>PIJE02000533.1:0-103433 GCA_002895965.2 Coryphaenoides rupestris | reverse complement strand
GATTATGAAACTCGGTCTAGCCTCAACTATGAATCATTGCAACATCGCATTATGAATCTTCTCTACTCTTATCTTCAGGTACCACAGTGATATATTGCTGCCTCTCCTTCAACAAATGTACTCTTTGTAAGTCGCTTTGGATGAAAGCATCTGCCAAATGCCCTAAATATAAATGTAAATGTAATTTACAGCAGTACGGCAGTTTTTTTAATAGGCAGACCCTTAGCATACCAAAAGGTCATGCGCCTCTCTCCCAACTCTCTTCCACATTTTCGTACCGGGGGCTCTCTCTGTAGGACCGCCCCGACCAGGTGGTGTAGACTCACTGTACTCAGCGCCACTCACAGCGAACTGAGTGAGAGGGGCTTGTTAGTCTTTCCTGAGTGCTTTCATTGAGGGAGGGAAAATTGGTGTTGCGTTCAAACTGTCGGCGAGGGTCTGTCACGTTGACTTATTGAGTAGGCGCTGCACTGAGGTTTCTAAGGCCCGCCCAGCATAATGGATCAAACGGCCCTGTAAAGAATCCTCCCCACCTTACGCCTCTCAACTTTTACAGGCACTTTAAAGTTGAAAGAACGCACTGTTTTTCACTGTGTTTAAGGCTCATTGTTGCCCATAAACGTATTCCAATGAGCCAATCATGACCTTTTCTGTTTTTGCTCTGACTACACATGCGGAGGAATGGCTATGGAGACAAGTAACAAAACTCAATACAAGATAGCAAGATGTTTCCTTTGGGTAGCGTGGCTATAATAATCATACTCATAACAACAACTAGAATATGCTCAGTGGAGCACAGATCTCCACCAAGGAACCAGCATGATAGAATTGCTCCTGGCTTGGAGGGAGACAATTGGCTGCTCTGAGCTGAGTCCGATGACACCCCACAAGACCCACTTTGGAGTTATTCAAGAAAACATGAAGTGGGCGGGGCTAGGGGAGGTCACCCATCAATCATCATGATCCCTCAACAAACCTTTTTTGGTGGTGTTATGCAAATCTATGGTAAGTTATTACCTTTTGTGATATGCCACGCCTACTGCCACGCCCCATTTTGGCTGGTTGGCATGAAAACTGCCTTGCTTTGCTGGAATGACTCTTTTTACATTTCTTATACACTAAAGACATTGAGTCAGTCAAAATGTAACAGACAATAAAAACTTAGGGGAATGTGCTGCATGTTGTATTAGACCTACCCAAGAATAACACATTGGCAAAGTTAGGGGAGTTAGAATTAGGGAGCAGACTGGAGTGGATAAAGGGGTCCTTTATTGTTTCTTGTGCACCCTGTGTGTAAACACTGACAGACGGTGGTGACCGGCCCATTCCAGTTTGCTTGTGAAAAGTGCTAGCCTTGCAATACCACATTCAGTAACACTAAAAAGCACAATTCCCCGTTCTCTGATTCTTTGTTGTTTTGATTTAATATATGTCAATAAATCTACTATATTACTAATTGTTCAGAGTTGTAGTATTTATGTTTATAAGAATACTGTAAGTGTTGTTTCCAATTTGTTTAGATGAATACTGCAGGAGCGAAAGGGGAGTAAGCATTCCATTGTACTTGTTACATATATAAAGAAATAATAAAGAATAAAGAAATCTTGAATCTTGAATCTTGAATCTCTATGAAATATATATGCAATATGCTACATATATGCTAATATATTCCAATGTAATATAATAATGTTGTTATAATGTAAAAATGTATATATATACAAAAATAAATCTTGTTAATAAGATATTAGGATTTAATGTAGTGTTTGTTGTGTTGTCATTGACATCATTCTTTGTTATAATACTGTAATAATAATAATGGGTATAATATTGGAATAATAAATAATTGGTCCTATGCTTTTTTGACACAATGACATGAAGGTCTGTGCAGACAGCTGAATCACCACAACAAGAGCGGTGCTGACGTAAGCTGACAGTTATAAGGTGCAAGCCCTGCAGAACCGCTCTTGACCGGTCCCACTGTCCCACTGTATATGTCACTCAGCATGGGCTATAATACTGTACATTATCTCATTCCGTCTCTTAATTTGGATGTTTATTACAAAATGTGTTTACCCTGGCCAATCACATGGTTGCATGAACCTCTTCGCCAGAGGGCAGAAATCCTGCTAATTGGTGGGTCTAGTTTTGATAGTTAGGTTAGTGATTCCCATGTTCTTTGACCTGTGACCCAATTATTCAAAAATTATTCAGATTAAAACATTTTGTTGTGCATTATTTTCTCACAAATTGTCTTAATCCCATCAACATCTGCCCGTAATATGGTCATGTCCCAGTGAAGTAGTAAGTGGTAGTTTGTAGTAAGTGGTAGTAGTATATAATAACTATATACAGTATACTACAGTATATATAACTTTTCCTATATTAGGGCCCTTGCACTTAACAGTAAAACATGTATCATCAAATGTCTGTTGTTTATAAGTCAACAATCTCCTGCGACCCCATATGCTTATCAAGCGACCCCCAAGTGGGCTCCCGACCCCAAGGTTGGGAGAAAATCATGTCGTGTGAAAGGTTGCGGCCAGCAATGACGGCAGCAATGACCTACAGCCAATGGGAGTGCAAGACATGGGCGAGAAGAAAACACAAATGATTTATTTCCCTCCAACTCTCTCTGAAGAACAGACAATCCTTGCTGTGTGCATCTCTCCAACCATTGTCGCCCCCATATTTTAACTTGCATAGGAAACTGCTAGCTTCTTGTGGACATCCAGTTTGGAAGCATTTGTTCTCATTTGTTTTCGTGACTTAAAATGTAGTTTGGTGACAAGACAGACTCGTCGTGAAACATCTTGTAATGTGTGACCCCCTGTCGCAGATCAACCCACGATGACTTCAAAACACCTGATTACAAGACAGACGGTCGTGTAGTGTGTACAGTACAGCCATCTTGCGGCTTTGAAAGCCATGAAGTGTGTAGGGGCTATACGGTTTAAAGACGATTATATACAGTGAAGGTTTGAAATATGTGCAAGCAAACATTACCAAAATTCGTTATTCTTTAAATTATTTACCAATAAGTAGGCCAAATAACTCCTAATGTAGAAACTATCCATAGACTATTCATTATATTCCTCCAATGTCAGGATTAAGGGTATCCTTGATTGTGTATCAGAATAATTCAGCAGGCTCTAAACTCTGTTTTTAATGTTTTCTTTTGATAAAGATACAATCAACATAATTATAATTGAATTGACATTATATGTATATGGTAAGAGGAGGACAATACCCATCTAAAAATGAGGGGTTCAATTAAAGACATGTATTGATAGTTATAGCATCTTTGTTTGTGTGTATGTACAATTTTGCCATCAAAAAATAAATGTACTGTATATTATATTATTTGCCGTGTTCGACATTATAATTTTTTTGGAGAAAGTAAGTAAGTCAGTGAGATTTGATTTATATCGCACCTTTTTAAAACAGGGTTACAAAGAGCTGCAAGGAAACAGAGATATACATACATACATACATACATACATACATACATACATACATACATACATACATACATACATACATACATAATACATACATACAGTACATACATTACATACATACATACATACATACTGTACATACAGTACATACATACTGTACATACATACATACAACATTACAACATACTGTACATTACAAACATACATACTGTACATACATACAGTACATACATACTTACATACAGACATTACATACTTACATACATACATACATACATACATACTGTACATTACCATACATACATACATACTGTACATACATACTGTACATACATACATACATACATACATACATACATACATACATACATACATACATACATACATACTGTACATACATACATACATACATACATACATACATACATACATACATACATACATACATACATACATACATACATACATACATACATACATACATACATACATACTGTACATACATACATACATACATACATACATACATACATACATACATACATACATACATACATACATACATACATACATACTGTACATACATACATACATACATACATACATACATACATACATACATACTGTACATACAGTACATACATACATACATACATACATACATACATACATACATACTGTACATACTGTACATACAGTACATACATACATACATACATACATACATACATTACATACATACATACATTAAGGCCATGAACAAAAGATAAATACAATTTGTTTTGAGAAGTTTTTTAAAGCTGTTTACAGACTGCTGATTTAACAGAGGGGGGCAGACACTTCCAGAGGGGACGGGGAGGCCGAGATGGTCATTAGGAAGAACATTTTACAGACCATCACAGACTGTGAAAATATGTTGTAAAATGTTTCAATAATTACATCCTCAAATGTCAGAATTTAGGGTGTGCTTGATTTCATATCGGAAGCGGCTGGAGATGGTGCATTCCGTCATATATCTTCTTAATTGTCTACTAAAACAAATCGGCCATGCTTAATCTTTAATAAAGTGATTATGAAGCGGAACTGTTTCATAAAATGTGTCAAACTGTCATGTATATAATATTTGTGTAACATGGTGCATAACTGCTGAATAGTTCCTGACTCATATGGACGCAATTATAGGTTGTGTTGTCTGGAAACGTTTGCCTGGAAACATAACACATGTCGTTTTTAGAGGGACCAGGAAATCGGACGATTTGGTCATTTTGATGCTTTATTAGGTTGGTCAGTGCACATGTTTCCACAAGCACCGATCCAACACAAATCTCACAGCAATCTGCCAGACCTTTTGATAACCCTCATATCATAATGGAGCCAGGGTTTGGAATGTAAAGAAGAGACAACAGGCCTGTATTATTGGATAGTGGGGATGTTCCACCCTGCAGGCTTCTGGGGGTTGAAGTCTATATGTCTTGCCAGCTTCTTTAAACTTTTTGCTAGGATTCTCGCGACTTGCTTCAAGTCGACCTTTACTCTTACCTACTTTAAGAAGCAATCCTTGGATTTAGTTATTGCATTTTTTTTCTCCCATAACACAGTAAAAAACCAAAATGCTAATAATGCAGACGCCCTTTAATTATCATCGTAATCACTTAGTTAAAGTTACAGGTGCCCACAATCAAACGCAAAGTAAAAATCCGTCGGACAGTACACTGCTAGGAAGTTGGTATTGTTGACATCTTGCCACACGTGGAAGCCATCGTCTGCCGGCAGGCCCTGAACTGTTTTGAAAAGCATTCAGGGCCCTGAAAACCTCTGGACATAATCGACTTCAGTCACACATTCTTGTGCGGCGAGAGCTGCTTTCTCGACGTTTTCATTCATAAAAAAGGATAGAATAGGACGCTTTATAGGATCTGTGTGGACTCACCACATCAGAAGTATTTTGTAACTGAAGCTCAGGGAATGTTCTCGGACAGTAATCCCTCAAAGGGCTTTGACTGGGAGAAACACAGTGCAGGAGGGGAGTTGACAGAAGTCAAAATAGGCCAGTTGGAGCAAACATCATTTAGAAACAGAACAAATAACCTATATCTACATCATTATATTTATTTATATAAAATACTTTTTATTGATTGAAAATATGCAACATTTTCAATGAAAAGCATTGTTTATATGTTTCCATGGGCTTTTTCTTTTACATACATTTACAGATAGACAGAAATATAACTGTATTAAAAATAAAAAGTACTTAAAGGTGCTGTTGCATGTACCATTTGAGAGTTATAAAAAGAGAAGAGAGCAAGGTTTAGAAAATAAACAACCCCAACCCTCCCTCTCTGTTCCCTCTGTACCGCTGTGTGTGCAAATGTGATTGACAAAAAGATGCCCTCAACCAATCAGAAAAGCGATGCCCAGATTGGTCAGAAATGTGCCAGGAGTGTTGTCACACAGAGGCAGGCACACAGTCAACTCAAAACAGCTGATGGATGGCAACAGTATTTCTAACACATTACACTCAAATTGTCACTCTAAAATTGGACCTGCCGCCTACAGCATTTTATTTATAGACACATAGGCTTTCATTTTAAATTTAACATATTTAAAGTTTCCTGAAATAAACAAAAGTAAAGTAGTTGCACTGATCTGTATGCAACGGTTATGGTTGTCTGTTATATTATTAAAAGTGCCTTTTCTTAAACACATTTTGCTTATCATTTATTTGACTTTAGGAAACATTCTGTCTGTCAGTCTTTTTTCAGATCTGGTTCACTTCGAAGATCCCAACTAAATGAATGCACAGAAGATTCTCACAATGTCCTGCTTTGTTAACAACTCCAATTCAGTGGTTGGCTTTGTATTGAATCAAAATCACTGAACCTCGAGAGGGAGATTTGCACAGACCCTTTCAAAAACAATTATTTTGCGAGAGCACCATCTGACATGACTTGGCTGAATGTGAAGCGAGTGAGAGGGAGAGAGATAGAGAGAGAGAGAGAGATAAAGAGAGACAGAGACAGAGACAGACCAGCCTGTCTTTTCAGGTTGTCATTACGGTGAGCCAAGAGATATCAGAGACGGATTGTCCTCTGGTCTAATGATGCGTTCCATTTGTACTCGGAAGACGGAAGTTTCCGCGGGAACGCGCACTGAAGTCGGATTTCCAACTTGGAAAGTCGGACGAATCTCACAACCGCGACTTAGAAATCCAAGATGGTTGCTCTGCGCATCAACAGTCAGTGAAAGCTGTAGCAATACACTTTTCTTTAGCACTTCTGTCTATTTGTGTCTCATAAAATCGTACACATAGTACTTTCCAACTTCTACCTGTGGACATGTTGTGACAGTGTTTGTATGCGCAAAATGCGGCATAATATGTTGTTATCAACTGGTAAAACAATGGCTAACCTGGCTAGAGCAAACCCCACTTCCCCCACTCATTATGTTTTTTAGGTGGACCTCATATTTGTTCTGTATTATAAAACGGGTACCTGAAATCAAGCAATCTGATGGGTTCATAGCCGTGATATAGTAACCATATACCACGGCTACGAGTCTAATTCCTTTTCACAATTGGTATCACTCCGCCTGTGGAAAAAGAGGTTCCGGTTGCTTAGCAACGTAGGTGAACAAATTAGCTAGCAAATGAAGAAACTAACTTTTTGTAACTTTTTTATTGCACAATAAACGGCAACATACAAATTTATATCACCCACCAATATTAATAGAACCAAATTATGTAAATAAAAACTGTTTAAATCGTAATGTGTTTGACCGCTCGTATGTTGCATAGCAACGCATGTGCCGGCAGCCAGTAGTAGGGCCTGTTTCTTTGGAGAAATCGTTATTGATCTGTTAATAAAAACCATTTAGATTGTAATGTGTCTATTAGCCTACTTTCATATTGCTATGCTTGGTGGCCGTTTTATAAAAGCAATAGCTCACTTCAGTCTGTGATAGTGTGACGTCATTCCCAGTTCCGACTTCCGAGGTAAATGGAACGCACCATTACTGATGCTTCTAATGTGAGCTACAAACACACACACATACCCACAAACACACTCACACACACACACATACACACAGACATACACGCACGCACCCACACACGCACACACGTGTGTCATTTTACAATGGTGAGTGTGTGTGTGTGTATGTGTGTGAGTGTGTGCTGTGTGTACGTATGTGTGTGCGTGTGTGTGTAGAGGTGTGTGTGTGTGTGAGTGTGTGCGTGTGTGTATGTATGTGAGTGTGTGTGTGTGTGTGTGTGTGCGTGTGTGTGTGTGTATGTGTGTGTGTGTGTGTAGAAGTGTGTGTGTGTGTGTGTGTAGTGTGTAGAAGTGTGTGTGTTGTGTTGTAGTGTGTAGGTGTGTGGTGTGTGTGTGTAATGTTGTGTTTGGTGTGTTTTGTGTGTGTGTAGGTGTGTGTGTGTGTGTTGTGGTGTGTGTAGGTGTGTGTGTGTTTGTGTGTGTGTAGGTGTGAGTGTAGGTGTGAGTGTAGGTGTGTGTGTGTCATTCACAATTTCATATTATATTTTAGTTTCAGTAATTAATCAATAATCAATCAATCAATCAATCGTTGGCTGTCAATTGTGAGTCAACGAGTCTCTGTATTGCAGCGTGCTGCTGTATTCTTGGCCACCAGGACGCTATTATTAGACCAACATGTGTTCAGTTGGATCGGGACCTCGGGGTGGTCTAACCCCAATAGAAAGTCAATACCCAACATGCGTAATTCTGCCATTCCGTTCATTCCGACACTGAAAAACTTTTTTTGCCAGGTTTTTTTTTCTCCTTTAGCTGGACGCGCTCAGGGAGGACATGGGGCGCGTTGGGGCCGATGGGTGGACCCTCAGGAGAATTTCCAGCCCCGTGATTTGCTAATCGGGGGCTGGCTCCCTTGTCATGTCCCTCTGATCTCGGGTCTGGGTGGTGAAGTTTCGCCCAGCCCCTCTCCCCTCACCGCTGAAGGCTCCAAGTGTTCCCATTGCGCTCCGTGCGTCTCGACCAAAGCCCGAGCTCCTTCACTCTGAAGGCTGGCCACTGGAGAGGAGCACCCGGGCCTGGAGTGGCTGATAGAAGAGGCTTACACGCATCCTTCTCACTTATGGCTTTCTAGTGCACTTTCCATCACACTTTGGGGATTGTGGAGGGACGTCATTTAATCCTCACTTGAAGTTTTGTTCACTTTTGTGGGCGCGCAACGATGGAGACGCCAAGGTGTCCCACACGGTGGAAAACGAAAAGGTGGCTAATGGACTCCACTGTAAGCGCATTCATCACTTTAACCCTGGTTCTACAGGCGAGCAATGTCAGAGCAGGTAAGGACACCGGGTTATCTCAATGTTTGGGTCACGTTATTGGATTGAACGAAACGTCGCCATCCGGAAAGTTTACTGATGGTGATGATGATGACGATGATGATGATACAGATGATGATGGAGACACTGAATGAAACGTCCCCGGACGGCCCAAACAAAATTACGTAGCCCCGTTAGGTCCGTGGCCAAGGCCCTAACCCCCCACCCTTCACCCATGGGTTCAAGCGGGTTTTCGTGGATACCATTGAAAAAAACAGTGACACCAATACTAACCTATTGTGTGGACTAACGTGACGGTACTTTGTTCAGTTATGTGTGCATATTCCGCCAGGACTTAACACCTCTATCTTACGTCAGTGCACTTTTACGCATGAATGGAAAAGAAACAAACGCTGCGTAATGCAATGAATCGCGCAGGGCTGCGACGTGAGACTGTCCTCCGCAAACATTAAACATCCAACAAAGCCTATATACACTCAGAGTGAAATCGGTGTGTAAACGTGAAGGTCCCCTCGGTGCATGTGGATGTGGTCAGGAGGGTGAACCGGTGCGCAGCCTCGCAATCTGTTGCGGAACTGGGCAGAATTGCGCAGCCTGCAGGTCAGGATTGTCAGCTCCTTGAGGTGACAAAAGACAACCAAGAGGTTTACTCAGGTGTCTCCAAGTGCTGCTCTCTCAGTTTCGTTAGTCAGCGCAGTATATACTCTTTTATTGTTTCTTAATTATATGATGTTGACTTTTATGGCGTATGAGACCGATGTACAGTCTTGTTATATGGTTTTTTTTTCCAACCTCTTCGTGCTGATTGATGGCTTCCCGACCCAAACCACGTGAGACAAGTTAAACAAGCCAGTTTACGTTTATCTCCACGGGCCTTCTGATACATTTGGCCAGCTTATTCCTGTTCATTGTGATACAATTACAGTTGTTTTAGTGTTGCATGCGACAGTACACGCCCTGATGCATGGACAATAGTGTTGTGTTATGTGTTGTAACAACAGGGTCCATAGGTACAGAGTGAGGGACTCACTGGACGGTCCACTGGACGCGTCACAGGTCCGCCAAAAGCAGCACCCTTTCTCCACACTGCCCTAGTCCACACCCAAGCCCCAAACGGTTGGCCCGTGCAATCCCCCCACCCACCAACCCACCCACCGCCACCCGTGACCAAATATTACCTGCAAACGGACCCAGACCCCACGTTTGCTTGGTGGGGCTGTAGCAGTAGGCCTACTATGGTCCCCACTGCGGGCCACTGCGCCGCGGTGGGAATGCTTCCTGTCTAAGTGCTGTGTCCTGGTTTGATGAGGGACCACGTTGCACTTCCCTATTATTTTAGAGGTCTTCAAAGAGCTGCAGCCCTGTGCACAGCTTTAGTGGAGGCCTGCCGCTGCTGCTGCTGCTGCTGCTGCTGCCACAGGCTCGGGAGGATACACACAGCACTCACACACTGACACAGGCATGGCTTTGTTTGCTGCAATTCCCCATCCATGCATTTTAGCACACAACAAGGATTGTTTTATATTTTCTTTAATTCTTTTTTTTATCAGTCTATAATCTGAAGTTGCATATTATTATTAGAATTACTATTATTATTTCCTCGACCAAGCCCCGTCAACATCAATCTTTTTAAGCCTCCCCCTCTCCCCTCCATCCATGCAAATACCGTGGTCTCTGTCAGGTGGTCCCTCCCGCCGCGCTTCTGAAGCACAGATCGGTTAGTGCAACGGTGCCCTCCCCACATCCAGCAGTGTACAGACATGTCTGCTCAGCTCCCCGGGGCACTCGCTCAGATGTGCATTCCAGCAGACAAAGCTAGCATTTTCTTGCCCTCGAGAGTCCCTCTACCACCACCTCAACCCCCCCTCCCTACACCCCTTCCCTCCCCTCCTGTCGCTGATCCAGCATACAGGGGGAACACAGAGAGAGAGAGAGAGAGAGACAGGCGGTCCCTGAGCCATCGTCCTGGCTCCAGCCGGCGGGACTGTTGTCCAGGTTGGTCCAAGCTGTCACAGATGTCTGTGGTCTGGACCGGAGTCTGGACTCTTCTAGATTCCCTCGATTCCTTCTCTCACAGAGAGGCCTGTCTCTCCAGTGATGGGGGGGAACAGGATTTCATTGTTTTTCTGCTTTGTGTGAGTGTGTGTGTGCATGTGTGTGTTTTGGAATGATTTAAGCTGTGCCAAATCACAGTATCTATCCACTACTTTAAACATAGATTGTTTTCCGATTTTTAGATGTATGTTTATGTTAGATCTCTGTATTTATTTATTTTTACAGTGCAAGACTTTATGAGCTGACGCTAGGATAAGTGTGTGTGTGTGTGTGTGTGTGGGGGGGGGGGGGGGGGGGAGGCTGGGGGGAAGGAAATGCTTTGAAAAATGGGGTAGGACTGAAGCTTCCTTGGTATGACACCGACATAAAGCCGTCTTGTTTGAGAGAGAGAGAGAGAGAGAGAGAGAGAGAGAGAGAGAGAGAGAGGAGGGGGGGTATTCTGACTGAAAATATTTATTTGAGCCTCTGGGTTCTGCAGGTGAAAAGGTCCCACTTGTTATACCCAAGCCAGCGTCACTTTTCTATGGGCAGATTGGAGGGGTGGGGTGGGGGGCTAGTTGTGGGTCCAGAGTGTGGGGTGATGAGCAGTGACATAGTGGCTGAATTTCATTTCCCTACAATCAGTGTCAGATAGATCAGCAGATCTGGGTTATATGCTAATTGTAGCTAATAAAACGCAGGCATGCACACACACATGCATGCACATACACACACACACACACACACACACACACACACACACACACACACACACACACACACATGCACACACATGCACACACGCAAGATCACACAATCATGCAATGCCCCACAGGTATGCTAGTCCATCGATCAGGCTCTCCATGTCACGTTGTCCATCAGCCCTGTCTGCCGATGGTCTGGGAGGGAGGAGAGAGATATGTGGCCCTGTTTGCCCAGGGACAACTCACACTGGCTCTTCACATGAATCCCCTTTAAAGAGTGCACAGCACACACTCATTTAAGCCTTTCTAATGGGCCGGCCGGGACTTTGTCGTTGTTTCGGCACCTCTGTGCTAGGGGCAGTACCCTTGGCCTAATTGCTCCATCTGGAACACTGGAAGGTAGAGCGTGAGCCCCGAGGTTGAGCTAAAGGTTCCTGTGGAGAAACTCTCTGATGCTTAGATTTCCTCCTCCACTGGTGAACTGTAAAAAGAAAGCTAATTGTCTGCAGTGATACTGGCCATGAGAGAGTAACTGCGGTGTCTTGGGGATTTTATGTCTTTATTTAAATGTTAAATGACTGGGAAGGGATATGGGACTGAGGATTGCTAATTCGTAGTAACAGTGGACCAATGGATGGACAAACAATGGCTCCAGACATAAAGTCACGCACAGTGTCAAGATTCAGCAGGTCTGGGCATTTTCAGGTTAAAGTAAGGTCACAACCTCACTTTCACTTGGGCCATGCCTAAACATGCTGTTGAAAAGATCAGTAGCTGTATATGCTATATGGATGGTATCTATTCATATTCTTTGGTAGTTTCCCCAGTATTTTATGTCTAATATAAAGAGAATACAATAAAGGATCATTGGTTTGGCTTTTCCCCTTCCCTGTCTGGAAGGGTTAGGGTTAGGGTAGTTGAGGAGGTTTGTCATGAACCCAGCCCCCACCAGCCAATCAAAACAGTGGCTCCAGAGCTGTCAGAACAAGGGTCAGCTGACGCCTTCTCAC
The DNA here is from genome assembly GCA_002895965.2 of Coryphaenoides rupestris. NCBI lineage: Eukaryota > Metazoa > Chordata > Actinopteri > Gadiformes > Macrouridae > Coryphaenoides > Coryphaenoides rupestris. The sequence continues at coordinate 90,907 of PIJE02000533.1, read as the reverse complement.
AGACCCGTTTATGCTTCTTTTCTCTTACAGGGGTTCCTGCTTTTAACACTCTGGGGCTTGTTTTAAACGCATGGTATTTTTCCCCTTTAGTCAAGTGAGTCTCTGTTTTTGGACTCCACTGTAGGGGGCTGTAGGTTCTGATACCCCCCCCACACACACACACACCCTCCTTCACAGAGCTCTATTCTGAGGCTCAGAGCTCTTTTCGCGTAGCATTTGTTCCCCATCGTTGTTAGCAACGTGAGACGTTTGGATTGAACAACATGATAATATGAGTCGCTCTCCCCCCCCTCTCTCTCTCTGTCTCACTCTGTCTCACACTGAGGTTAAACAGACTCCTTTTTACGTAAAGTGCAACAGATTAGACAGAACCAGTTAACTCTGGAGGGGCTCCATTATCAACGTAAACCTACCCAAGTGTTCTGAGAAGAGTTGGCCCTGTCAGCATCCCACATTCTGCTCTTTGTTCAGCCGTGATGCTGATATGTGTCGTCTCTACATGAAGGCAGCCATGAACATTTTTAATGATTTTGGTAAAGTAGCTTTGTTTCTGTTGATCGGTTAGTTAAGTCGTGAGCTGCCAACAAATGTTAAATGTACTATTAATTGAAGGACCCCTTGGTTATATACATAGTCAGTGTGCAAAATACCCAGTGGCAGGCAGCGTTATGCTGAAGTCAACCACTGTTACTAAAATATCATTTAGAGAAAGGATACATAAGGACACAGATTTCTTATGTATCCTATGTTTTTTGCCAGTCTCTGCCAACCAGTTTTTTAACATTCTCCTCTGCTCCGAACTCAAGTGACGTTCTTTTGGGGGCGTTAAGGTGCCTTTTCCAAGGTACTTCGGCATCACAACCAATGGACACCGTCTGCGAGGTGTGTGTGGATGTGTGGAGCTCCGTCTGGGCAGCGGTTGTTGAGGACTGTGTCCGAGAGAGGGTCAAGCATCTCTGGAACCTATATATTAGGTTTTCTAAGCTACACAACATTTGGATTGCGAACCATTTACAACAGCACCACCCATGGAAGAAGGCCTTCCTAGAAACAACTGTGTATTCAATGGCATTTCTGTAGCCTATTCATATTTGTCAATGCATTTTTTGAGACCCCTAAGGCTTTGCTGTTGAAGCTTTCATGGGTCAAGTGTCAATCAAGGGGGCTCCCATATCTTGCACCCTGTTCACAGTGTTGGTCACCGGACACAAATAATTGTTTCATCACACAAATAATGCAAACTAAACCAGTTGTTTCGTTCTTTTCTCAGTGTTTGTGATTTATTCATTTGATCACACTCAATATTTTCCCTTCCTTGTTTAATTATGCCTATCTTAATCTCTTAAAACCATAAATGTAACTATCTAAGTAATGCATGTATGAAAAAGCATGGAAAAAATATAGAGTCAGACAACAAAGTTGTTTATTAATAAATTGTGGCAAAAATCTATCCATATACCTTTCTTCAAAGATTATTTTCTCACACAAATGGCAATGACAATAATAACATTTTTGGTTCTGTTTTGTTTTCTACAGTGGATCCAGTGGATGTTCTCAAAGTATTAGAATTTCACAATTTCCCCGAAGGAGTGAGTAAAACGACAGGATTTTGCACAAACCGAAAAGCATCAAACCCGGACACAGCCTTCAGGATTACCAAGCAGGCCCAGATCAGTGCCCCGACCAACCAGTTGTTCCCAGGTAGGATGACCCCTGTCTGTTCACACACATTTATACTGTATATACTATAGAGGCCTACATTTTATGATCAGTTGGGCTACGTTAACAGCCAAGACATGGGCAGGGTAGATTGGCCGCTGAATTATATTTATTATGAATATTTCATTGAGGGGGGGAGGAGAGCTGACCCCTCCCTGTTTGGAATGTTCCTCAGTTCTTGTTGCCATCAACTTTGCTAGCATCAAAGTTTACTCAAGTTTACTTGCATATCCTTAAATTTTGCTAGCGTTGGAGTAAAGAAGTAGAGAAGAAGTAGAAAATGTCCAGTGACAAACCATGAATTTGAAAACATTGTCTTCTATCCTCCACTACTATCCTCCACAGCATCAGGAGGACACTTCAGATCTTTGGTTCTGTGCTGCCACTGTTGGGAACAATCAAAAAATACACAATACAGATTTTAATATTATATTAGGGTGTGCATCTTACCTTTCATGCATTATTTGATACGCGTCTTGATACGATACCACAAAGATACTTTTAGTTTGAAACGATTCAATGGTTTGAAAATGTATGTGAGTCAGTTCGATGCAATTGGATCTACAGATTTAGGAATGCAGAATGCCAAGTTCAGCTTTGGGTACCTGCCGGTACCGTGTACTGAGAAGAGTACATGCAATTTTCAGTTAGTTACCACAATAGTAAGAGTGCTGATTTTGAATAACAGAGTAGATGAAAAAAAGCAATAAAAAAAGAGCACTCAACATTTGCTTGTACAATTCAAGCCAAAAAATAAATAAATAACACAAATTACATTTGAAATAACCCTATGGAAATTATTTTCACATAATGAGCAAGTTCAGACCTCAAGGTGCTGGTTTCGCTTACCAGTGTGTAGTGTAGTCCACTCCATGAAGACACAATGCACAACGTATCTTCAATGTGTAATAAATTGCTCAAAGTCACTTTAGAACAAGTCACGCCATAGACGTGGCATTCAGTCAGATGAAAGCGTTCACCCGTGTGGTTGTGCAGGAGGCGTCTTCCCTGAGGACTTCTCCATCCTGACCACGGTGCGCGCCAAGGCCGACATCCAGTCCTTCCTGCTGTCCATCTACAACCAGCAGGGGGTCCAGCAGCTGGGCGTGGAGCTGGGCCGCTCCCCTGTCTTCCTGTACGAGGACCAGACCGGCAAGCCAGCCCCCGAACACTACCCCCTGTTCCGCACCCTCCACCTGGCCGATGGAAAGTAAGTCAGGTCACACACACACACACACACACACACACACACACACACACACACACACAACACACACACACACACACACACACACACACAGACACAATCCTTGTGTTGTTTCTGTTTTTAAACAATTTCTTAAACCCAAAAAAATTTATATAAAACTAGATTCATGGAGGAAGATACAAGGGAAAGTTGAAAAGATGCCGTTTGCATCTTATTAGTGTGAGTCTTCCTTGCTGCACCACAGGTACTCATCACGGGATCAACCCTCTCCGTGGGGGGGGGGGGGGGGGGTTCCTGGGCGGCGGTGCAGGGGCTGAGAAACAGATCAGAAGCAGAGAGAGACACGGTAGATTATTGGGGCACAGCAGGGACGACCAAGGCCAACCTGACCCCAGACATGAACTCACTGCCTCTGTTATTTTAGAATGGGGGAGTGTGGAGGGGGCGGGGGGGGGGGGGGGGGGCGGGGTTATAGTGCTTAACCCCCCCCCACTTCTCTCTTTGGGTTACCAGGGATCACCCAATCACATTGGAGCCTCAGGTTTGAGAGATCATAGTCATCGTAATGTGGTATAGAGACTCAGAGAGGTTAGCTGGGAATGATGTGTTGTTTTTAGAGGGTTGTCTAATTGTGCTTTTAATCGGCTATGGTTAGTTTTATTAGCCTCTGCAGGAAGTCATAACCCGGACAGAATTGTTGTGGCTGATTTCATGTGTAAGTGGCTCACAGAGAGAGCCAGAGATATGAAATCCACAGTGTCCCCAATTTTGACCTGCATTTTCAGGTTCATGGTTTCTTTTATCTTCCCCTCTCATGCCAGTTGAACTCTGGGAAAGAGAGGCAAAGAGATTTAAGATTTAAAGATCAACTCATCCAACATGCTCTGTTGGTCCTGTGGTGCGCTGCAGTCTAGCATATTGTTCACTGAAGAGCAGTCCTTTCATCACGGTTTCTCTCTGGCACTTTTCTAGCATTGGAGGTAGCCAAGCTCAAGCGTTTGTCTAAAAGCCTCCATGGCTGTGGATAATACTCTGTGTATGAGATCCGTGGGTGCAGTCATTGTTCATAAGAAACGCTTGCTAAGCTCGAAACAGAGGCACAATAACTCTCTTATTGAGCTGCTCTACCCAAAGCATTTTGTTGCATTGCATACCTGTATATGATGTAATGACAAATGAAACTTTAACTCGATGTTATTGCGTAATGCAATAAGAACCTGCTACTGTGTACAGTGCCAATATTGCTCAAAAGGTTCAAAAGAATCAGTAGTCTTTTGTGTGTTTTTCTAATCATCTATCATGTTGTCTGCTAACTCCATCATTGGGTTATTTGCCAATAACAGAATTTCTTCAAATAGAACATGGGATGAGTCACCTTACTCATTATCCATGCTTACAAGAAATGAATGAGTAATTACTATAAAGTATCTTGACTAATATTGAGCCAAAGCGTTTGCCAGGTCTCATCTTCCACCTCTGAACAATGTTTTGACTGTGTGCCTCCCGCCACGACGAGCCAGGCCTTCCTGTATCTTGACACACACTTTTCACAATGTTCACCGTGTCTGTCATGCCGAGTAGCCCAGAAACAGGATTAAGTTTGGGGTTTAATGAGTGTAATCCCGTGTTAAAGAGGGCCAAAGTGTGGGGGTAAGAATGTGGTCTATGCGGACGCCTGGTATGCAATAGCCCCTTAAGTGCCACAGCAAGAGAAAATGAAAATAAATCGAAATTGGAGGTGTGAATCTCACGTGCGACCCTGGCTAACCCCCCCGCCCCTTTGCATCCATTGGACTGGATGCTTATCGAAACATAACCGTAACCATTCTTGGGTGAGATTCTGCCCTCAATAACGTCACAGTGGAGCATGGTGTCTGGTCACACACAGGGGGGAGAGGGGTTCTAAAGTTATAAAGGTAGCGAACGGAAGAAAGATCTTGACCTCTGTGACATTCTCACACCCAGTGGTAGAAATAAGTAGATATTTTAAGGGACTTGTACTTTAGCATTTCTATTTTCTCGTACTTTATACTTCTACCCCACTTCATCTCAGAGGCAAATATTGTACTTTTTATGAACACATGAATGCGTCAATAATTAGAATCCAATAACATCATATATGTTATTCTGAAATGGGCCATTCATTGCATAAAGAGTACTTTTACGTTTGGCACTTTAAGTATATTTTCAGGAGAATTGCACACACCTCCGTTGAACCTTTGATAATGTTGTGCACGCATGTAATCACCAATCAGAACAGCGATGCCCAGGTCTTACCCACAGCACCTTTAACTCTTACCTACAGCGCCTTTAACTTTGTGTTTGCGTGACTCTCTGACCAGGTGGCACCGCGTGGCGATCAGCGTGGAGAAGAAGACTGTCACCATTATTGTGGACTGTAAAAAGAAGATCACCAAGACCCTGGCCCGGAGCGACCGCGGCTCCATCGACACCAACGGCATCACCGTGTTCGGCGCCCGGCTTCTGGACGAGGACGTCTTCCAGGTGAATGCTAACTGAATCCTAACTGCTATTGCTGGATCGCCAAGCTAATACAGTTCTCAGTTCATGTTGGGGGCGGGGAGTTATTGGGGATATTTTGCGTGACAAAAGAGGAAAAGAATGTCTCCCACATGTTCCTGCCTCCATGACCTGTCAAATGAATGAATGCAAGCCGTCTGAGAGCTGGAGGAGTCTGTTTGCACTTCCTGTTTGGGGGAAACGTGAGAGAAAGTCCGCTTCTAGACAGAGCTGGCAGGACTTTAGATCCAGAGTCTTTGAAAGGCACTTCAAAGGTGGAAACCTCCAGGAAATGAACAACCTTCATGGGGAAATGATTTTGGAGATTCTAGAAGGCTAAAGGGATTCATCGCATGTTTATGTTTGACGCAACATAGAATATTAAACTGCTGAAGCATCACAGTGGTTGATATCTCGGGTTGAGCATTCGATGAAGTGGCATTTCAGTGTGACTGATGCGCTGCTATTGCCACTGAGTGAGATTAGATTTATCAACCATCACACGTTATGTAATAATATAATACATGACCATATTATTCTATAACGTGGTTATAGGAATACAGGAACATGACGATTCGTTTAGAACTGTGTTTACATTTGGTCTGTAAATCAATAATGGCCTCATGTTTGGATCTTCTTCCCACTGCTAAGCTCCTTTGTTGGAGCGTTTACCTTGTAATTACAGACACTTAGAGAGCCTCCCGTTAGCCTACTGCTACTGTTACTGTTATTGATGCTACACACATTTACTATCATTTCCTAACCTCAAAAAACAGATGATTGCCATGGTAGCTTTTATGAGGTTGCATGGAGATAGAAAATGTACATTTGCCATTTTGTAATGCAAATGTTGGTGTCGATGCAGGTGTTTCTCATACACATTCCCTTTTTTTTACTTCAGCTAGGCCTATGTGCTCTGTCAGACTAAATCTCATTCAGTCTTAGCATTAGCTTAGCTACCTTAAGTGGCTGCCAGTTAAGGTTAACATCACTGTGACTCTTCTTTCTTCTGTGAGGCTTTTTGGTACAAAGGCCTCCTCCGTCTGACGAGAAACTGGAGCAAGGCCTCAATTAGGGGTCCCACGGTAAACATCTGTTGGACGTATAGGAGGGAGGGAGGACGGACCACCAACATGGTCTCTGTGTAGACATTGTTCCTCAAGACCAGAGCACTTAATCTGCTCAACATAAGTAGGCTGATAAAATAAGAGGAGCTTTATTAATCTGAGACGGACAACACCGGACAGGAGGATAAAAAGAGACTATTATCTGATACGATATAATATGATATGATATGATGAGGTAGGACGCGATGAGATGCGTTACAATGAGATTGGCTTCACGCATGCAAGCAAGAAAGCCGGCTGAAGCTCACATCAAATCAGACTGAAGTAAATAGTAATGACAATGACTGATGTTGTTGGTTGTTAGTTTGAGACACACAAACACAAACACAAACACAAACACATGGCCTTTAGGTACTGAGAATGGTAAAGGTCAGCGGGGCTGTGTTTACTTGAGAGAGAGAGAGAGAGAGAGAGAGAGAGAGAGAGAGAGAGGGAGAGAGAGAGGTGTGTAAATGCCCCGATCCTGACCCTGTATTATCCTCCTTGTGCTGGACTTTGACTGATTGCGAGCGTTGCTACCGGCGGTGCTGTTGGTATTTGTACAGCCCAACTTCCCACTGAGCCTCGTCATCGCCGTGGTGACGTTGTAGCGCTGTTGAAACAAGGTTTTCATCTCTAAAGCCATTTGCTTTATTTATATGACATGGTAGCGGATTAGATTCTTAAAGATCTACCACTGGTGTCATTTAGACCGTCAACAATCCCAAAGGCAAAGTTTGTGTGATCACCGGTTTGGTTTTGGCCACTCGTTTACTTACGTCCGTGTACAGATTTATTTCGTGTTAACTTTACGTTAATTTGTTGAAAAGTTGTGCGTCTGACCGGACAGTGCACAGAGGAGCGATGGATCAGACCTGGCTTGATTGGTTGCTCACACAGAACGCTAAAGATAGACGTAGTATGAAAGATGCTGTGTCCACTCAGCCCAAAATAGGAGCCACGAGTCTGCCTCTTTCAACAAGGTGTATGCTGTGTATGCTGTGTGTGTGTGTGTGTGTGTGTATGCTGTGTGTGTGTGTGTGTGTGTGTGTGTGTTGCTGTGTGTGTGTGTGTGTGTGTGTGTGTGTGTGTGTGTGTGTGTGTGTGTGTGTGTATGCTGTGTGTGTGTGTGTGTGTGTGTGTGTATGCTGTGTGTGTGTGTGTGTGTGTGTGTGTGTGTTTGGGGGAGGGGATGGAGGTGAAACAGTCCTCCTGTCTGTTCCCAATTCCTCGCTGACATCTACAGGGGTTGTTGCATTCTGGGAAATGTGTAGAGAGCAAATACCTGAACCCTGGATTTTGGAGGTTGGGGTGGCGGGGGGGGGGGGGGGGGGGAGGCGTAATGTGAAGTTACAAAATCCTCGTCTGGAGGTTGAAAGGCAACATTTAGAAGGGGTCTCGACTCCAGAGACTTCACATTTTGCAATGTAAACCTATATTGTCTATATTTTCTATATTTTTTCGACATTCTTCCAGCACGTTCACTTCCTTATTAAAACGTAAACATATTTTTACCCAGAATATGACCGACATGTTTTAATAAAGGCCTGTTCTATCCGATACCTGGCCCAGGTCGGCCCCGCCGCGGAGGGACTGAGGTTGGGGGGTGGGGGGGGGGGGGGGGGGTGGGGGTAATGAATGAGAGTCTTTCATGGCCGAGTCAGATCGAGCTGCCCCACTCCCTGGGTCTCCTCCTGATCCACGTCCCCCCAGCCTGACCACAGCAGCACCACCCCCCCCCCCCCAACCCCCCATCCCCTACTGAGGCAGGGCCATGAGACCATCTATTCATCCCCGGCTGACACTACCTGTCAGAGGCTACCACACACACACACACACACACACACACACACACACACACACACACACACAGGTACACACATGTTCACACACACACACCCATACGTACACACATGTTCATTCACATACGCACACACACACACACACACACACACACACACACACACACACACACCACCAATACAGTCACATGCACCAACACTGCCGCTTATACACCCAGACTCGTGCACAAATGGCACACTTATGAACGCATTCACACTTACACAAATACAGAGGGGCTACAGACTAACATCAACTCATCAGACACGCTTTATGTCTTTATACATGTGAGGTCACACACACACACACACACACACACACACACACACACACACACACACACACACACACACACACACCTGTTACTCCCTGGACATTCTTCAGTATTTACGGTCCCGATGGAGTGTTTCGGTTAGTTTCTGGGCCGTTCGTAGTGTGTAAAGAAAAGTGTGTTTAATCGAAATAGACCAAAAAGGTTAAAAAAGATAAATGTTGGATAAACGTTCTAAAGTAAGTTGAAGAAAGTATTAATTAACTTAATGCAGTCTCAAAGACATTGGATTAGTGCATTGTGTGTCAGGTCTCTGCGGTTTCGTCACAGTTGAGACTTGACTCTGTTTGCAAGTCTTGTGAATAAAGAGACCACAAGGAGATTACCTGTGTCTAACCACAGGCTGTGTGATGCAATTCCTGTCTTCAGATTGGCTTAAGTTGGTGCTTGCTGATGTCACTTTCCCGCCACACAAAGTGCACTGCAGTGTGACACCCCATGGCTCGAACTTGAGCCAATCAGACACAGAGATGTGTTTGCTTGCTGCCGTCCCCCCCGTTTTCTGATTGAAGCGTCGCCGTGCCAGAGTGTGGTGTAGTCGTATACGAGACGTGTGCTTTGATGAAGTGGGCGTGGCTAATTGGTGTATGGTTGCTGCTGCTGTTAAATTACAGCCGAGGGTGTGTGCTGTGCTGAGGGCCCCGCTGTTTGTGGCCCCTGGGCACAGGAACAGCAAAGGGCCCCTCGGTTTACCGCTCGTTTGCTTTTGTTTAGGTTTGTTTTGTTTCAGGGATGCCTGCCCTGCGCCCGCTCTCTCATTACAACACCAAGTCTCACTGGATTTAGATGGAGGCCGTGATGTGTGTTGTGTGTGTGTGTGTGTGTGTGTGTGTATGTGTGTGTGTGTGTGTGTGTGTGTGTGTTCATATTAGCTTGTTAGATGATAACCTGATGACTGAGATGAAGAGTTAGTGGGTGAAGCAGGTTTTCAGTCCTCAGCAGCAAGCTGTGGTCACTGCAGTTCCCCCCTCATTGCAAATGGATATTTTTTCACCTCCCACTTCTTTGACCCTTGACCCCTCTCAGGGTGTATTTATACCCCAGTGGTCCGGTGGTAAAGCCGAGGTCAAGGTGGAGTGCTTAAGCTTTCTGGATCGTAAAAGCCCAGTTTCCAAAGTAGTTTAAAGTAATTGTTTTTCATTGTTATTTTATTGAAGTATATCATTTCTTGGTCTTTGTAATGTTTTGCAAGATATTATCCAAAGAAAGGATTGAGGACTTGGACCGTGCATCGGTTTTTCTCTTAGATCTCTTGATGTCTGCTTGGCTGTCTCTACCCCTCCTGACCTATGACCCTGTGGTCATTAGCATGTGTGGCCTGGTGGGCCTGTTAGGCAGTGCAGTAGGGTGCTGCTGTGCTGTGGACAGACAGACAGACAGACAGACAGACAGACAGTGTGTTGTGTCTTAACTTCGTCTATCTCCTTATAAATGTGTATTTCCTCCATGACCAGAAACAGGCTCAACACGGTCATGTCCAGATACGAAAAATGAATATGCTTTTATTTATATTTACTCAAGATTTGTATTGTATTGTTGCATTTTGTCCTCTTGAGTCCTCCTCCTTGAGGACTTTTACACTGAGCAGCTGGTGCCCATGTGCCCATGGACTCCATACCAGGCAGCGGTGAAACTAGAACTTACCCGGCATGGGTCAAGCTGTTCGTAATACATGTCAACTTAGCTCTCTCTCTCTCTCTCTCTGTCTCTCTGTCTCTCTGTCTCTCTCTCTCTCTCTCTCTCTCTCTCTCTCTCTCTCTCTCTCTCTCTCTCTCTCTCTCTCTCTCTCTCTTCATCAATATGGCTATAACATAAGAAACATTCATGAAGTGTGATGTGTGATCTCGGCCATCAGCTGTGCATTGAAGCGTTGTCCTGACTCCTTAACACAATGGGAACTCTGCCCATCGCCCCCACTGTGTTGCACAATGAGGTGTTGATTGACAGGTACAGCGTTTCAGAATGCCTGTGCTCACGTGACCAACACTTCACTACGATGTATGTTTGGTTATGTTACGTTAGATGGCAAGCATCCCTCGAAGGCCTGCTTTGACATACACACCCACACACACACACACACACACACACACACACACACACACACACACACACACACACACACACACACACACACAGACACACACACACCACACGCTCACACACACACTCACACACAGACACACGATCACAAGTCAACACACATTCTCCTGACAAGTCACCGCCTGCCTCTTTTCCACCGCCGCTTTCCCTGCCAGTGAGCAGCCGCTCGCTCCTCAGTGTCTAGAATCCTTCCTGACACGGACAGGTCTCTGCAGGGATGGAGGGGGGGGGGGGGGTTATCTCCCTCCAAGCCATCCGTCTGCAGAAAATCCAAAAGACAACCCTGGAAAACAAGTTCCCCATCTATCACACCAAAAGTTCACGAGTGCTCCTTCTCGAGCAGTCCTCAGCTTGAGATTGAGGACTGCTAGCGAGGCAAGACACGTTCCCCTGGGCTCCCTGAGTTATATTGAGCTGATGGAGCCCCAGGTTACTCTCTCTCTCTGCCTGCTAGAACACCGTCCCCAGGCTGGACACGTGAGGCTCATCATCAGGTCTCACGACCCCCTTGGGCTGTCCCATCCTGCCCTGACCGCAGGCAGGAAGGCCCCTTGCCTTCACACCTACTGTTGGTGCTCCATGGCGGCCATCTTGGCCTGGATTAAGCTCCTCCTCTTCCCTCCCTAGAATAGATGTACGTTTGCTTTGTGCTTTGCAGGATAGTTTTGTCTGCAGGATCTGGCACCCATCTCCAGGTGAAGTCCTGGTTTTTACGTCTTTTGTAATTTAGTACAAAAGAACGGTGTGGTAGTGGAGACCTCGTGGGCCTGAATAATAACAAGCCGGCGGCCTCCGCTGAGCGACTTGGCTCCATCTCCACTCTGATGCCTTTGAGGTTCTGGGAATTTACAGCTGAGTGTAATTTAGAATCGCAGTAAAACAACTCAATAGAAGATCATCTCTCATGGGCTCCGAAAAAAAGGCCAATAAACTCAAACTCCTCCGGGGTTGTCCTCCTAATTCTTCAGAAAACGTTCAAGCCATTCAAGTTTGTATTGCTGCATCCCCAACATCATATCTTGTCAGTCTTGGATAGCACATGCTGGCTTTGTGGTTGTTGGATAGGAAACTGCTGTTGTCATAAATCAGACGGCTGGCGTTTTACTGCCGTTTGGTGAGCACATGTTTGCCAGGTGTTGCCTTTGTCCCAATGCTACATGTTTGTTTGATTCACCCGGCCAGCGCTAACCATTATAATTTAGCCTAGCCTCATGTCTGATCCCCCCCCCCCCCCCCCCCCCACTCTGCATCACTGTAGTGTTTGGTGTGTGTGTGTGTGTGTGTGTGTGTGTGTGTGTGTGTGTGCGTGTGTGCGTGTGTGGTGTGTGTGTGTGTGTGTGTGTGTGTGCGCGTGTGTGTGTGTTCATATAAAAGGTGTTGATGGTTTTGTCAGGTCCACTAGATTTAGTGCATCGAAACAGCATCTGATTTCTATTCTGTATCGAGAGCTGCCAGATGAGACATGAAATGAAGCTTTAATCTATACCCTATATATATATATATATACCCACATATATATAATATATAATATATATATATACAGTATATTATATATTTACATATATTCAGTAGATACAGAGTATATCCTTCAGCTAATGAGTCTTTTCCTCTAAAACATGCTAGAGAGAAGTTAAGACTAAAATGTTGACTATCTGATGTCATTAATGTTTTTAGCTTTAGCTGTTAGTGGTTCTACAGTTAATGTCGTGTAACCTAGCAGCTATGAAGTGCTTGAAACTCGTTCTCTTCAAATCTAACAGTCAGCGATATATTGTTGTTTCACACTCTTCGGACAAATGTACTTATTGTACGTCACGCTGGACAAAGGCTTCTGCTAAATGCCCTAAAAGTAAAAGTGGGTTTGACAATAAAAGAAGAATAAGTCGCATTGGATGTACAGTATGTTATGAGTTATGAGTGTCTGCAAAATTCATGTTCAAAGTTTTGCACTAATCCACAAAGACACATCCCTTGTCTGGGAAAACTACTTGGCAATAAACCTGCTTCTGTTTCTGATTCCGATTAAAGAAGGTGCATCGTAATGTATTGGGTCTGTACAGAACTGATTTTTCTGACATCCGTCTCTACGTGTCTCTCTCTCCTTGCATGTGTCCAGGGTGACATCCAGCAGTTCCTGATCGTGGCGGATCCCAAAGCAGCTTATGACTACTGTGAACACTACAGCCCAGAGTGTGACACCCCCCACGGACAACGCCTGCAGGCCCAGCAAGCAGAGGACGAGGTCAGTACACCCCCACTGCCTGTGGTGGTATCTTCCACCACACAGAGTGGACTGTACCACAACTATTGAAAGGGGCGTTAAGAGCTTTTTGAAGAGATCGTAGTTAGTGTTATATTAGTTATATCCAGTTATGTACAGGACATTTGATTGTTATGTACAGGACATTTTAGAAATCTAATTTTGTCGCTTGCAAGGCATTTTTTGGCCATCCTCGCATGTGAAGCAGACCAGTAGACTGGTGTCATGTTCATCTGAGGTGCGGCGTTTCGCTGAGTAACCGAGGGCATCTCAGGGGAAATGCCTGCCATTCCTCTGTGTCTCTCCAATTTGGACATTCTTTTGACTGGTTCCGCTACGATGGTTTCTGGACCCGGCCGCAGGGGTCCAATACTCATCGTGTGAGCGTTAGAGGAGGACCCGACCGCAGACAGGTCGAATAATAGCATCTATGAACCGTCACGCTGGACTATTTTCTAATATAAGAGATTACTGCGTCGTAATATACGCAACCTATGCGCTGTTTCCGCAATAAGTCAGCCATCTTTAGTCCAAATCTATCAATAACATTTGCAGGAACGCTAGTGAAAAGAAATATATAAAAATGATAATAGAAAATATCAGAGCATTACAAGCGGCTCCTCTTTCATCAAATGAATTAAATGATACATACACAATAACAGCAGACCATAAACATTTGAGAGTAAGCGTAGCAGATAGCAACCACTGCTTTCCCACCTCCTCCTGTTTATTTCTGGCTCTCTGCCTCCTCCTCATCCGCTTGTCTTGGTCCAACACGAGGACTCAGAAGCAGGCCGGTTAACATCATGTGTTTGGCCTGAGATGCTGGCACTCTCAGGATCGCTTCGGAGGAGAAACCAGAGCAGCGCTAGAGCTAACAGTGGATGGCATCATTCTGTGGTGCTAATCCACAGATTACGAACGACCCGCGTCGCTGTAATAGGAGTTGAAGTATGTGCACTCCTCACGTAAAGAGGTCAAAGGGAAGTAAAGGTTCGCTTCCTGTGTTGGAAACCATTAGCACAACGGTGTGGTAGAGAACAAAGAGATCAGGAATACGAGTTGAGGCGACGTTATCATATGAAATATGGATTCATAATGATACCCTGACACCTAAGCCACCACTTTTTCCTCGTTTCAATCATCTTCTTGACGTTTAATGATCGACCTTGAGGTAGTAACCCCTCATCATTTTATTGTGCAAAATCCCACCTGACCCAACAAGTCCTGAAAGCTCTAATTTCCATGGCAGGGATTAGAAAGTCCCTGTCATGATAGCTGTACCATCGCCACCTGGTTCGTTAGTTTCCTGGGTTTTCCTTTTTTTCTTTTTATGAGCTTTTAAACATCCCAGCTGTTGACACGTCTGTAGACCACTTATGTTACAGTGAGCTGCACTTTTACTGTTTGTTTTGCTGTTTACTAAGATGATTAACATGCAACGGCCTCATGCAATGCTTAGATTATTTATTTGTGCTTATTTACTGTTTCCTGAATTCATCAATTAACAAAAACATGATCATATTTCCAGGTACTATATACATGTAATGTATATGTTCTCGCTATGTCCATTGATCATGGCATCTGTATTTACTTTTTCATGCCTAAAAAAGGTCATAACTAATATAACTCAGGATGATATATTTTATATATCGTATTGCTTTTTGATGCTAATGCTAATGCTAACAATAAAACTCTCCTCCCTCTCTCCATCCTAATCTCTCCCTCTCTTACCTCTCTTACCTATCTTACCTCTCTCTGTCTCTGTCTTTGTCTTTCTCTCTCTCTCTCTCTCTCTCTCTCTCTCTCTCTCTCTCCCCCCCATTGCCATAATATCTCTCTCCCCCCTCCCCCTCTCTCTCTGTCATAATCTTTATGTCTCTCTCTCTAAAACACCTGCAGTACACTACTGATGACTTAGACTATAGTCAGTTCTATGATTACGCTGAGGGAGCTACAGACAGCGTTCCAGCGGAGGAATATTCTGAGCCTCAGGTAAACCAGCATCTGACCAGGAACAACAAAAACACTTCTGGTTCCTTCTTGTAATGTCTTGCTTCTTCGTTTTGTCTTTCCTGCACCTTCTATGTGTGTGTGTGTTTGTCTCTGTGGTTTTTACAGAGGTTTTTACATCTCGGCATGTCTTTTGGACGAATGCATTCCTTTGAAAACAATATCTGGTGTTTTATTTGTAGCAAAGCAACAATGTTGTCGTGCAAACGTTCTCAAGAGTTGCTGAAATGTAACCTCCATCCATATTTTATGTTTGCATCCGTCCCAGATGGACCCTTTTAATTGGACCCTTCTTCTCCCTTTTATGTATCTCTGTGACGTCATTTCTACAATGAAAGTGTCTCATGTCTGTCTTGATATTCTTTTGTCACCAAACACCTCTTCCAGAGAACCAAACGTAGTGTCTCCATGAAAAAGAAGAGGACCCGAAAGTCCCTCAGTAAAACTAAGGCCAAGCCCCTTAAGTTTTTGGCCGCGAAAAAAACGCCCGCTAAATCGTTTGCGGTTAAGAAGAAGCGGCAGATGCATGGCTACCAGGCCACAGCGCCAGCACGACACAGAGGCAATTTTAGGGTAATCGTACAAGTAAACCAAAAAAAGCCCAAAACCCATCAAGATCTTCCCCCCGTCAAACTCCTTTTAAAAAAAGGCGGGAAAATCTCTGATGCAAGGCTAAGAGAAAGCTAACCCCGTCGCTGTAGATTTAGTGAGTCTGTAGCGAGCCGGAGAGGACCCCTGCCCCACTCAGCGAGTCACCTGTTGGGTTTATTTTTCCTTTTGCTTTCTTGTTAATGCTTTCGTTCTTTCTTCTTTCCCTTTTCTCCCCCCACATGACTCAGCTAAACAATGTAGAAGGCGACTACTATACAGATACTGACCTTGACTATGGAACTGTAGATGGTACACAAACTCATTCTCCCATTTCCCCCGGCGGACCAAATGAGGTAATTCCTTCCATCGTTTACGCACAGCTGCTTTGAGACAAAACACAACAAGGTAATGAGTTTGCTTGAAGGGGGAAAGTGGGCCAGAGAGATGACCCAAGGAGGTACCTGGTATGAAATGACACAACAAGTCACAACACCATTTGGCGCTGATTTTGCCCCCCGGCAACGTTTCCATGGCGACAAAACAGACATGTCAAAGGTCAACATTCTGCCATTCAATTGCCCTGTTAACGCAGACCATTCCCTTTTCAGATATGTCATTATGCACCAACTGAACAAAATCTGAATCATCTACTCTTAAAATTAGAATTATGTAATTAAGAATGATGAGATTGTTTTGTGAGATCCCCTCGATTGACTAGGTGTGAGTGTATTTAGCCATTAAAAGGCGTGTCAATATTGTCATGTGACTAAAATTGTCATTGTGACATAGTGACGTCACAAGTGGCATCACCCAGATTTATGATGACTTGATCAGTCTACCAGCCTACCCAGTGGACTAATCTAACTTTTAAACTGATCTTGTCGACATAGATCTAGGTGGACACTCCCACTTGTGGTGTCACTATGTCACAATGACAATTTTAGTCACGTGACAATTCTGAAACTCAAAATGCAAGTTAGGTCTTCACTTCATGTCTACTCTATCTGAAGCAAAGTGTAAATGAGGCCAGCAAATTATAGTATTTCATCAGATAAACCCAGCATGATTGTCATAGAGGTCTTTCAGTGCAATTGAATGGTAGATTGGTTGTTTTGGCTTGTTGTGGGATCACAAACCCCCCCACGGCTCTGTCACGGAAAATCAGTTG
Organism: Coryphaenoides rupestris; assembly: GCA_002895965.2. NCBI lineage: Eukaryota > Metazoa > Chordata > Actinopteri > Gadiformes > Macrouridae > Coryphaenoides > Coryphaenoides rupestris. The sequence continues at coordinate 74,053 of PIJE02000533.1, read as the reverse complement.
CCAAGTTTTGATCACTAGTTTTTATTGCAGCTTTTATTCAAACTATGATCATTGGCAAACCCTCTCCTCCCAGTTTATGATACACTTGCATTGCCTGCTTGGGATGTCATTACACGGGCGACACAAGGCGACTCTCAACACATGGGCTGCTGCCAGCCGCCTGTATAATTACACCCCCGGGAGTAATTACTCTTTGAATCTATTGAAAGAAACTTGATTATTTGTGAAATTATGGCTGTTGGAAAATATATAGAGAGTGCCCTTGTAAACTGATATGTGTCATCCCAAAACAATGTTTTGGTGACAAACAGATGCCAGTTTAACTTGGCTGCAACTTCCAGCATTCTGTATATATGCCTCCATTTTGCAATGGAATAGTGTCATTTCTGTGTGATTTTATTTAGTTTTGTTGCTATTTGAATGTCATTGAATGATATTATTGATTGTCCTACATACCAATGTGGTTGTAAGGCACCCACAAATTCATTTAAATGGCATATTTGATTCAAATTTGCTTGTTGAACACAAATTTTATTCAACGCTGAGAGTAACACCTTATTTATTTCTTGTTGGAGATACAAAGTGCCCAACTTAGAAGGTTTTCATTCATGAAGGGAGAAGCAGTTTAGTACACATCTCATCAAACATCTCTCCAGTCATCATTTCCATTTGATTAAAGACCCAATCGCTAAAATCAACCACTTGGAGCGCAAAAACATATTGCCACGTCGGATTGGCCCTAAATGCTAAATGCCAGTGATTGTTAGTTAGTAAGTTCGTTTATTTATTTATTTAAGAAGGGACAATGCACATTAATGAACATCATGTAGTCATGTAAATGTCCCAGATTTAGCTATGCAGGCTATTTTTCACCTGCAGTCCCTGTGATATCGCCGACCGTTTTTTATTTTATTTTATTAATTTAACATATTCGTCCATCCACCCTAACATATTGCACTAAACCAAATGGCAGAAGCCACAGAGAGGGAGAGGTCAGCTCACGTAGGGGTGAATAAATAAGGTGTTACACACAAACATGCAACGCTGACAAACATTGCTGCTCAAAGACATGCTGCCTTCCTCCCAGGCCAGTGTTTGCTCAGCCTCAGCAGCTTAACTAACATCCCTATCTCCCATCCCCCCCCCCCCCCCCCCCACCCTGCTTCATTAACAACACTGTGGAGGAGGAGGAGGAGGCGGTGGAGGAGGCTGCTGGGGGGGTGACCCCGGGCGGTGACCTTTACGCCAAGGCCCTCCCGGACACCTTCCAGGAGCCCACCGTCGCCCCGGAGACGGCGGAGGGAAACGCGTACGACTTTAAAGAGTACGACCTCAACGAGTATGACGCGGGCGGCGCTGACAGGAAGGCTTATGACTACGGCGCGTACGGCGAGTACGGCGCGCCGGTGCCGCCCGACCCCACGGGCTCCTACCACGACGAGGTGGTGGGCCCGGGGGTCGCCGCGGAGACCGACATCTCGGAGAGCGCCGTAAGTATGGCGGCGGGACCCTACGCCACCCGCTCCTGAGCTCGCCGGGAAGTGGAAGTTTGTTGTGTCGGCATGCACGGGTGGTGTGGTGACGCGTGGGTCCTCTGCTGCATTTCGTTTGATTTAGCGTTAACGACGACTCTGTGTGTGTTGTTTTTTTTTATTTACCCCTGACTTCCTTCCAATGGCATCAGTGCAACGGGTTTCCTGCTCGGCATGGGGTGACGGCTCATTGTCTTGTTGTTTCACGGAGGTCCGGTTTGGTTAGCACTTTGTTTCGAGCACCTGGTGTGATGGTTTGCTCGTGCTCTGCTAGCGCTGACTTCTGCACTTCCTTCGTCGCCACAGACTGACACCCACCACCGCTGACAGCGATAGCATCTTTAGCTGCTAAAGCCACCGCAGGAGACAGCTGGGCAAAACTACTGAGGCAGCTGTCTGTGCATCGTGCACTCAAATGTCAACACACACACGCATGCACAAGCACACACACCACGCACACACATCCCACCCCCACCCGCCGCCCAGTCCATTGATCCATAGTTCCAACCAAGTTCAAGTTCAGTATCGTTTCAGTTCTCACTCTGTCAGGTTAGTTTCCTGTCGATACCACACAAGAGCAATTGTCTCGTTTGCGTGGAATTGCGTTTATTTTATAAACTTCTTTTGTGATCATCATCATCATCATCGTACGATTTTGCATGTCAAGCCGAAAACCACGTGGCGCCAGCGTTCGGACGCTCGGCCCGAGGAACCGGGCAGAATATCCCCTTCCGACGGAATGCAATGACATCAGTGTTCCATTTCCAGCATGCTCCTCCATCTTCTCTCTCCTCTCTCATCACCATCACTAATTCTATCATCTTCTCACCTTCCCACCTGCACTCTTGCTCTGAAAGAGCCCTCTGTACCTGAGAACGGGACCGACGAGGACAGGCTGTGTGAGTTTCTAGGAAACCCAACGTTCAGGATCAGAAATTAGGAGTTTGGACTGCAGGCATGAACTGCCCCAGGAAGTAAAATGAAATGCCTTTGAATTTCACATGACAATATTGGATTATTTGCTATAGGATGGTTGACACCACATTCAACCTTGAATCAGAATGCAGAAAACTGACACTTAATCTTCAATGCTTCAGTTTTTTTTAAATATTATTAGGCCTATATGCATAAAGTTCTTAATGTCTTTCCTCCTCGTCCTGTTCTGGTACAGTGCATTGTTCTTTCATTGGTTTTTCTCCATTTTCTTTTTGACCTCTTTCTCCAAAACGGTGTGTTCATGTGTCGCTGGTCGTCCTCATGGCATGTGTTGGGCCCCGAGCAGAGGTGGGAGGAGGCTAACGGGGGTGTGTGCTCTGTGCAGGTGGCCGGAGCGGGAGGAGCCCTGGGCCCCAAGGGAGAGAAGGGAGAGCCGGCCGTCATCGAACCTGTGAGCTTTACGCAGAACTTTACGCCCAAATAGATAATTGGTTTGGTCTGGTCATCTCATCGTTTTTCTAATGGAAGCAGTCCATTTGATTCTAAATTGCTAAATAGTAGAATGTATATTTGATTTCAAATATACATTCTACTTTTTACATTTACTTTCTCACTGATTTAAAACATTTATGGTGGTCATTTGTCCCACAACAACATTGAACAGTTTTTACAATAAACCTGTGGTTGTGTGTGTGTGTGTGTGTGTTTGCTTTTCAAGGGCATGCTGATTGAGGGACCTCCCGGCCCCGCCGGCCCTTCTGTAAGTCTAAAGCCTTCCCAATAAAAAAATGAAATGAAACTCGTTCTATTAGCCTTGTAACTATGAATGCACGAAAACAGCTCTATTCTTATCCTTATGTACCACAGCGATATATCTCTTTCAATAAATGTCCTCTTTGTCAGTCGCTTTGGATAAAAGAGGTCTGCCAAATGCCCTAAATGTAAATGTACATGCAGTCACCCCCAGCCTACCCTCTAGTTCACATTGGAGGTCTATTGGTGTGCATCTCTTTAGGGTCTCCCAGGACCTTCAGGATTACAGGGACCCCCAGGCACTGCTGGAGACCCTGGTGACAGGGTGAGTCACTCTTTAGCCCCCCCCCCACACTCTCTGGTGTACCACACAGGTCACGCTTACACTTTTCAGTGGGAGTGCATTCATACTGTGTCATCTATTACAATGGGAGGCATTGTACGTTGTATGTGTGTGTGTGTGTGTGTGTGTGTGTGTGTGTATTTATTTTGGTCAGTCGCTTGCCCGCATGTATTTAAAGTGCTTTTAGAAACATCTGTCTGTGTGTTTCTGTGTGAGACACTGGGCAAGAGGATATTGGTGCGTGTATGCGTGCCTGTGTGCGTCTGTGTGTGTGTGTGTGTGCGCGCGCATGTGTGTGCATGACAAGCATAGATATACATTATGTTTGTGTTTTAACATCAGGAGAGTGTAGAAGTGTTCAGATAGCATGATTGGCCCTCGCCTGATGACCAAATGTGTGCTTCCATTCTGTACCTTATCCATCCATCTATCCTAACTTCTACTCTGCAAACTTGTGTTGGTCACCTCCACACACACACACACACACACACACACACACACACACACACACACACACACAAACCGACAGCCAGGGAAGTGGATGTTAGTTTTGGCTAGGGCACAGTGGAAGGTCTTACAGAAACACAGGGCCATTTTGTGTGTGTGTGTGTGTGTGTGTGTGTGTGTGTGTGTGTGTCTGTATGTCTGTGTGTGTCTTTGTGTGTGTGTGTGTGTGTGTGTGTGTATAAGCACAAGCACACGTATTTAGTGTTTTCAGTGCTCATGTTCATATACCGTTACATAGACGAACATACACAGAAAAATATATACACACAATTCACATCATTAGTAAAAAGGTCTTGTGTGTCTTTGTGTGCGTGTAAACACAGCCGTGTGTCGGTGTGTGTGTGTGTGTGTGTGTGTGTGTGTCTGTCTGTCTGTTAAGATTACTGTCAGAGTCACAAGGAACAATGCAGCCATAATGTCTTGAGTGAGTTGTGACCAACGAGCTGAGAAAGTCTGAACGTGCTCTTGTTCCGGACGACATTTAAACACCACAGAACAAAGGACAACAGAGGGCCAATCATGTGATCGTGGGACCTGAACAGAGGGAAACACTTCCTGTCTGAATGATTCTAGACACCCAACAACCAATCAGCAAGCAGCATGCAACAACCAAGTCAGCTTGGCATGAATGAAAGCATTCCAAAACTAAACAAAAAAACATTTCTAAACTGGAAGAAGATTTATTTTTAGAAACTATGTGTTCTAATGTTATTTTAACACAGCTTAGCCCCATGAGATGTTTCATTCAGGTAATTTTTGTATGTTTTACATTAGACTGAGAAATCAGGAACTTAAAATAGTGAAAATGTGTTATATTTACAGTATTAGGGTGAAGCAAGGATACAGTCTGCTTCTTTTTCCAGGGATAAGTCAGACTATTTTGGTTTTGACCACGTGGGACAGTCTTTGAATGGTCATTCAGTGACCTTAAAGCAGCGACCAGAGTTATTACATTACAAAGTGATTTTCATAAAAGAGAGATTCATGACCAAAGGAAACAAATATGACTCTTAATTTCTGAAATCAATGGATTTTTTTAATTTGTTATAACTCTGCCAGTCAAAAGGTCTTGTGTCTATGTATGCACGTATACACAGTTGTGTGTGTCTGTATGTGTGTCTGTGTGTTTTGTGTCTTCAGTGTGTGTTTGGAAACTCAGATGCTCAGAACATGTGTGCTCGGTGAATCAACTGTGGTTCATTTTCTTTGATTTTCAAGAACACTGTTGGCTTTAAACAGACCTATACTGTTTGAATTGGTCAAATTGATTCATCAGTTGGCTTATATTGACTTTTAGCATAAAAACATGTTCTAAGTACTGTAAGTACATGTATCTCTTGTTAATCATGTTGCTTCTACTTTGCTTATCTCTCGCTATCACCCTCCCTCCCTTCGTCCTCTCTCTCTCTCTCTCTCTCTCTTTCTCTCTCTCTCTCTCTTTCTCTCTCTCTCCCTCTCGTCTTCTGTCTCTCTATGTCTCTTTCTCCCACCCTCCCTCCCTCCTCTTACCTCTCTCTCTCTCCTAGGGCCCCTCCGGGCGTGCAGGTCTTGCAGGTGCTGACGGTATGCCAGGACCCCCGGGTACCATGCTGATGCTGCCTGTAAGTGCCCACATACACCCCCCCCCCTCCCACACACACACACACACACACACACACACACACACACACACACACACACACACACACACACACACACACACACACACACACACACACACACACACACACACACACACACACACACACACACAACCCCCCAGTGAGTGCCTGTTAATGTGCCTTATTCCTCCTCCATAGCTCTTTAGATTTAAACATGGAGTAAATGGAATAGTAATGGAATAATAACTGGCTGTCTGTATATATCATATAACATATGATTTATTGGTAGGGTTGTAGTTAATTTCTATATTGACAATGTGTGCACTTCCATTGATATTCTGTGTGTGTGTGTGTGTGTCTGTGTGTTTGTGTGTGTGTGTGTGTGTGTGTGTGTGTGCGCGCACGCTCTTGTAAATCCTCTCTTTACAGTTCCGATTCGGGGGCGGTGGTGAGAAGGGACCCGTGGTGTCAGCCCAGGAAGCCCAGGCCCAGGCCATCCTCTCCCAGGCCAGAGTGAGTCAAGACCAGGCTCTAGCAGGGCCAAAACCAGGCTCTAGCAAGGCCATAGACAGGCTCTAGCAGGGCCAAAGACAGGCTCTAACAGGGCTAAAGACAGGCTCTAGCAAAAGATACACTAAATACACACTAAAGACAGGCCATTGATAGTCTATGATAAGCCAGTGAAAGGCCAACGATAGCCAATGAAAGACCAACGATAGCCAATGAAAGACCAGTAATGGCCAATGATAGGCCAGTGATAGCCAATGCTAGGCCAGTCATAGCCAATGCTAGGCCAGTCATAGCCAATGCTAGGCCAGTCATAGCCAATGGCAGGCCAGATGGCCTATAAAGAACCCAGGCCTGTCTTCCACACCGCAGCTGGAGAGCAGTGGGGTGGGGCGCACATTAGTGTGTGTACCTGGGTCCTGTGTGGGCTAAAAGTAGACCGTGCTGAGCAAGCTGAGAGACACATAAAATAGCAATAGCCCTGTGAGACAGATGGACAGGGGGAGGGGCTAATGTGTCCCTGTGTGTCTATGTGTGGTGTGTGTCTGCGCGTGTGTGTGTGTGTTTGTATGGTGGGGGTGGGCGGGGTAGCAGTTAAAAATATTGCGAGCGACCTGCGGGTGGGCAACCCCAACAGGTGTAGAAAAGTGTGTGTGTGTGTGTGTGTGTGCGTGTGTGTGTGTGCGTTCAGATTGAGGTACTTTGGATTACATTGTTAAATTAAACCTCATCCACCATTTAAATTAACCTGTGTGTAGCAAATATAGTTTCGAACTTCTCACACCCAATGAATTCAAAATGATAATTATGAAAAGCACATTTGCTCACGTAAGTAAAGGTCAATATACTAAACATTTATATAACCATATTATTATAACACAGTAGCCCTTCATATGCAACAGACCCTCGTTAAACTTCTTCTTCTTCTGTCAGTTAACGCGACAACAATGACCATATGTGTATGTGTATGTGTATGTGTGTATTTGCTTGTGTAGCTAACTGTGTGTATGTTGTCCAGCTGGCGATGCGCGGGCCACCAGGTCCAATGGGTCTGACTGGACGATCTGGACCAGTGGTAAGTCTGGCTTGCACATCCCCGCTTTAACTGGTCCCACACAGACACTGCTACAGCCCCCAGCCTTCTGCTGGTCAAGCGCTAGTATTGATACATACATGAATGTACATTTGTGTGATTATGAACATGCATAACACAAACATGTCTTTTAAATATGTGACAATTTGTATCTCATGTCTTTTTTATGGTAGCTGTATCTTGTTTGAGGACGGGGTCTCATCATGGAGATGTACTAGCTAGCTCTTTGAAGCTGGAGGAGGAAAATGAGTGAATTAGTTTGTCCGTCAACTCCCTGCGTTCCAACTTGTATATTATGTGATCCTCGATTCAAGCGTGCGGAAAAGACTTCACCGGAAAAGAATACCATATGGAAAAAAGAGGGTGGCTAAAACACTTTAACACACCCACTAAACATTTTTGTAGTGGGTGTGTATAACGTGCTTTTTGTGGCCTGGTGACTGTCAAACATGAGATTTAGCTAGTATTAGTACCCTTCTCTAAGTCTCTATCTACCCTAAAAGGCCTAATTCAGCATTCAGCAGAATTGAGCTCAATCTAACTTAATTTAGCTAAATATTGCCACCTGCTGCTGTTTTGTTCACGCATCTTGAATTTGTCTCCCTATTTGTCTCCACTTTAATGTCCACATCCGAGTCCCTCGTACCTGATGTGCATCTGTCCCCTCTCTCCTCCAGGGTCTACCGGGTTCTACCGGACTGAAGGGGGAATACGGAGACCCTGGACCTCAGGTTCAAACAAACAAACAAACAAACAAACAAACTGAAAAACAACAAAACATTTAAAGTGCAATAACAACATGAAACAAACACACGGCTTGTGGTGTCTGGCCTGCCAGGCCACCTTATGATCGGTCCAACCACTCTAAGAGGTCCTCATCTGTCTTTGCAGGGTCCCAGGGGTGTCCAGGGATCTTTAGGACAAATTGGAAAAGCTGGCAAGAGGGTGAGTGTTTGTGTGTGTGTGTTTGTGTGTGTGTGTGTGTGTGTGTGTGTGTGTGTGCGTGTGTGTGTGTGTGTGTGTGTGTGTGTGTGTGTGTGTGTGTGCGCACGCGCGTGTGCATCCATGTGTGTCTGTTTGTCTTTGTGTAAGGGTTATCTGTATCATTCGCCGGTGAGCTTGATGTCACATCACATTGGTTTTCAGCCCACATCCATTGATATACAATATATGTGGGCTATTGTCCTATCACTTTATATAGATCAAATCAGAATAGAATGGATAAAATCACATTTATCAATATATACTTTGCCTTCATGCAGTAAATAATTAATTCAGTAATAGACATAACTTCATAAACATTACAATACAATGGAAGAGTGGGGAAGTCGATCCTTGGTTGAACTGGCTTAATATATGTTTTCTCTCATACAGTACATACATACATATTGTACTGTATTGCTATGCAACCTGGCACAATTAATAAAGTTCTATTCTATTCTATACCATAGATACATGCAGGTAGATGTGTGTTAGATTGCACAGAGCTGTGAAAATAAACCATTACAAAATCCTGCAAGGTTCATCCCAGTCCAAACCATCGGTTGATTGTGACCACAGTCCCTCGAACAATAGCCAAGCAGACAGATCTGAGAGTGACCAACTGGACACGCCCTCAGCATATGTATCACCCAATCAGTGTGCAGCATTGCAGGCACTCCACCGGGACACGCCTCTTTACCTTGTTGGCTTTGTGTGAACATTACCCTTCAGCAACCCAAAGATTATATGTGTTAATTTCATTAATTTAATTCCTAAATGTATTATTCTACCTTCGCCAGTCATATATATATCTATGTATGTATTATAAGCTGAGTCATACATCTCTCTAGCTTTTGGCTTCAACTCCTGCTTTCATTTTAGCCAAGCAACCTCATCATCAAGATTGACTTAAAGTGATAATTATTGTGTTGTGGTGACAGTAGCTCGAATTGTGAGCCGTTGTATCATACAACATCCACTGGATCAAATATAAGGAAAAGGAAAAAGGAAAAAGCAATGATAAAATGCAAACTATGTCTCTTCTCATTGTCTCTGCCCCCTCCCGCTCCTCCCTCCAGGGTCGAGGTGGAGCTGATGGAGGTCGTGGAAATGCTCAGGAGAGTCAGGCGGCAAGGTAAAAAAAAAAAAGCCACATATCTGTTGATAATGTGGTGATGTGTCACCGTCCAGAGGTGATGGACGGTCAGGACGGCAGAGTCGCCCACCTGTTCAGAGTTCACTTCTGGACTCTGCATAAACCCCCCCGCTACCTTTCCCTCTCCTAACCCTAGCACTAACCTGTGTGTTTGTACGTCTTGGCATTATATAAACAGTACTTAGCATTATTTAGCATATTGTATTTTTTAGGTGTTGGTAAATGCATGCTCAGAATGCCCTCTGGCTCTTATTCAGCTATTATGCAGGCAACCTAGCAATTATGAAACTCGTTCTATTAACCAAAAGTATGAATGCTTCGAAACCTGCTCTATTCTTATCTTTATGTACCACAGTGATATATTGCTGTCTCCTTCAACAAATGTACTCTTTGTAAGTCGCTTTGGATAAAAGTCTGCCAAATGCCCTAAATGTAAATGTAAATGTCAAATAGTACAGAGGTGATGTCATCTTATGTATCACAGTACAGAGACGATGTCATATCATGTGTCACTTTTGCTGTGTGATGATGATGCTATGATGATGACAATGATGATGCCGTGATTCTCCCTACAGGGTGACCGAGGCTTCGACGGACTCCCCGGCCTCCCAGGAGAGAAGGGACACAGGGTGAGTAGAATAGAATACTTATTAACAATACAATGTTACATTTAGATATCGATTTCATATTTCTCTGTGCCAAAATGACCAGTTTTCTGTAGGTTCCAGTAGGTTGAGGGTAACAGATATGGATTTTCCTTGACGGTGCTCATGAAGAAACGATTTTCAGGAACAATGGACCCACTTGTCAGTCGAACAATGTTTTCCCCAGATTAGCCCATGAAGAGACATGCTGTATGTTTGTGGGATGAGACCAAAGAGTTGGCCGTTTGTTTCCCGATTCCTCGTCTTTTTGGAATCCCAAACTCTTAATTTGACTCTCGGCTCAACCCTCCATTCGATGCGGTGAAACATAATTTGGCTTCAATAGGTCTGCCTAATGATATGTCTACTCAGCACAACACCTGACTCAGAGCCAGTGGGATGAACCAGAGATGCTGTGAACCTTGCTGAGCTCACACCAAGTCTAGAATGACATGGAAGTCAGCGGTGGTGTCCTGAGAGTGTACCCATGGGGAACAACATGATATATTGAATGAACTAAACTGTGATATCCTCTACTCTTCTCTTGGCTGTGGCATCTGTGTGTCTGTGTGCGTGTGTGTCTGTGTGTCTATGTGTGTGTGATGTGTGGTTGTGTGTGTATGTCTGTCTGTCTGTCTGTCTAGGGAGAGACTGGACCTATCGGACCCCCTGGTTCCACCGGAGAGGACGGACAGAGAGTAAGTCCCACCCCTCCGCTCTGACAGGTTAAGGTTCTGTCCATTTTATGTCCGTTGGCATTATTAATAGTACTTCGCATTACTTGGCATGTTGTATGTTCTTAGATGTTGGTAACATGCTCAGAATGGCACCTCTGCTCTTATTCCAGCTATTATACAGGCAACCTAACAATTATGAAACTCGTTCTATTAACCTTGCAATTATGAATGCTTGAAACCTGCTCTATTCTTATCTTTATGTACCACAGTGATATATTGCTGTCTCCTTCAAGAAATGTACTCTTTATAAGTCGCTTTGATAAAAGTGCCTGCCAAATGCCCTAAACGTAAATGTAAATGTTAACAGTACAGAGGTGATGTCATCTTATGTATCACAGTGCAGAGACGATGTCATATCATGTGTTACTTTTGCTGTGTGATGATGATGCTATGATGATGACAATGATGATGCCCGTGATTCTCCTACAGGGTGACCGAGGCTTCGACGGACTCCCCGGCCTCCCAGGAGAGAAGGGACACAGGGTGAGTAGAATAGAATACTTATTAACAATACAATGTTACATTTAGATATCGATTTCATATTTTCTGTGAGAAATGACCAGTTTCTGTAGGTTCCAGTAGGTTGAGGGCAACAGATTGGATTTTCCTTGACGGTGCTCATGAAGGAAACGATTTTCAGGAACAATGGACCACTTGTCAGTCGAACAATGTTTTCCCAGATTAGCCATAGAGACATGCTGTATGTTTGTGGGATGAGACCAAGAGTTGGCGTTTGTTTCCCGGATTCCTCGTCTTTTTGGAATCCAAACTCTTAATTTGACTCTCGGCTCAACCCTCCATTCGATGCGGTGAAACATATTTGGCTTCAATAGGTCTGCCTAATGATATGTCTACTCAGCACAACACCTGACTCAGAGCCAGTGGGATGAACCAGAGATGCTGTGAACCTTGCTGAGCTCAACACCAAGTCTAGAATGACATGGAAGTCAGCGGTGGTGTCCTGAGAGTGTACCATGGGAACACACTGATATATGAATGAACTAACTGTGATACCTCTACTCTTCTCTTGGCTGTGCATCTGTGTGTCTGTGTGCGTGTGTGTGTCTGTGTGTCTGTGTGTCTATATGTGTGTGTGTGTGTGTGTGTGTCTGTCTGTCTGTCTGTCTAGGGAGAGACTGGACCTATCGGACCCCCTGGTTCCACCGGAGAGGACGGACAGAGAGTAAGTCCCACCCCTCCGCTCTGACAGGTTAAGGTTCTGTCCATTATGTCCGTCTGTCCTCCATTGGTTTACTCGATATGCAGCCAACCACAAAGACTCCGGTTTACTGTTTGGTTTAATGTCATGTCCAATAATATTTCACTTCAATTATGCCAAAATTGTTTTCGCCGTAGGAATATCTTATCTTGCCTCCATATTTGTATATTTTAACTGTAAATTTGTAAATCCGTTCGTTTATTTTTATCATTCTGTTGTTTTCCATATTGTTTTATTGTACTGTATCGCTATGTAACCTGGCACAAGAATTTCCTTCGGGATTAATAAAGTTCTATTCTATTCTATTCTATTCTATCTACATGATGACACAAACACGCGCACACACACGCACACACACACACACACACACACACACACACACACACACACACACACACACACACACACACACACACACACGCACACACACACACACACACACACACACACTTTGGAGTAAGCCTGGTTAAATTAAGATTTTTAAATAAAGAGGTTTTTTTTCCACAGGGCGAGGACGGAGAGGTCGGGCCCAGGGGATTGGCTGGAGAGAGCGTAAGCATATCCTTGTTCGATCTATACACCGACCCAGCACAAGCCACAGGACCTTTGTGTTATAATCACACACAACCAAACTCACACACTCATCACCAAATGTACACATTGGAAATTCGTCAAGTGATTGTATTCCCCCATGTATCCAGCAGGGGGCATGCTTCTCTTTGTCTGACTTTGTTTAACAGCCATCATGTGTGTTCTTCTTCTTCATCTCTTTTGATCACCGCAGGGTCCAAGAGGTCTTCTGGGACCACGCGGTCCTCCGGGCCCCACTGGACAGCCTGTATGTACCGCCCTGTCCCTGTCCTCTGAGAGTGAATCTTATCTTATCTCATCTTATCTTATCTTAACATAGTTTAGATATATCTACATAGATCTGAAAAAAGTTAGAATATGTACATATATATGAAAATGCTTAGACTTCTATCTATCTACATGTATCTGAACATGGTTATAATATATATACATATATTTGAAAATGGTTATAATATATACATATGCCGTATCTGAGCATATGTATATACACGGTATATGTGAAAATAGTTAGAATAAATAATATCAGAAAATAGTTACAATAAACACATACAGTACTGTATATCTGAACATAGTTAGAGTATCTCTATATATATGAGCACAGTTAGAATATCTCAATATATCTGAACGTAGTTAGGATATCTCAATATGAACGTAGTTAGGATATCTCAATATATCTGAACGTAGTTAGGATATCTCCATATGAACGTAGTTAGGATATCTCAGTATATCTGGGAGAAACAGACTTGAATGTGATCTTATCTGCTGTGATCTCCTCCTAGGGCGTTGCTGGTGTGGATGGCCCTCACGGTCCTAAAGGAAACATGGTAGGCCCTCAGAAACATACTCTCTCCAAAATGTCTGCGTTACAAACCCTGGAACAGTGTTGTATTATTTTGAAGTCACTTTGAGCTGTAGACTAAGGACCTAGTTGCACTTGTTTATGTCCTGGGTTAACAGAACGTATTTTAAGTTCATAGGTTAGTGTGAGTGCTTCACACTTTGAAGGAGGTGAACGAGTTTGAAAGTTTGACATGTTGCTTTTTGCCATAGGGCCCAGACTAGCATGTCAGGTGACTAGCATGTCTTAACACAGCCATTTGTATTTAAAAGTTTATGTCTTTTTCTTTTTTTTGGTTTTCCCTTTTTAATTTTTTCACATACTGACAGACAGGGTTAGCGTTTTCAAATAAGCTATGAAACACATTTGCTAACGTCTAGCTCCTATGGTCTTTCTCTGCTCAGGGACCTCAAGGAGAGCCAGGGCCTCCTGGGCAGCAGGGTATCCCCGGGACACAGGTGAGCACATCCCCTTCCTTCACAGCGCACCGCTCTTCTATCTGTCTATGCCCGAAAAAAACCCCTTTTCATTTTATGTCATATCGGTCGCTTCCATTCCACAATCACACGTTTTTTTGTTTCATTATTTGTAACAGAAGTACCCTGAGAACATCTATGAGCATTTTCCCTCACAATGTCATCATAACACAAACAGGACGCAGAAATCGTATTCATATAGGAGGGTTAAATTCACCTTTTCCTGGTTAGTTACAAACCCAAGCTCCAGGAAATACCAGTAGGCTTTTATTCATCCACCCTTCCTCTCTTATTACTTCTCTCTCTCTCTCTCTCTCTCTCTCTCTCTCTCTCTCTCTCTCTCTCTCTCTCTCTCATTTTGATCCTTGGAGGCCCAACACACACACTCACACACACACACACACACACTCTCACATGTGCACACGTTCACACGTGCACACGTGCACACGTGCACATGACCCCCAATCCAAAAAACCCCAAAACACGCACATTATTTTTGAAAGTAGGGTATCCTCAATGGGGTGGGGTTGGGCTGAGGGGTTGGGTGGGGGTTGCGGTGGGGGTGGGCTGAGGGGTTGGGTGGGGGCAGTAGGGATACTGAAGGGATCTCATTCAGGTCCTCGCTGGAATTCCTTCCAGCTTGGGCTGCTCCACAAGTACACACTGACCACCAGTGACTCAAATTACCTTCACCCCAAGGAACACACACACACACACACACGCATGTGTGTGTGTGTGTGTGTGTGTGTGTCTATGTGTGGACCTATGTTTGCCTTTGTCATTGCTGTGGAAATGGCGTCTCATATCTATCTGTGTGTTTGTCTCTGTGTCACAGGGCCTGCCCGGTCCTCAGGGTCCTATTGGACCTCCTGGTGAAAAAGTAAGCTGCCTTCTCTCTCTTCTCCTGTTGAATTACTGCAGTAAATACAAGCAGAGCTCACAGTAGGAACTGTCAGGCTCTGTGTTAGGACTGTTTAGGACTCATACATGATTACAAAAGGTGACTCACTGCTTGTGTTGCGTTATGTCATGACCTCTGAACTTATGTCATATGTGTGTGTCTCTCTCTCTCTCTCTCTCTCTCTCTCTCTCTCTCTCTCTCTCTCTCTCTCTCTCTCTCTCTCTCTCTCTCTCTCTCTCTCTCCTTCATCCTCCTCTTTGTCTGCGTGTGGTGGGTGTGTCATGATAGCCTCGGTGTGTGTCTGTGTTCGATTATCGATAGAAGAGAAGAAGAAGAAGAAGAAAAGAAGAGAAGAAAGAAAAAGAAGAAGAAAAAATAAAAGAAGAAGAAGAAAAAGAAGAAAAAAAGAAGAAGAAAGAGAAAAAAAAGAAAAAGAGAGAAAGAAAAAGAAAAAAAAAGAGAAAGAAAAGAAAAGAAAAAAGAAAGAGAAGAAAAAGAAAAAAAAGAAAGAAGAGAAAAGAAAGAAAAAAAAAAGAGAGAGAGGAGAAAGAAGAAAAGAGAAGAGAGGAGGAGAAAGGAGATAAGGGGAAAAGAGGGGGAGGAAAAAGAAAAAAGGAGCTGACGGTCCTCCTGTAGGTGGTCCTCTCTTCACACACACACACACACACACAGACAGGGTTTTTATTTCAGTTTGTACACACCTCTATTCTAGTTCATATGTTAAAGATCTGTAGTATGTCACTAGACGTGCACACGGCATGTCTCACGTAATCACACCTGTTGTCCTCCCATCACCGTGGTGTGTTGGAGGGCTGTCAAGGAGGGAGGGAGGGAGGGAGGAAGGGAAGAGGTAGGGAGGGAGGGAGGGAAGGAGAGAGGGAAGGAGGGAGGGAGGGGTGACCTAGTTTGATGCCAGGTCTTAAAGCCTGTTGATTGACGACCCTGTATACCTGCCTCTCAACCTTACACCTTACACTAGCACACACCAGGTGTGTCTGTTAAAAACAACCTTCAATGTCACCTACCTGGGCACGTTAATAAGAGCTGAATCACTACTTCATACTCGTCATGTTTAATATTTTATTTATATAGATATTGCATATTTATAACTTGGCAATATCTGTCCTTACACTGATTAATTGTCAGCAGATTGTTCCTTCTTTGCTCTGGTCCACATGAACATGGAGTTAAACCATGAAGTGTCAGTTTGTTTCATGGTGTGAAGAAGCTGTTGTTGATGTTGTTGTTATTTACATACAGGGCCATCCTGGCAAAGAGGGACCCCCAGGCGAGAAAGGAGCCCTAGTAAGTCCTCCCTAGGGATTATTATATGGACTGATGATGGATGGATAGATGGATGGATGATGAATGGATGGATGGATGATGAATGGATGGATGGATGGATAAATAATGGATGGATGAATAATGGGTGGATGACGGATGAATAATGGGTGGATGATGGATGGATGTGGTCCTTCGTTTGGTTCTTTAGTCATAATTATTACAGAAGATTAACTATGCGATAAATGACATAAATAATGAAATGTTACGTATAAGTGGGTGTCTATAGCACATAGAATAGTATAATAGGTACAGCAAGTACAATGAGACTGTAATGTTTCTTCCCCTCCTAGGGCCAGGCAGGGCCCCAAGGTCCAATCGGCTATCCAGGTCCCCGCGGAGTCAAGGTAAGGCCTCCTATGCCGGTCACACACACACACACACATTAGAGATGCTGGGCATGTGCTCTAACGGCACGGTAAAGGGAGAGGAAGAAGAACCATGTGACAGTTATAACACATGGCATGGTCTTTATTCTTTATGTGACTTTTTCAATAATCTTCAAACTCTACGTTTGTCCAACTGCTCGATTCTAGTTTTCTGTACATTATCCCTTGTTTTAATATTATTGTATTTAGCATTTTCATGTGCTGTGCGCGTGTTTTATGACTATTAGTGTGTATGAATGAAGTACACATCGTAGCCACAGCTAGCTGTTGGACACGTTGTGTTGCTATCGCTAACTTGTGTTCCTTTAAGTTTAGCCATGTTGTGTTGCTATTGCTAACCTCTGTTTTTTTATATTTAGATAAGATAAGATACAACTTTATTAATCCCGAAGGAAATTATTGTGCCAGAAGCTATGCTGAAGCTATGCTATTGCATAGCAATAGAATAATAAGCAATAAACAAGAGAAATAAAGAATAGAATAATAAAAGTAACAAATAAAATGAAATATGTTGCTATCGCTAACCTGTGTTTCTTTATCACAGTTTTATTACACTTCAATTATTGCCAAATTGTTTTCGCAGACTGAATATCTTATCTTGCCGATATATTTATACTACTTTGACTTAGACCTACTGTACATTTGTAAATCTGTTATTTTATTTTTATTATTCTACTGTTTCTTGTATTGCTATGGAACGTGGCACAAGAATTTCCTTCGGGATTAATAAAGTTCTATCTTATCTTATCTTATCTTTACATTTAGCCACGTTATGTTGCTATCACTAACCTGTGTTTCCTTATATTAAGCAACATTGTGTTGCTATCACTTACCTGTGTTTCTTTATATTAAGCCACATTGTGTTGCTATCACTAACCTGTGTTGCCTTATGTTGACAGGGTGCTGATGGTGTCCGCGGTCTCAAGGGCTCCAAGGGAGAGAAGGTACGTATCCCCAACACGTCACTGCTGAAACTGACCCATCAGGGTGCTGGGATGTGCAGTGACGACTTTGACTGGGACCTAGTCCCACGACCCTACACAAAGTAGTCCAGCACAGAGCAGTGGCCCCACGACAACGAGAGACTCGAGCATCTTTTTGTAGTTGTGGTTGTTGTTGTTGTTGCTGCTGTCGCCAGTGTTTTAACGGAGAAAACATACAAGGGTAACCAAGGGTCACCAACTTGCCGGGTCAGACTTTCACTATCACGACTGGACCCTAGTCACACAAGTAACACGACACACACATATCGTGACACATCCTTGAGTCCCCTTTCCTAAACATAAGCGACAATGTGTCGTAAAACACATTTTTTTTTGATCTTCATTAATAATCATAAATAAATAATCAAAATAAGGCTCTTCGAAAGTCACTGTCTTCATAAGTATAGACAAGAAATAACTTAATAAATAGGACTCTCTTGGTCTTTCGGATTGGACCTCCTCTTCCCTCAACGATAATAAGCAATAAACAAGAGAAATAAAGAATAGAATAATAAAAGTAACAAATAAAATGAAATATGTTGCTATCGCTAACCTGTGTTTCTTTATCACAGTTTTATTACACTTCAATTATTGCCAAATTGTTTTCGCAGACTGAATATCTTATCTTGCCTATATTTATTCTACTAGGACTTAGGACCTACTGTACATTTGTAAATCTGTTATTTAATTTTGTATTATTCTGTTTATTTCTCTATTGTTTTATTGTATTGCTATGCAACCTGGCACAAGAATTTCCTTCGGGATTAATAAAGTTCTATCTTATCTTATCTTATCTTTACATTTAGCCACGTTATGTTGCTATCACTAACCTGTGTTTCCTTATATTAAGCAACATTGTGTTGCTATCACTAACCTGTGTTTCTTTATATTAAGCCACATTGTGTTGCTATCACTAACCTGTGTTTCCTTATATTAAGCCACATTGTGTTGCTATCACTAACCTGTGTTTCTTTATATTAAGCCACATTGTGTTGCTATCACTAACCTGTGTTGCCTTATGTTGACAGGGTGCTGATGGTGTCCGCGGTCTCAAGGGCTCCAAGGGAGAGAAGGTACGTATCCCCAACACGTCACTGCTGAAACTGACCCTGGATCAGGGTGCTGGGATGTGTTTCATCAGGTCGTGTCTCGTCACCGGGGTGCTGTTGCTCTCTGAGCTCGTAGAAAAACACCAACAACAACAACAACGACGACAGCGGCCACAAAATTGCCTATTTTGTATGTTCCCATTGGTTCCCAGTGGTTGAACGGCCCAGTCTGAAAGTGATAGTGCTGACCTGGGATCAGTGTGTTCATTGTGCTGTGTGTGTATAGCACTGTGTAGGAACTCAGGGGAAAGGATTTGTATTCGCTGTTACACAGCATTTTGTGTAAAAAAAAACTAGAAGTAATTATTAGTATTTATTTATTAGTTTTATTCCGAGAAGCTTTCAGTGACAGAAGTATTCATATCTGTTCTTTATTGAATTATTTATCCTGAGAGAACCAGAAAGCCTAACCTGGAGGAGAAGGGAGTTGCTATGAATAAAGCATACTGTTCACTCTCCCTCTCTCCTCACACCTCCTCACCACTAGATCTGTGTGTGTGTGAGTGTGAGTGTGAGTGTGTGTGTGTGTGTGTGTGTGTGTGTGTGTGTGTGTGTGTGTGTGTGTGTGTGTGTGTGTGTGTGTGTGTGTGTGTGTGTGTGTGTGTGTGTGTGTGTGTGTGTGTGTATGCATGTGTGAGCGTTGGCACGTGTGTGTGCATGTGTGTGTTTGTCTCTTTGTGTGTGTGTGTCTGTGTGTGTTTGTCTATGCCTGTGTGTGCCTATGCGTGTATGTGTGTGTGTGTCTATGCGCATGTGTGTGTGTGTGTTTCTATGGACGTGTGTGCGTGTGTCACCAATGCGCGCGTGTGTGTGTGTGTGTGTGTGTGTGTGGGTGGTCTTGGAGCTGCAGGCTAGTGGCAGCAGACATGATGGCCTGCATAATGCATCAGGCAGGGCAGGGCTGGGGGCGGCTGACAGGCCAGGTTGAGGAGGGAGGGGGCAGACATGAGAGGGCGGGAAACGTCAACGCATGGCCTTCAGCGTCCCTTTAAAGACGTTCACGCAGGCCTTGCCTCCTGAGTGGACCACTGGGCTCCACATTATTAATGATGTCAGAAGAGTCAGCCATGCTTCCACGCTCATGTTAAACACCACGACGCCTGACTAATATATTCATGTTTTATTGTATTCCGTCCCATTGGTTGGATGGTTATGTAATTGAATGTTGCTCTGATTTTCATTCACTTCAAAATTATTTGATAGAGGGTAGAATTCATTTAAGTGCTTGATGGTAATCAATCTCAATTGTGTTATTTTCTCACATCCTTGCAGTGTTGTTACACTTTTTGACCAGCAGATGGCAGCCACAGACACGCTATCCTCGCAGCTATAAAGACACGCAGCAGGGAGTCGTTCCAGACACATGGCTCACTGCTGGCACTCTAGGAAACACATATTTTCACACGATGAATCAAACCGCTGATGAACAAACAAAAAAAACGAATAACACAAGAACCTAATCGGCCGAAGCCACCTTTTAGTGTTGGAATGAAAACAAACACTATTTTTCAGAATGTACACCCTCCACCAGCCAAGTACCTTTTTTACCAGCACAAAACTGAAAATAATATATTCATCTAAATAAATGTTTTTATGAAGGGGGAATTATTGTACAATTGTTCATACGATTCAGCTCGTAACATTGAAACAGCGAAGAGGACACATTTGTGTAAAGTGCTCCAAGTACCCGCTGCTATCCTTCCAAGAACCCCTAGGGTTACACCCACCCCCGCTAGAGAAACTCTGCTCTGAACGATGTGATCATTTGTGTTGTTGCGGTGTCGTTTCAGGGCGAGGATGGCTTCCCTGGATTCAAAGGAGATATGGGTCTCAAGGGAGACAGGGTAAGGACTCTCTCTGCTCTTGCCTCCTCTCCCCTCAGAACAACAGTCACAGGCCCGCTTTGCATATGTGATCACACAATTAACCTCCCTTCACTTGTGTGTGTGTGTGTGACATCAAAGGGAGAGCTGGGTATGTTGGGGTCCCGAGGAGAGGACGGTCCCGAGGGCCCCAAGGGCCGGGCGGGGCCCAACGGAGAGTCGGGCCCCATGGGCCATGCTGGTGAAAAGGTGGGTGCCCCTGACTTCACGTGTTTCACATGATCGTACTTTTAAAGTGAACACAAGTAACACAATGTTAATTAGGTTAAGTGTATGGGTAATATTAATGACTAATATTGGACTATTTGTCACTCCTCATCATAGTGAAGCCATATGCATCGTTTGAGCTATCAGAGTAGTATTTGTTTTTGTTGCTGTTCTTGTTGTTGCTGCTGGTGCGTGCAGTGCTCAGTGTTGTTGACCTCCTGCAGGGTAAACTGGGAGTCCCCGGACTGCCAGGCTATCCAGGACGACAGGGGCCAAAGGTATACCCTCCACTCTCCTACCACCACCCCTCCAAGTTTTATAAGTGTGTTCAACTGACTTCAAACTGTTGTTTGTTGGCTTGAACCCACATACAGGCAAACAGAGCTCAGATGGTGCTTTGCATAAAAAGTTAGCATTTAAAAACACAAAAGTAACAAAATTATAAGTCGATCTTTGTTTGGATCGACTTGTTTTTTATTGCAAACTTTTTATTCTGTATTTATGATTTGCTGAATTCAGGGTCACTTGCGTTGACATCAGCTAATCCTGAGTAAGAAACAACTGCAGCAATAATGTGTTTGACCAGAGGTGGCGCTGTCTCACAAGGATGTGAAAATAACATTCATAACCAAACATCATGACACCATTTTAAATCTACTTTTTTTTTTGTAATCAGAAGCTTGTAATAATTTTTGTAAATATATCACTAAATATATTATTTTCTAGGAAGCAATCAGATTATTATAGGATATATGTCTCCATCACTTGGGTCATTGTTAACATCTCCATTGCAAGTGAACATTCTGTTCTGTGCATAATGTATACTTATATAGAGTGATAGACGCGACGGTAATAGAGAGCCTTGACATTTTCAGACAACAAAATACGCTTTTCCAAGTGTACCTGTAGGAAACAATATTGTTATTGTCGAGGAGTTGAGTGGCAGGAAGCCGATGCACTTCGATGGTTCTGGCGAGTTTCTTTTTTTTGTTGTTGTTTACCGACCCACCTCCGATGCGGACAGACAGACTCTGGGTCCCTAAGGAGCTTTCCTACCCGTGGTGCCACGGAGCTTGCTTCCAGGAAACCACGGCGATTACTTGGCATCTCATTTTAGAGCTGTCAGTGCCTGTGCTGCAGTTTTAATCCACTTCTCTGAAGCCTTATTTTGTGTTTTTGTGTTTTTTTTGTCTCACACGAAAGCATGAAAAAACACTCAAACCTCCAAACCGTTGACAGAACAAACATCACAGCTATTAGCACGCCGTTAGCTCCGCTCCGTGGCGGGTCCCTCGCTCATGCTAGTCATGGGGTCGGCGTGACCCAGCGTACGCACATGGCTCCCTCCTGACGGGGCCCGTCCATCATCAGGAGGGCCCTGACCTGCTGCCCATGCTATCTTGTCACATGCTCTCCACACACACACACACACACACACACGCAAGTGCACCTCTCTCTGATCATGTGTAACTGTAGTCTACTGTTTGCAGGGCTCAAGTGGCTTCCCCGGGTTTTCTGGAGCCAACGGAGAAAAAGGAGGCAGGGTGAGGAACACACACACACACACACGCACACACACACACACACTGGCACACACCCACACACACACACACACACACACACACACACACCACACACCACACACACACTGGCACACACCCACACACACACACACACACACACATGCACACTGGCATGCACGCACACACACACACACACATGCATGCACACTGGCATGCACGCACACACACACACACACACACACACACACACATGCAAACATACACTCACACACGCCTATGTGCACACTCTTAGACAAGGACAATTCAATTTCACCAAACATAGTCACGCAGTGTTACAGACAGGAATACAAAAACACACACACACACACTAGAAAGAGACAAAGTTGCTTCCCAAGTGTTTGTGTATGAAATGTGCCGAGCCATCATAATCCCACACAAAAGGAAATTGATTCCAATTACGGAAGCGTCCGTGTGATGACTCGGCATGGACAGCGACATCGGGAGGCTGGATCAATGTGTCTCCCCGAGAGCAACACGCTGGAATCCACTGGACTGTCAATAACTCCAACCACCACCACGACCATCACCCTCATCACCACCACCACCACCACCACCCTCATCACCCCCACCTCCACCACCGCTACCACTGCTACCACCACCACCACTACCACTACCACCACCACCTCCCATGCCATCGCCAACTCCACCACCGCCACCATCACCACCACCCTCAAGATGTTTATTTGTCACATACACATACAGGATATGCAGTGACATGAAAAGTGCCGATGCTCGGCGAAATGTGCAAAAGAATAATTCAAATAACACGAATTGGAGGGATCAGAATTGGAGGGATCAGATTATTTACAATATTTACAGTATTTACAGTAAATAGCAGCAGGAATGAGAAATATTAAAAATGATTTCTCATAACACTAATGATGGGTCTTCTACTTGTATGTACCAGGGCATATGGTCCATGGTCAACATGTGTTATCTCCACTAGTTCAGTCTACTACCCGTGCTGCCCTGGTACCTAAAAGAAGCAGAGACATAATTAGTGTTTTGAGAGACACCTGTGTTTATCCTGCGATGGCGCCTCTGTGAAAATGCTCTGCTGGGAACAACAGAGAAAACAAAATGTCTCCGTCAGGAACAAAGTCACCGGCGGCTGACGAACAGGGCGAGAGCGTGTGGAAAGGAAGCCATTAGCTGACGCTTAATGGATGATGTTATTGTGGCGAGGACTCACACTTCCCCAACCCCGCCCCCCCCCAAACACACACACACACACACACACACACACACCTAATGCCCACCGGCCAAACCACCACAATAGGTCCACTTCCTTTGGCTGAAATGACACTCCAGTGGGTGTCTCCATGTTCGTTCTGTCTCCATGTTCTGCCTTCAGGCAGAAGGACGAAATGATGTGACGACTTTTATGATGGAGTGACACGATGTCACAAATGGTTATTCGCGTCGGCTGTTGATCCGTGATTTAACGACAACGTTGTCCCGCCCGTTGTGGCTGATCAGGTGCTGGCGTTCAGCGCGTGGTGATTGCGTCGCGGACGTGGTTGACATTAGCGCAGCCTCTCTTTAAATGCCACATCAGAGCATCGTGCGGCACACAATCAGGGAGCGCTGTCGTTACTGCTGACCTTTCTCCTGCTCAATGAAATTCAGGGGCTAGCTTCTATAATACCCCTGGTGTGGCTCAACACACATACTGTACACACACACACACACGTCGCCTCACGCAGACACACACACACATACACATAAACACCTATACACACACACACGCATACACACATGCACCATTACCTTACTCGTACACACTCAAACACACACCATTACCTTACTAACACACACACACGCAGACACACACACACAACGTCACCTATTCAGACACACTCACACACACATCATAATCCTTACTCACGCACACAAACCCAAACAAATCACACTCGTACACAAACACACACACACACACAACACACCACAACCACACACACACCCATCACCTCACTAGACACACACACGCACACCACACACACCACACAACCCACATCGTCACCATCACACCACACAACACACACCATCACCATACTTACACACACACACACACACACACTCACTACCACACACACACACATCACCATACTCACACACACACACACACACACACCATCACCATACTCACACACACACACCACACACACCACACAACCACACACACACACACACACACACACACACAGCATCACCATACTCACACACACACAAACACAAACACACAGACCCACACACTGTCCACATCTCTCACACGGACACATCCCAACCTGTTGCGTGTGTTGTTCTCCCCGTGTCCACTTCAGTCTCTGTGCACACATCATGTCTCCACCATCATGTCCCGCTTGCAGCCATTATGCACATCCTGCTCCTCTCCTCCTCCTCCTCCCTCGCGAGGTCTGGGGTTGTCATGGCGACCAAGTAGTTGTTTGAGAACACACTCCAAAAGAAGAAGATCCCAGTGGGGTGGAAGGTCAACGTTCGGGGCGGAAACCAAAATGATGTTATTGGAAAGCGTATGGTAATTGGAGAGCAGGACGGATTATGAAAAGGTGAAGGTTCCTTTCAGCAGTAAAGCCACAGACGTCACTCTCGCTCCGCACACGCGGATGACGTTAAGTTGAGGACGTGAAAGAAGACCACCAGAGGGAGCTTGGGAAGATGACTCACACTGCCTCCTTGGAGTATTACATTCAATGGAACAACAATTCAAAGGTCACTCAACGGTGACCCCACAATGTGCATGAATGAAACATGAAAAGCATTAAAAGCATGTTCATGACTGTTCATGACCACACCCAGATGCATGGAAAGTGAGAAGGTAAAAGTGTTTTTAATAGTAATCGCCAGATATATTGAAAGATATGTGTGTGTGTTTCTATCACAGGGTGTCGCAGGTAAACCAGGTCCCAGGGACAGAGAGGTCCCACGGTATGTATCGACACGCTACAATGCTCATGCTAATCTGATGCTAACGTTATCTCCGTAATTACAGTGAGAATGAGTGAATGGACGTATTCATTACAATACATTTGGCATTTAATTAGTACATCCATCAAGGTCTTGATTACCTATCTGACCTTGTTCTGGACTTTTTTTTTGTTTTTTTCAGAAAACCTCTCGTTATGGAAAGCAATTGACACGAATATGCTCTCTTTTGGTTATGTCACTCATTCCACATTTTGTTGCTTTCCATTTTATTGTTATCTGAATACATTATCAGTATGTATGACTATAAGTCAGTGCTTCTTCAGACCAAAGCACACAGAGATACAAATCTCATATTTGTAGCTCAGCCCAAAAAACAAATTGAATCAGCAGAGCAAAGCAGAGCAGAGCGTGAATATAGTCATGTTTGTTTTGGACGTGGAAATACAAAAACATTCCTCGTTTGTCCCGACACAGCTGCACGATTTGGGCTCTAACTGTACTTCTATTATAGACTGGCATTCATTATTTATTATAATTAATTTAACTTGACCTGATAGAATGTGCGTCTATTGTCTGTCCTTTTATTTATTGTCAACTGTATTGTTGTTGTTTGACTTGAGCTACGGGATACCTTGAATTTCCCCAAGGGGATAAATAAATGATCTATCTATCTATCTATCTCTGGCAAGCACAGTAGTTCTGCCTGTTTTCTCATCTCATCTCTCTCTCTCTCTCTCTCTCTCTCTCTCTCTCTCTCTCTCTCTCTCTCTCTCTCTCTCTCTCTCTCTCTCTCTCTCCTCTCTCTCTCTCCCTCTCTACCTGTGTGTGTCTCTCTCCCTCTGTTGTTTCTCTCCCATTCAACCTCAGGGTCCGGCGTGGTGGAACGAGGGGCCAGAGGTCCCACAGGCAAGCCGGGCCCCAAGGTATTTGATCAGTTAAACTCCTTTAGATGATCAGATTTACATAATTACTCGTTTGTCATAATTGCTCTGATGGAAAGTAATAATACAAATAGAATAGAATAGAAAATCTGCATATACACATAAATACACATAAAACATACTCATAGATACAACTATGGCTCTGAAGTGGAATACAACATGAAATAACGAACACACACAAGATTACACATCTCAGTTCTGTTGTCCTCCATGATACACTAAACGCTGCTGTGTGTGTGTGTGTGTGTCTCTCTCCTGCAGGGCACAGCAGGCAACGACGGACCCCCAGGACCTCCCGGCGAGAGGGTGAGTGTCGCGCAACTTTTTACATTGAAATCAGGGGGGCGATGAGGGACCCAGGAACCCAGGCACCCTGCGTTTAGCAGATGACTCCATAGCCTCCCCTCCCTTGCAGAGGCCGTAGAGTCCTCTACCACCACCAGTTGTACTCAAACCTGTTGTGTCCACGGCACACCAAAGGGCACCAAATAGACTCTATAACACTCAGTAAACACATATTTGTATTTACTAATGCCAAAAACATTTAACAAACAACTATATACCTTGTAAAATATTTATGAAACAAGTACGAACAAAATACTTCAACAATGGCACTTCTGCTCTTATTCCATCTATTATGCAGGCAACCTAGCAATTATGAAACTCGTTCTATTAACCTTGCAATTATGAATGCTCGAAACCTGCTCTATTCTTATCTTTATGTACCACAGTGATATATTGCTGTCTCGTTCAACAAATGTACTCTTTGTAAGTCGATTTGGATAAAAGTGTCAAATGCCCTAAATGTAAATGTAATTCATTTGTAAAATGTCAACTTTTTAAAATAGAATAGAAATAATACAATTATCCTCTGTATTGGGAAATGAGGGCGTATCAAGTAGTGTACTGACATACAGTAGTAAATAGAAAAATGTATAGTTGTATACAGTACATTGTCACAAAGCCCCACGCTGCACCAGTGTTCCACAGTGCCACACCATTTGGGAGCCACTGTTAACGACAGCAGTTTGCTGTCAAAAGCAGTTTGGGTCTTGAGTATCCACCAGGCCCATGTCCCGTGCCCTACTCCCCCCGCCCCCTTAATGCCGTCCAGCAGATGTTGTTGTTTGGACCCTTTGCTCTTTGGGACAGACCCTGATGTGACAGAGCAGCATGTGTGTGTGTGTGTGTGTGTGTGTGTGTGTGTGTGTGTGTGTGTGTGTGGTGTGTGTGTGTGTGTGTGTGTGTGTGTGTGTGTGTGTGTGTTTGTGTGTGTGAGCGGTAAACAGGACATGCATAAGCAGCACATGTATACGTGTATGTAATCATATGTATAGTTATCTTACCCATCTGGGACCCCATTAAACTATATACTGTATATATATATATTGTTCCTGTCTAGCTCTATATCCAAAAAACGTCTTTCATTACTTCCACTTTGACTTTTGCACGTTTTGATGTCGTTTATTTGAGGTGCCACTTAGGTAAACAAGGTAAACAAGCCCACCTCCCCTGTCTTGGTTAGTCACAATCAAGTCGCCAGCTGTTGCTTTGTTGTTATGGAAACCCCCTCCGCCGCTCCGAGGCCGGCGTGGGACCGTTCGGCTGATCTGGGAACACGTGTTCGCTGTTTTTACTTTTAGTGTGACTTTAGTTGGTCGGTTCTGCACATCTCCTTCTTAAGACATGTGATGGCTCCTGGTCTTGACTGCATTCACTTGTTCCTCCTCTCAGGGGCCACAAGGACCCCAGGGACCCGTCGGCTTCCCCGGACCCAAGGGCCCACCCGTGAGTAATGGCTGCACAAACTACACAAACAAGTTCAAATTAATTTCATTGTCAGTAATATTCTTCTTAGTCATAAAATCCAGCGGGGAACCGTTTATCAGCCTTGTGTTCAGATAACATTTTAAATACAGATGCAATTGTGATTCACATTTGAAGAGAAGTGTCCAAACATTCAAAGCAAGCTTTATGAATCGCAGTTAGGAGTAAAGAACATAAGGTATGGTTATACAATGTTTCTGATTGGTTTGCTCCAATGAGTTTGGTCCACTTGGACCAATCAGAAACAGTGATTGCAAAAAAAAACCCCAATTGTTGTGTTTCACAGAACATTGTTTATTCTGTTATGTCACTCTTAGACTTCCACAAGACAAAACAAATGATTATAACCAGTAACATCTCATTGTATCTTTTGGCAAGGAATCTGTGATTTGATGAGTAATTTCATTCAGTGCTGTCTTGTGACCTGTGGCTGTTTTTTTTGGCAGGGACCTGCAGGAAAAGACGGACTGCCTGGACACCCTGGCCAGCGTGGAGAGACAGTAAGTCCCTGACTGTCTGGATCACCACGTATCATACATGTTGCACACATTTGGCCCCAGTGACTTGCTGCACCAACAGTGACTTGCTGCACCAACAGTGACTTGCTGCACCAACAGTGACTTGATAACCTGACGCGCCAGAGGGTTTGTTACACAGAATTGGATGAACCATGTGTCTCTTACCACGCCTGTTGCTTCCAGTAGTTCCTCATAGGACTCTGATTGGTCCAAACCACCGTGGTTCAGCCACAAGCGGATAACTTGAAGCCTGGTCAAACAGATCTTCAGAGAGAAAAAGAACGGTGATCTGGTGTACCAACAGTGATCTAGTGCACCAACAGTGATCTAGTGCACCAACCGTAATCTAGTGCACCAACAGTGATCTAGTGCACCAACCGTGATCTAGTGCACCAACCGTGATCTAGTGCACCAACCGTGATCTAGTAGACCAACAGTGACCTGGTGGACCAACAATGGCATTGCAGTGCACCTCTGTTATTTCTAACACGCACATTTCACCTGGGGTTCACCTTTCTGCAACAACAACAACAACAACAACAACAACAACAACAACACATCGTTGTAATGTGCACTCTGACAGGCACTCCTGCGTCCCCATGGACCCAATCCTCACCTCGGTACACTTCTATCTGTGTTGCTTATTTTTCCCTCCAAGCTAACGACCACTTTTTGTATTCTCTGCCATCTAGAGGTAAAAAACCCCCCCCAGACAATTAGCCTTAAGTCAGACCTGCCGCTTCAGCACAGAAGATGAACTGGAATTCAATAGATCCCCCTCCTACCTCCACACCCACCTCCACCCTCACCCTCACCCTGCACTCTTGCTCTCATCTCTCTCTCTGTCTCTTCCATATCGTGGATCAAACATATTTTTTGACAACATACAAATAGTAGGACAAAACAACCCCAAACCTCCACCCAACACACCTTCCACCACCATCACCACCACCACCACCCACCACCACCACTGCCACCATCACCACGGGCATGATTGATGTCTCCACGCGTAGCAGGGAAGCACATGCACATATGAAAGCATCCATTAACACACACACACACACACACACAAGCACACACAGCGTTCTGTCTCCGTGTCCAGAAGGGTGGGTCGGTCTCTGAGCTCCCAGAGATAAGACGCTGAACACAGCAGAGCGACGCCACCACGCATCCTGTCAATGATTTGGCACCCATCCAGCAACCAGCCGCTTGTCCAGTGGTCGGCGAGCTCTAAAAGGTCGAAGTCAACCCGAGAACCAACTGTTGCCTCTGAAGAGGTCTGACCTCTTTATAAAATAGTGAGTGAGCCGACGTGAACTGGGCGGAGTTGGCATCGCCGCGACAATGAGGACAACCAGAGCTGCACAGAAGAGAGAGCGAGAGAGAGAGAGGGAGAGAGAGAGCGGGCACAGCAGGGATAGACACCCACCCGGACACCGACAGCCTGCTGAGCGCCCGTCGGCTTGCCAGCCCGCCAGCCCACAGGCTCCCTGTCGGCCATTTTGTCCGCGTTTGGTATGCAGCGGTATCCGCCCTGCAGAGCCGTAAACACACCGCTTATCGCTCGCACAACCTGTTACGCCCTCCCTACCTCCCTCACACTCTCTCACGCACACACACACACACGCACACACACATGCACAGGCACACTCACTTCGGCTTGTAATCCCCCCCACCCCGACCCCACACACTTACGCACCACCGCTTAAACGACAACTACGAAGCGATTTCATGAAGAGCCTTTATGAAGAGGTTTCATTAATTTGTTTCCCAAGGGTAGATTTATGTGGGCTTCCAGGAGCATCCAATATAAGAATTGATCACAGCAATAAAAGCCACCCTCTCCTTCGCCAAACCTCACCATTCACTTCTCCACTCAATGGGGCAGGTCTGCTCAGGGATACAGATTTGGGTTAAGGTTTGGGTTTGGGCGCGGTTACTCTGGCATGTCCGGCAGACAATAAATCAAGAAAATGCCACTTTACGGCATGCAGCTCACACATACAGTAGGCGCGACATGACAGCAAACAGAGGGCAGACGACACTACAGACCAGGAAAAGCGATGTAATTGAAAACAACACAATAGAGATGGATAGAAGAAGAGAACTCGAAGAGGCAAATGTCAACGTATTGCGGATTTCGCTGCACGCGTTGCTGCTCGGTCCTTGTCGAGAGTTCTTGCGGTGATCAGTCACAGGCAGGACTAGCTCGACTGGATGTAGCCACATATGCTGTCTCTCACACGCACACGCACACACACACGCACACACACACACACACACACACACACACACACTGGAAGACGAGGAGATTAGCTGGAGAGCGATGTGGCAATTGATGACTTTGAGGGCTAATGGAATCAGGAAGTTGACCTCTATTTCTCCAGTAGTTACTGTGAGCGCCCCGCTAGCGCTGGGAGGGGGGGGGTGCTCAGTGTAAAGCCATGCATTTATGCATCAGCCTGGTTAATCTGTTCCTGGCTCCGGGGGGCGGGGGGTGCTGGGCATGTCCGGGTGCATCATTCATCCATTCATTAGCAGCGCTGTAATGGTCGCGATCAGTGAATTATGAAAATCGCTCACAATGGGTTTCCTGCCCTATTCCACCGATGTAACCGATGTCAGGTTAACACACCGATCCCTAATACATCCAATGCAGTGATGCTTTGAATGGTATATTATAAAATAGGCTACAGCGAATAGAATTATACCAATATTGGTGATTTTCAAATACTCTGTCGATAGTCCTGTCCTACAGCCTTATTATTCTGCACTTTGTATTTTAAAGATATTGTCACATACTCAGGTATTGCCAGTGATTCTCCATTGTTTGTGCACCGTGATGGGAATCACTAGTGTGAACCAGACGTCACAGAGCTGTGTTTCCCTCACTGGACAAACAGATTTGATGAGGACATAACTGGTGCTATGGCTTGACTCCCATGACTCCGAACCATGGGGGGGGGGGGTTGCTAGGTGGGTGTCATAATCACATGGCCCACAATCATATGCCCTTTGAGACTGTAACTGTGATTGAAGGGCTATAAAAAATAAAACTGACTTGACTTGACTTGACTTGACTCCTTCACTCGCAAGTTAGGTTTTTAATATGTCTCATGTTAACCAGGCTCCTCTCCTCTGTCTTTAAGGGGTTCCAAGGCAAGACCGGCCCCCCCGGACCTGGAGGGGTTGTTGGCCCCCAGGTAAGAAGAACTGATCTTTTCAAAAAATACATTGCCTATATTTACAGTACTTTTACTGAACTACTTTCACTTTATAGTTACAAATTACCAATTACCAGTTAACAATTACTTTTTTACCTAACATTGTTAGATTCAAGAAATTAACTGATGATTGATTTGGTTCATATGGTGTCATCAAATGGAATGAATGGATTGTCATAAACGTTTTTTTTGATGATGACGATGATGATGGAGGAAGTGTATATCACACAAACCCCATGCAGCCATCTCTCTGTTGAGCTTCGCTCCTTAACTCTGTGAGAGACTTGTGAAAGCTACAGTTGTGTCGGTGCCTTTAGGGACCCACCGGAGAGACAGGCCCCGTGGGTGAGAGAGGTCACCCCGGACCCCCAGGCCCACCCGGAGAGCAGGGTCTACCCGGTAGTGCTGGCAAGGAGGGAGCTAAGGTGAGTGCCGTTTCCTTTAAAGCATTCAATGTGCTCAGTGTGCTGTGAGAAAACACAGAGGATTTTCAGCTTCAATAAAACACAGTTAGACTTGTCTTGAGGTACGCCAACAATAGAACAGATTATTTTCTGCAATGTGTTTTAACAATGATTATAGCGAAAAACTGGTATGAATCAAACCCACAAGGCGACATGAAATATAGGTTTTAAATGGATCGTTTGTTTGCTCAAAGGCATTTGTTCAAACGCAGACTCTGGCACTAAGATACTGTGATGCTTACACCGGACGGATAAGAAGAATAGAAAAGAAAGAAAGAATGAAAACGGCACGCTTGTGTGAGAAATGCCGCTGGAGTTTGGAGCTGTCTTCCTAGTTCCCCGATCACGTGCACATTAAGAGCAACACACAATCCATCCGGGAGACGGATTGCCTTTGCTCCCCTTCCATTTTGTGTGTTTATGATTTTTTTAAACCCACCCACTTTGCAAGGTGCAGCCAACCCCTGAGGCCCCGCCCCCCCACGCACTCACACACACCCTCCAGCCCCCGCTTCACCACCACCCCCACCCCCCACCCCTTTCATTTTCTCCCCATCTCCTCCCAGGCAGACACTTTAATCAAGTCCGTCGGCTAACGGCAAGCCCTCTGCCACTCATGGCACACCGCCTTCAACCCTGAACAGATCCGTGCATGCACACACACACACACACACACACACACACACACACACACACACATATATACAGACACACACACGGACACACACACACAAGCAGTGTCTCCCCCATCAGTATGCCAAAGACACATGCTGGAGGTGTTTGCTGCCCGGTGCGACGGAGGCCAAATCCTCTCATGCCTCTTGTTGAGTCTGGCACCCCCCCTGTTTGCGGGTGTAGACGGACCTGCCAAGACAATAGCACCACTGCAGTGAGGGAAAGAAAGGAAAGAAAGAAAGAAAGAAAGGAAGAGTGCCGCCTTTGGTTTGAGGAGCTTCAAACGCACAAGCAATGTGGCTCGCTGTGCTGTGATTGCTTTGTTGTGGTCTTGTGTGTGTAGGGGGCTTTTAAAGGGGCCCTATTATACCACCAGTCATGAGTGTCACTAGAGTGCCATACCAAGCCATTTAAAATTTGTCAAACTAAAATTAACATTCATCACGAATGGGAGTTAGTATCCACCTAGATGTATGCTGTTTACCCAGTGGACTGTAGCAACTGGTAAACTGATCGAGACAGCATACATCTGGGTGGACACTCCCAGCTGTGATGTTACTATGTCTCACTATATCTTAGTCACGTGACAATTTTGAAAGGGCTTGTAATGGCTCATCAAGCTCCCACCTGGTGGTATAGTAGGGCCCCTTTAAGAGGCCGTCTGAACACCCATATAGGGCTAAATATTAACAGAGGCTATGGTTTCCACTGAAACTCTAACCCGGGTTTAAACCGTCGTCCTGGATTGCTTTGATGGATGTGGACAAAAAGAGACTCAGAAAAAAAATTGCTGATCTCAACATCACATATTGATATTTGTCTGGTAGAATTATGAGGTTGTTTGCATTTAAACTATGGTAATGGGTATTGAATGCAACACTTGGCCTGCTTCCTTATTGCTGTATATTCCTGCACACTCCTGTCCCCGGGTAATTAGTTTAGAGTCCCCACAACACTTCAGTGCTCTGTAGTCAGTGTGTTGCTGCTGATTGGAATGCAATGGCAGCCCGCATTTGATTTGACAGCTCTGCATCGACTGCTTTTGGATACAGTGATAATGAATTCAACAGACTGCCGTACACAGCCGCTGAATAATGAAGTCTAATGGTCAATATTAAGATGAATGTCTGACACCAAACGACAGAGGAAGCCAGAGAGGTCGACAGAGAGGTTCAGGAGTCCTTGATTCATAATTTATTTGTCAA
This sequence comes from Coryphaenoides rupestris, assembly GCA_002895965.2. Classification (NCBI taxonomy): domain Eukaryota; kingdom Metazoa; phylum Chordata; class Actinopteri; order Gadiformes; family Macrouridae; genus Coryphaenoides; species Coryphaenoides rupestris. The sequence continues at coordinate 39,940 of PIJE02000533.1, read as the reverse complement.
CGGCATCATCCATAGCTGATGTAACTATTTCATGAACTGTCACTGCTTTGTACAAAACTTTACCACTAGTTTGGTAAAACACTGGATACAAAAGTTAGGAGTGGACCATAGCTAGATATTGTTAAAGATATGAGGGGATCAGAGGTAGATATTATTAACGAGTACTTGTTGGGTTATATAAAAAGCAAAGAAAGAAAAAGCTCTAAACAAAATCAACAGAGAGAAACATCACATGCAGAATCGCTATCCAACTCCGCCCAGTCTCCGAAAACAGCTCAGACAGAAGAAACTTCAAACCAAATCATGAAGTGAAACCAAATATGACTCCAGGATGATAATCAGGCTCGTAAACAGTGTTGCCAGTTCAGAAAAACAACACAGGCGTCAACAAATGTCAGTAGCTAGTACACATATTGACTGTGTCGCTCAAACGTCTGCCCTCTCTGGCAACGTGTCGCCAAACACGTCTTTGTGGACAACAACGTGACTCTATCACTGGCAGGATCATGATCCAATGGAAAAGAGTGAACTGATAAACCAAAGCCATTACATTTATTTAACACCAAAAGAGGACACAGAAAAATAAGTACTGACACAACCCTGACACTACAGATGGTGCATTATATGATTTCACTGCCTTTGGGGACCCTGATATAGAAAGCAATACTATATAGTTATTCCCATATCAAGTTTGGTGTGTTCAGCACTAGTCGACAGTAAAAGGATGATGCTATCGTTAAAAAGTGAAGGCGATTGTAATTGTGTGAGGATGAGTCAGAGAACGCTCCTGAAATAAGCGTCCTCATAACAGCTCCAGATGTCTCTGAAAAAGTGCATTTAGTTTTTCACACCGATGTATTTCTCTTCCCCCCCCACCCTCCCACCTCCACAGGGAGACCCCGGCCCCCAGGGGACCTCTGGCAAGGACGGCCCACCCGGTCTCCGAGGCTTCCCCGGAGAGCGAGGTCTACCTGGTGCCACGGTGAGTCCTGCATCCCCCCCACCGTCCTTCCACCACCACCCTCTGCGTGTCCCACCCAGCCCTCCCTCTCCCTCTCCCTCTCTCCCTCCTTTTTTTCTCCCCTCCCTCCCTCTCTTCCTCACTCCCCACCTCCCTCTCTCGCTCCCTCAACCATTCCCTCCCCTCCCCCTCCCCTCCGTCCCTCCCCCTCCCCTCCCTCCCGGTCGGAGTACTGACTGGAACAGCGGTGACAGAGCGGCTCGTGGCCAACAAATGAGCCGGGCGGGGCGGCGTGTTGAGCTGCTCACTTCATTAAAGACCATAGCCCCCTTCGCCCACCACACACCCCCCCCCCCCATCCTCCCTGCCTCACTTTCCCTCCACCCACCCCACCCCGTCTTCTCCTCGGGCAAGTCAGTCGGCGAGCAGGAAATCTAAAGGGATGTCTGGCAAATGAAGCGAGGGCGTGGCTCCACCGTGACTACTGTTGTCCACCTGCCGCAATGCATCATGGGTCTTACTAACTACAGGAGGAGGGTGAGGGAGGGAGGGCTGATGGGGAATTGTGGGTCATAGGAAACCATTAATAACATCTTTATGTTGTTATTCAAGTTGTTTTTATTTTCTCTTTTTGTTTTTTTGTTTTTTTGCATTAATATTCAGAGATATTTACGCCTTAATTACTCTGCGCGTAGCGAGGAAGTGAGTGTTGCTAATTAGTGTGCAACGGGGAACGCGTCGGGGTTTCACCTCCAAGGTCGCAGGGGCTCCCGAGGGGCGCACAGCACAACACACTGATTGTTTTCCTCCGCTGTCGCGCAGTGTAGCACACGGCCGGGGCCAGGGGACACTCATTACCCACACTGCTCTGAGTAGAGGCAGCACAGCTCCGCTGGGGAGTCACACACACACACACACCACACACAGACATGCGTGTGTGCTGCAGGAACAACACAGATGAACGCCAACACAACACAAATACATACGAATGAGCATTCACATGTGAATTCCAGCTTAAAATTGAAATGATTGCAGACACACACACACACACAGACGCAAGCCAAACAGTTGCACATTGGTCCATGCTGAAATACAGTCGATGCACTCCAATAAATACATAGTCAACCAGACAGGTATGATAATACTTACCTTACTTAATAAATACACACAAATCGTTGCATTTGTGCAAAGCTTTTGCATAAATGTCCACACACACCCCCACACACCAACACACATGAACACACACACACACTCGCTCAGTAGGTTGCCTCTCATTGCTCATTGAGAAGGGATACTGAAGGGAGAAGTATGAGACAGATTAATAAACGATTTAAACTATCATTTGACTACTACTATTTAAACACTCTCAGATGTCTCTGCATCGCTCGCCATTGTCGTCTTGAAGTGACTTCCTGTTCATGACTTCATGCCATCTTTATCTCCCTGTGCCTCTTGAGTCCACCCTGAAGTGGACAGACTCGAAAGTGTGCAAGAAACCGTTTTTTATTTTCTATTTTTTGTCAGAGATTATACCATGGCCGGTTACCAATATATACAGTATGATTGTTTGTTTATGTAACCACTTTCTTCATAGCATATTTCTTATGTGTTGTTGTTGTTGTTGTTGTTGTGGTTGTTGGTGTAAGCTGCTAATCTCTTGCTTTGTTTGTAGGGTCCTGCTGGTCTGAAGGGAGGAGAGGGGCCCCAAGGTCCCTCCGGCCCCGTCGTAAGTACACCTCTAATTATTATCATCCATCCCCTGTTGTATCTGTACTAGAACCTCATCCAACCTCTGCTTTATCTGTACTAGAACCTCATCCAACCTCTGCTTTATCTGTACTAGAACCTCATCCAACCTCTGCTTTATCTGTACTAGAACCTCATCCAACCTCTGCTTTATCTGTACTAGAACCTCATCCAAACCTTTATCTGTACTAGAACCTCATCCAAACCCATATTTTGTTTTTTATTAATGTGCTCCGTAAGGCTATGCTAGAGCCCCGATGCGAGGGATGATCCACGCTCATCCTTAGCCAGAGCTAGCGCCAGAGGGGCTAGCTTTAACATCTCCAGCACTGAGCTCATTATTCTCCCTGACCGCTGCCTCGTGCAGCAGCTTTGTCTCTGTCCACTGGGATCCTCCTGGAATTATTGTCCTATCGCTTGCTAGGGAATATTGTTATCAATGGTTCAATATTATCAGTGTTTGTTGTTGCTGCAAGAGCAGCACAGCAGGATATAACGGTGTGCGTTCTCAGCCTGGAAGACATTTCCACATCCGGATAAAAAAACAAGCAAGTTTATGATATCAGACAATATGAGGTTATAGATGATTTAGTTTGGGTAAAACATTGGAAACTCTCATCTTCAAGGATTCTAATAGATGGCGATGAGATGGTTTGGTATCATCTGAGAAATGGTTATTTTGTTAGATGTGGTTTCAATTGAGAGAAGCATTTAGTGTGGGTAGGACTGGATAAGCATCTGGCTACACATCTGAGACACATCTAGACACCTTAAAACAGCTAACCAGACTCCTTACAACACTGACTCCTTACAACAATGACCCGTTACAACACTGACCCGTTACAACACTGACCCGTTACAACACTGACCCGTTACAACACTGACCCGTTACAACACTGACCCGTTACAACACTGACCCGTTACAACACTGACCCGTTACAACACTGACCCGTTACAACACTGACCCGTTACAACACTGACCCGTTACAACACTGACCAGTTACAACACTGACCCGTTACAACACTGACCCGTTACAACACTGACCCGTTACAACACTGACCCGTTACAACACTGACTCGTTACAACACTGACTCGTTACAACACTGACTCGTTACAACACTGACCCGTTACAACACTGACCCGTTACAACACTGACCCGTTACAACACTGACTCGTTACAACACTGACCGTTACAACACTGACCCGTTACAACACTGACCCGTTACAACACTGACCCGTTACAACACTGACCCGTTACAACACTGACCCGTTACAACACTGACCGTTACAACACTGACCGTTACAACACTGACCGTTACAACACTGACCGTTACAACACTGACCCGTTACAACACTGACCCGTTACAACACTGACCCGTTACAACACTGACCCGTTACAACACTGACCCGTTACAACACTGACCCGTTACAACACTGACCGTTACAACACTGACCCGTTACAACACTGACCGTTACAACACTGACCCGTTACAACACTGACCCGTTACAACACTGACCCGTTACAACACTGACCCGTTACAACACTGACCCGTTACAACACTGACCCAGTTACAAACACTGACCCGTTACAACACTGACCCGTTACAACACTGACCCGTTACAACACTGACCAGTTACAACACTGACCCGTTACAACACTGACCCGTTACAACACTGACCCGTTACAACACTGACCCGTTACAACACTGACTCGTTACAACACTGACTCGTTAAAACACTGACTCGTTAAAACACTGACTCGTTAAAACAAGCCCTTTTTTTCAGGGCAGATGAACAGCCAGATGAACACACATCTGTCTGACAGTGAGAGTGTTGCCTGGTGTAACCCCTGCATCACTGAGATTTATCAACACAACAGACGGCCCTTGACACAATACTGCATTGCGCAACACACACACACACATGCACGCACGCACACACACACACACACACACACACACACACACACACGCTCATAGATTTCATTTGTTTCTTTCGTTTGGGGTGGACTACAATACTCTCATACTATCCCAGCCAAAGTGTACATACAGTAGGATAGGCAGTACATGCTAGTAGTATCACAGTACCACTGGGGGTATTCCTATGGATTCTGGGCCGTACTCCCGATGCCCAAGGTTAATCCCAGCCTCCTAGCGTACTGTGTATCCCCCTGGTTGGCAGACTCCTGCTGTTGTTGTGAAGGCCTGAATGAAATATGATCCGTCTGTCTCGCTGACGAAACAAAGGACATTTTAATGGTCAGAATTCATTACCTGGGCCGTCTATGGCAGGGTTTGGTTTGGGGGTTGGCTTGTTGTTTACTTGTTGGTAAAGCCGTGATAACGTTTGAAAAATACAATACACATATACATACAATACATTTATTCCGTCATCCGTCAAATACAATACATTTGACGGATGGGTGTGGGATGTACAGTATGTGTGTGTGTGTGTGTGTGTGTGTGTGTGTGTGTGTGTGTGTGTGTGTGTGTGTGTGTGTGTGTCAGTTCACAAGTTTGAGTTTTTTTCTGCAAACATGGAGACAATATAAACCAGATGCGCACGACAGCTGTGTCGTGACCTGGGACGGTTTGTTAAAACACATAATAAACTGCTCATCCAGGCCATTCCAGTCCACCCAGGACACATTAGCGAACGTGGAGTGCTCATTAGCAGTGGTGTTGGGGTCGCTGGCTCCTTTCCTAACATAACATTCAAACGGCTCCGGCTGCAGAGTAGCGGAGGAGAGGTTGACACAGATTCTGCATGAGTCACGTCAGGTGTTTGCCTCAAATTTACACAACTTTCTTTTAAACACACACACACACACACAGGGTTCGCCTGGTGAGAGAGGAGCAGCGGGCCCAGCCGGTCCCATCGGTCTGTCTGGTAGAACCGGCCCTCAGGGACCCCCGGGACCCGCCGGAGAGAAGGGTGCACCTGTAAGTGTTTGGCCAATTTTATTTCTTTATTGAAGTTTTTCTTCTTGCATTCTTACGCAAAGTTGAGTTGGGTTTTCTCACCATGTACTGTATATACGTGTGTGTGTGTGTCTCTGTACATCCCCCTAGGGTGAGAAAGGCCCCCAAGGACCAGCCGGTAGAGATGGCGTCCAGGGGCCCGTTGGTCTTCCTGGTCCAGCTGGCCCCCAGGGGCCCCCTGGAGAGGACGGTGACAAGGTGGGTCTGGCTAACTTATCTTAGGCCTTACTTCACTGTGATCCCTCTATTCTCGTCTATCATTCTGTCACCTCACCCGGCCTGCTTTCTCTTGCCCAAATTACCCAGACTATGTCTTTCAAACTTCAACAGATTGCAATCAATCTTCATCGACATACCATCTGCATCACAAATGTGTCCACCCACCACTACCCTCCGTCCTCCCCCCCCCCCCCCCAACCGGTAGTGCGGCCAAAACAAAAAATTAAACTGTAAAAAAAACAAAAAATGGTGTAAAAAGTAGTGTTACCCGTTTCATGTGGCCCAAACTAATTACCCTTAAGGTTACCGTTCAGGCAATCTGTTGAGCCACTAGCCGTACCAGACCTCCCTTCCAGCAGAGACAGATGGCTCCTGCAGTGCTTATCAATATAGATAATGGACACATTGATGGGGAGCTGGTCTCTTGTTGTCAGGGTTTCTCTTGGGCTGCTCCAGAATATGTTGAGCTGGAGGTCATAATGTCAACAATACTGTAATTATGATTGTTAAGGCATAATTTTGACATGACACTTCTGTCTGTGTGTGTGTGTGTGTGTGTGTGTGTGTGTGTGTGTGTTTTGTTGATTGTCTTTCCCAGGGAGAGGTTGGAGAGCCTGGACAGAAAGGAAGCAAAGCTGACAAGGGAGAACAGGTAGGTTGTGGGTAATCACCCCAAAACCACACAAACATCATCATGCCTTCACACACACACACACACACACACACACACACACACACACACACACACACACACACACACATCCACAGTATTTCATTCATTATTCATTATTCATTCTCCTGCAGTGATACAATAACCATTGTCTTTTAAAATAACAACGGCATTTTAATCAGAATACTTGTGTTCGTGTTCTGAACTGTTTTGTATTCATGTTTAGGGTCCACCGGGCCCCGCTGGTATCCAAGGTCCTATCGGAGCCCCGGGTCCAGCCGTGAGTACTGCCGGACTTCTATCATGTCACGAAAAAAGCACTAACCCATGCTGTCAACATGTCCACAGACATAAGCATGAAGACACAAGACAGAATCATGTTTAGTTTGAGGCACGGAGACAGTGACTTCATACTCAGACGATGCTTCTCTTGCGGGAGAACAGGGAGCGGACGGGGAGCCGGGTCCCAGAGGACAGCAGGGCATGTTTGGACAGAAGGGAGACGAGGGTGCCAGAGGATTCCCCGGGCCGCCGGGACCCATCGGTCTACAGGTGGGTACACATTCAGCTTGTGTGGTCCACTTTTGGGTGGAAGTGGCTCAGAAGGAAAAGAGTTGTCTGGCAACCGGAACGCTGCTGCTTCGATCCCCAGGCTCCGCCGAGCTAAGTGTCGAGGTGTCCCTGAGCAAGACACCGAAGCTGGATGTTGCCTTGCATGGTTGACACCGCCGTCAGTGTATAAATGTGTGTATGAATGGGTGAATGTGAGGCACTATTGTAAAGCGCTTTGTATAAAAGCGCTATATAATTACAATCCATTTACTATGACTTTATAGCTGACCTAAAACAAAACAGTCAGTGAAAGTCGTAGTGTAGGCATGTGTGTCCACTCTTTACTACAGTGCCTGAACCGTGTGAGTGGTCGACATTAAAGACCTGTTTAAACTGCTATTACAACACCAACTTGACAGGAGTACATGGCCAGACTTAGCAAAACTGAATAACTATGTACTCGTTACTACGTTACTCACCCTGACACCGTCGGCGGACATATGACAAGTCGTATGTCAAGGCCATCATAAACAAGGTCAATTCAACAATATCTTTCTAACTTCACCTCGGTTGCTTAGTTGGCCTCAAAACCAAGCTGAGGCTGCAACCACTTGGGTGACGCTGCTATACAAGACGCAGTTTCAAAACGAGTGGCTATCGATATTTATATTCATGCCCGGGCTCCGCCTAGCTAAGTGTCGAGGTGTCCCTGAGCAAGACACCACCTAACCCTAACTGCTCCTGACGTGTTGGTTGTTACCTTGCATGGTTGACACCGCCGTCGGTGTATGAATGGGTGAATGTGAGGCAACTGTAAAAGCGCTTTGGATAAAAGCACTATAATGGTAAATGCAATCCATTCACCATTTACCATTGTAGGACCGAACTTGACACAAAGCGGAAAATCAAAACCGAATCAGTAGTTGATCAGCGGTGACGTAAGAAACATTCCCACGCAGCCTGCAGGAATACACCTGCACCCTCAGAGCCACCGTGCATCAGCACAGCTCTCTGTATCCAGCTTCACACGATGACATGTTGTGTATGATGTCACGACCCCGCCTCCGACCCCCCACTGATTATGGCTTTCATTCCCAGCGCTGTTCCATTAGCTGGGCCAGACCGGGCCAATTGGGGAAAAAACAACTATTTTGTGTGTGTGTGTGGGTTGGTGGGTGTGGGTGCCCCGTCTGCAGAGCAACATGTCAATCCGAGAAAGATGCACGTGGAGATGCTGACTGTGTCAACCTATGACAGACGGTGGCAGTGTGCTTCTGTCTGTCCATTTTGTTTGTGCCCTTGCACATGCTTGCTTGCTTGTCCTAGCATGGAACTGCTGAACTCATCTGACCACAGTTTTAAGAAGGAATTGGTAAACCGATTTATGGCCCCATGCTGAATTGTGCCAGCTTTTATATCACAAGGACAGTATATTTTGTAACTTTTTCATGTTAGATGTTGGTGTGTGTATGTGTGTGTGTGTGTGTGTGTGTGTGTGTGGGTGTGATTTTATTTTTGTGTGAGTTGACGTGTTCTTAAAACTTAAAATTTCTCACTCGGAGGAAGAGTTTTACTATCTGTTCGCGTGGCTGTTTTTCACAGAACAGATCTTGCAGACATGATGGGTTACAGTGTAGTGTTAGGATTTGCCAGGCTGTGGTTTTGTGGGAATGTCATTGTGGGTTTATTTTGTCATTTTTTGTCATTGCAAATTTCTTTTTTTCATACATTCCTCACTGCATTCCCATTCCAGGTCTCATTAGTGCAACCAGCCAAGTGTATTTAAATGTAGTGGAGTCCAGGCCTCGTTGGCCAGCCAGCTGTTGCCAGTACATTTAGCAACAGCCGCATAACCAAATGAATTCATGCTCACTTGGGCGCCTGACAAAAACATCCAAAAATATTCCAGATAAATAAAACATGTTCTTCTCGTCCCCAGGGTCTTCCCGGACCTCCAGGTGAGAAGGGGGAAAACGGTGATGTTGGCCCTATGGTAAGATAATCTTCATCACTTTTTATTGTGCTGATGACTCATCCTCATCCTCATCCTCATCCTCTGGCCTGGTTGGTGGTGTCTGCTAACGTTCCTCTCTTCACCTTTTTCAGGGCCCGCCTGGCCCCCCCGGTCCCCGAGGACCCCAAGGACCGAGCGGAGCTGACGTACGTAACCGCACGCACGGCATCATGTGTCATAACAACAACAACGACAACGACAACAACACTATGCAACACTTGTTGTTCATAATGATCACGGGTGCTCCGTGTTCCGTACTATTGGACATGTCTGTTAAATAGAAACCCAACAATTGAACCGATACACCGTAATCACAAAGACATCAAGACAAGACTGATATTAACCATGAAATGCAACTTGTCTGCATCTAAATGTGGGCGGGGGAATTACCATTTTATTCCGCTTGAGAGCTTCTGAGGTGCTGTGTTGCTATGGAATCCAGTACGTCATCACATAGGTGTCACGAGATCACCTTGATCACGACTTCCATAGGAAAACATGGCTCACTGCTCACTGCTCACTGCTAGGGCAATTAGGGATCGGCTCAAGTTGACGTGAGGCGATGTCTCGTTACTACACACCCCCTACACACCATTAATATCATTGTGGATCGTGATGTGTGCTCATGTTTTTACTGTCATGTTTTACTTCCTGTGCTTGTGGTGTGGTGATTGTAGCGTCTCCTCTTTAAGAATGAGCAATGAGACCACATGGTCTGTGCTTCCTGTCACAACAGGGCGCACAAGGACCCCCCGGCGGTGTGGGCAGCATGGGGGCCGTCGGTGAGAAGGTGAGGACCAACATCATTAGTATCTCTCTCTCTCTCTCTCTCTCTATCTCTCTCTCTCTCTCTCCTTGTATTCTCTGATCCTCGCTCTCTCCTTTTGTCAGTTCACTATGTAGAGGAACATTGAGACAACATTTAGACCGATGTTACCACAACAGTTAAATGAATAGTGTTGGTATAGACTTCAGAGAGCACCATAGATCTAAGGGTTCGCTGTTATCCAGAGTCTGTACCTCTAAGAGTTGTGACTGCGTGATTAGGCTTGATTTTATAACACTACCAACAGTCTGTATTTCAGTTTCGTTACTGCATGACATGATTAGCCTTGATTTTACAGCTCTTCCAAGAAAACAGTCCTTCCTGTTTCACTGCCAGTTGGCCGCCAGCCACTTGCTGGTACTAAATTCTGCCTCTGGGCTGCAGAAACCACCCAGAATATGATGGGCTAGCAAGGCACAGAGAGGCCACTACAGACACCTTATGCTGATGTTCTCCCCTAATATCATCCCCCTTAATGAGGATAGAGGATTATTAAAAAACATGTTACCTACACTAAAGTTTACCATGACTGATTGTGATTTTGATTTGTAATGTTATATTATATATATGATGATATATATGATTATATGAATGCATGTAGGTGTGTGTGTGTGTGTGTGTGTGTGTGTGTGTGTGTGTGTGTTTTCTGACGATTGTGTTTCTATGACCACAGGGAGAACAAGGAGAAGCCGGCAACCCAGGACAAACCGGAGAGTCTGGAGTCGGAGTACGTCCTCCCTTCTCACTGTGACTGACTGTGTGAATCCACACACAGGACGTGTACCTGTGTTGCATGCGTTGCGTGCGTGCAGTTATGAGTTTTGCTAAAATAGATTTTTGTGTCTTCTCAAAACCCTTAGGAAAATGATCTGAGGTCTCTTTTATGCCCTGACAGATAATCGAAAAGTGTAGCTGTTGGGTTTGTGCAGGTGTGGCGTGGTCATTAGAGTGTTGGCATTTGAAGGCCAGTTGTTGTCCCCGTGAACAAACAAGGCTTGATAACGAAGGTCGTGCTAAATGATGAGCTTTTGTAGAGTTGTGAGAGAAAAAAAAAATGTATTTAGAATCGCTACTGCTAAGTGAAAGCAAGGGAATCGTGCTTGGAGTTCTGGAGAAATAGTCAGAGCTGTTGACAAATGGAGGTTTTCACCGTTGCGTGCACAGATCCAGTTTTAGCGTGTCAACAATGGGGAAAACCTCCAACCTGTAACACATGACACAATCAGTTATGCTTACTGTCATGTCGGGTGGGCCCCGGGAACTGAGTCACAACACACGTCAGGTAAATTAAACGCGAAACAAAAGCAACACTGCTGGGGGCGTTTGTGTGACATTGTGTACTCATCTGAGCGAGGCTAATCGTGGTCTCAGCATGGGTGCGTTCCCCCCCCTCTCCCCCCCCCTCTCCCCCCTCTCCCCCCTCCCTCCCCTCCCAGTCTGATTTGTTAAAACACATAATAAACTGCTCATCCAGGCCATTCCAGTCCACCCAGGACACATTAGCGAACGTGGAGTGCTCATTAGCAGTGGTGTTGGGGTCGCTGGCTCCTTTCCTAACATAACATTCAAACGGCTCCGGCTGCAGAGTAGCGGAGGAGAGGTTGACACAGATTCAGCATGAGTCACGTCAGGTGTTTGCCTCAAATTGACACAACTTTCTTTTAAACACACACACACACACACACACTGAACAAAACACACACAGGGTTCGCCTGGTGAGAGAGGAGCAGCGGGCCCAGCCGGTCCCATCGGTCTGTCTGGTAGAACCGGCCCTCAGGGACCCCCGGGACCCGCCGGAGAGAAGGGTGCACCTGTAAGTGTTTGGCCAATTTTATTTCTTTATTGAAGTTTTTCTTCTTGCATTCTTACGCAAAGTTGAGTTGGGTTTTCTCACCATGTACTGTATATACGTGTGTGTGTGTCTGTGTACATCCCCCTAGGGTGAGAAAGGCCCCCAAGGACCAGCCGGTAGAGATGGCGTCCAGGGGCCCGTCGGTCTTCCTGGTCCAGCTGGCCCCCAGGGGCCCCCTGGAGAGGACGGTGACAAGGTGGGTCTGGCTAACTTATCTTAGGCCTTACTTCACTGTGATCCCTCTATTCTCGTCTATCATTCTGTCACCTCACCCGGCCTGCTTTCTCTTGCCCAAATTACCCAGACTATGTCTTTCAAACTTCAACAGATTGCAATCAATCTTCATCGACATACCATCTGCATCACAAATGTGTCCACCCACCACTACCCTCCGTCCTCCCCCCCCCCTAACCGGTAGTGCGGCCAAAACAAAATTAAACTGTAAAAAACAAAAATGGTGTAAAAAGTAGTGTTACCCGTTTCATGTGGCCCAAACATAATTACCCTTAAGGTTACCGTTCAGGCAATCTGTTGAGCCACTAGCCGTACCAGACCTCCCTTCCAGCAGAGACAGATGGCTCCTGCAGTGCTTATCAATATAGATAATGGACACATTGATGGGGAGCTGGTCTCTTGTTGTCAGGGTTTCTCTTGGGCTGCTCCAGAATATGTTGAGCTGGAGGTCATAATGTCAACAATACTGTAATTATTATGATTGTTAAGGCATAATTTTGACATGACACTTCTGTCTGTGTGTGTGTGTGTGTGTGTGTGTGTGTGTGTGTGTGTGTTTGTTGATTGTCTTTCCCAGGGAGAGGTTGGAGAGCCTGGACAGAAAGGAAGCAAAGCTGACAAGGGAGAACAGGTAGGTTGTGGGTAATCACCCCAAAACCACACAAACATCATCATGCCTTCAACACACAACACACACACACACACACACACACACACACACACACACACACACACACACACACACACACACACACACACACACACACACACATCCACAGTATTTCATTCATTATTCATTATTCATTCTCCTGCAGTGATACAATAACCATTGTCTTTTAAAATAACAACGGCATTTTAATCAGAATACTTGTGTTCGTGTTCTGAACTGTTTTGTATTCATGTTTAGGGGTCCACCGGGCCCCGCTGGTATCCAAGGTCCCCATCGGAGCCCCGGGTCCAGCCGTGAGTACTGCACAGAACATAAGCATGAAGACCACAAGACAGAATTATGTTTAGTTTGAGGCACGGAGACAGTGACTTCATGCTCAGACGATGCTTCTTCTTGCGGGAGAAACAGGGGAGCGGACGGGGAGCCGGGGGTCCCAGAGGGACAAGCAGGGCATGTTTGGAACAGAAGGGAGACGAGGGTGCCAGAGGATTCCCCGGGGCCGCCGGGACCCATCGGTCTACAGGTGGGTAACACATTCAGCTTGTGTGGTCCGCTTTTGGGTGGAAAGTGGCTCAGAAGGAAAAGAGTTTGTCCTGGCAACCGGAAACGCTGCTGCTTCGATCCCCGGGCTCCGCCGAGCTAAGTGTCGAGGTTCCCTGAGCAAGACCACCGAACCCTAACTGCTCCCGACGAGCTGGATGTTGCCTTTGCATGGTTGACACCGCCGTCAGTATATAAATGTGTGTATGAATGGTGAATGTGAGGCACTATTGTAAAAGCGCTTTGTATAAAAGCGCTATATAATTACAATCCATTTACTATGACTTAATAGTGGACCTAAACAAAACAGTCAGTGAAAGTCGTAGTGTAGGCATGTGTGTCCACTCTTTACTACAATGCCTGAACCGTGTGAGTGGTCGACATTAAAGACCTGTTTAAACTGCTATTACAACACCAACTTGACAGGAGTACATGGCCAGACTTAGCAAAACTGAATAACTATGTACTCGTTACTACGTTACTCACCCTGACACCGTCGGCGGACATATGACAAGTCGTATGTCAAGGCCATCATAAACAAGGTGATTTAACAATATCTTTCTAACTTCACCTCGGTTGCTTAGTTGGCCTCAAACACCAAGCTGAGGCTGCAACCACTCGGGTGACGCTGCTATACAAGACGCAGTTTCAAAACGAGGCGGTTAATAACAGCATCGGTGTTATCGATATTTATATTCATGCCCGGGCTCCGCCTAGCTAAGTGTCGAGGTGTCCCTGAGCAAGACACCACCTAACCCTAACTGCTCCTGACGTGTTGGTTGTTACCTTGCATGGTTGACACCGCCGTTGGTGTATGGATGCGGTGAATGTGAGGCAACTGGAAAAGCGCTATGGATAAAAGCACTATAATGGTAAATTGCAATCCATTCACCATTTACCATTGTAGGACCGAACTTGACACAAAGCGTAAAATCAAAACCAAATCAGTAGTTGATCAGCGGTGACGTAAGAAAACATTCCCACGCAGCCTGCAGGAATCACCTGCACCCTCAGAGCCACCGTGCATCAGCACAGCTCTCTGTATCCAGCTTCACACGATGACCTTGTTGTGTATGATGTCACGACCCCGCCTCCGACCCCCCACTGATTATGGCTTTCATTCCCAGCGCTTGTTCATTAGCTGGGCCAACCGGCCAATTGGGGAAAAAACAACTATTTTGTGTATGTGTGTTGGGTTGGTGGGTGTGGGTGCCCCGTCTGCAGAGCAACATGTCAATCCGAGAAAGATGCATGTGGAGATGCTGACTGTGTCAACCTATGACAGACGGTGGCAGTGTGCTTCTGTCCGTCCATTTTGTTTGTGCCCTTGCACATTGCTTGCTTGCTTGTCCTAGCATGGAACTGCTGAACTCATCTGACCACAGTTTTAAGAAGGAATTGGTAAACCGATTTATGGCCCCATGCTGAATTGTGCCAGCTTTTATATCACAAGGACAGTATATTTTGTAACTTTCATGTTAGATGTTGGTGTGTGTATGTGGTCGTGTGTGTTGGTGTGTGTGTGTGTTGTTGTGTGTGTGTGTTGTGTGTGTGTGTGTGTGTGTGATGTGTGTGTGGGTGTGGATCTTTATTTTTGTGGTGAGTTGACGTGTTCTTAAAACTTAAAACTTCTCATCGGAGGAAGAGTTTTACTATCTGTTCGCGTGGCTGTTTTTCACAGACAGATCTTGCAGACATGATGGGTTACAGTGTAGTGTTAGGATTTGCCAGGCTGTGGTTTTGTGGGAATGTCATTGTGGGTTTATTTTGTCATTTTTTGTCATTGCAACTTTCCTACTGCATTCCATTCCAGGTTCTCATTAGTGCAACCAGCAAGTGTATTTAAATGTAGTGGAGTCCAGGCCTCGTTGGCCAGCCAGCTGTTGCCAGTACATTTAGCAACAGCCGCATAACCAAATGAATCATGCTCACTTGGGCACCTGACAAAAACATACAAAAATATTCCAGATAAATAAAACATGTTCTTCTCGTCCCAGGGTCTTCCCGGACCTCCAGGTGAGAAGGGGAAAACGGTGATGTTGGCCCTATGGTAAGATAATCTTCATCACTTTTTATTGTGCTGATGACTCATCCTCATCCTCATCCTCATCCTCTGGCCTGGTTGGTGGTGTCTGCTAACGTTCCTCTCTTCACCTTTTCAGGGCCCGCCTGGCCCCCCCGGTCCCCGAGGACCCCAGGACCGAGTGGAGCTGACGTACGTAACCGCACGCACGGCATCGTGTGTCATAACAACAACAACGACAACAACAACAACACTATGCAACACTGTTGTTCATAATGATCACGAGTGCTCCTGTTCCGTACTATTGGACATGTCTGTTAAATAGGAAACCCACAATTGACCGATACACCGTAATCACAAAGACATCAAGACAAGGCTGATATTAACCATGAAATGCATCTTGTCTGCATCTAAATGTGGGCGGGGGAATTACCATTTTATTCCGCTTGAAGCTTCTGAGGTGCTTTGTTGCTATGGAATCCAGACGTCATCACATAGGTGTCACGAGATCACCCTTGATCACGACTTCCATAGGAAACATGGCTCACTGCTCACTGCTAGGGCAGTTAGGGATCGGCTCAAGTTACGTGAGGCGATGTCACGTTACTACACACCCCCTACACACCATTAGTATCATTGTGGATCGTGATGTGTGCTCATGTTTTTACTGTCATGTTTTACTTCCTGTGCTTGTGGTGTGGTGATTGTAGCGTCTCCTCTTTAAGAATGAGCAATGAGAGCCACATGGTCTGTGCTTCCTGTCACAAACAGGGCGCACAAGGACCCCCCGGCGGCGTGGGCAGCATGGGGTCCGTCGGTGAGAAGGTGAGGGACCAACATCATTAGTCTCTTCTCCTCTCTCTTTCTCTCTCTCTCTCTTCTTCTTCTCTCTCCTCTCTCTCTCTCTCTCTCTCTTCCCTTGTATTCTCTGATCCTCGCTCTCTCCTTTTGTCAGTTCACTATGTAGAGGAACATTGAGACAACATTTAGACCGATGTTACCACAAACAGTTCAATGAATAGTGTTGTATAGACTTCAGAGAGCACCATAGATCTAAGGGTTCGCTGTATCCAGAGTCTGTACCTCTAAGAGTTGTGACTGCGTGATTAGGCTTGATTTTATAACACCCAACAGTCTGTATTTCAGTGTCGTTACTGCATGACATGATTAGCCTTGATTTTACAGCTCTTCCCAAGAAAACCAGTCCTTCCTGTTTCACTGCCAGTTGGCCGCCAGCCACTTGCTGGTACTTAAATTCTGCCTCTGGGCTGCAGAAACCACCCAGAATATGATGGGCTAGCAAGGCACAGAGAGGCCACTACAGACACCTTATGCTGATGTTCTCCCCTAATATCATCCCCCTTAATGAGGATAGAGGATTATTAAAAAACATGTTACCTACACTAAAGTTTACCATGACTGATTGTGATTTTGATTTGTAATGTTATATTATATATATGATGATATATATGATTATATGAATGCATGTAGGTGTGTGTGTGTGTGTGTGTGTGTGTGTTTTCTGACGATTGTGTTTCTATGACCACAGGGAGAACAAGGAGAAGCCGGCAACCCAGGACAAACCGGAGAGTCTGGAGTCGGAGTACGTCCTCCCTTCTCACTGTGACTGACTGTGTGAATCCACACACAGGACGTGTACCTGTGTGTGTGCGTGCATGCGTGCGTGCGTGCGTGTGTGTGTGTTAATGCACTGTCAAATGCAGTTACCATTTTTCCCAATCGCTTAAATTCAGGACAATACAGCAAAGTGTGTGAACAGTTATCACTTAAACCTGTATTGCATTGTCCTCCCCCCACCCACCCCAAACGAGGCCCACTTGGGCTGCACCCAGGCTCCACCATGAGTCATACTGAACATTGTTACGAGCGCCTTTTCAATTTCCTTAGCATCAGCGCAGTTATGAGTTTTGCTAAAATAGATTTTTGTGTCTTCTCAAAACCCTTAGGAAAATGATCTGAGGTCTCTTTTATGCCCTGACAGATAATCGAAAAGTGTAGCTGTTGGGTTTGTGCAGGTGTGGCGTGGTCATTAGAGTGTTGGCATTTGAAGGCCAGTTGTTGTCCCCGTGAACAAACAAGGCTTGATAACGAAGGTCGTGCTAAATGATGAGCTTTTGTAGAGTTGTGAGAGAGAAAAAAAATGTTATTTAGAATCGCTACTGCTAAGTGAAAGCAAGGGAATCGTGCTTGGAGTTCTGGAGAAATAGTCAGAGCTGTTGACAAATGGAGGTTTTCACCGTTGCGTGCACAGATCCAGTTTTAGCGTGTCAACAATGGGGAAAACCTCCAACCTGTAACACATAACACAATCAGTTATGCTTACTGTCATGTCGGGTGGGCCCCGGGAACCGAGTCACGACACACATCAGGTAAATTAAACGCGAAAACAAAAGCAACACGACGACAACAACAACAAAAACAACAACAACACTGCTGGGGGCGTTTGTGTGACATTGTGTACTCATCTGAGCGAGGCTAATTGTGGCCTCAGCATGGGTCCGTTCCCCCCCCTCTCCCCCCTCCCTCCCCTCCCAGTCTACCTCCTGTTCAGCACCCCACCGGCGAACAGCGTGTCCGTATCCAGACTCGACAAACACCGCCGCCGCCGCTGTCGACACAGAAGCCGTTTTGTCACTTAGCGATTAGCGCGCAAGCTAAGCGCTGAACGTCTGGTTAGCGAGCAGCGCTGGGATCTGGCGACCTTCAGCGCTGAAGGGTCGTCAGCGTCGGTCGGGCACAGTGGAGAATTTCACCAAAACAAAGTGACTTCCAGTGAATTCATATGCTGATTGTTGTTCAGGAGCAGGCAAGGAGGCTGGGAGTCAAAGACCATAGGCGCTACACTGTTCTCTCCCCATAGATATAAGGGTGGTATGGATCCATAGCAGATACACATACTATGCACGTATGTACACACAATGATGCGTTCCACATTAAGGCAAAGTCACAAAGTCAAAAGGCAATGGTGAATTGCTGGTGAACTGATGAAAGAGAATGATTGACACCAAACTATCGGCCCATGCAAAGCGTGGACATATTCCGGAGCCGGAGACTGTGTATGGCCGTGGTGTGACCATGTGACGCGCACGCTCCGGGCCGGGTAGCCGTGGCGGCCATGTTGGCTCTTCTCCTCATGCGGCCAGCTCGCTCCCTGCAGGGCTCGGCGTCTCAATATTCCAAACGGAGGATAACTGCGACAAAGCGTTACATCAGCAAAGTTTCTTTTAGTGCAGCTTCAACTTTGCAGAGTACTCCCCCTGCCTCCCCTCCCCCACCCCCCCTCTCTCTCTCTCTCTCTCTAAACACAGACACACATACTCTAATGAGTAGGGGGGGGGGGGTGTTCGGCGGTGATGGATGGCTTATTAATTTCCCCAAGCAGCAGCAGATCCATGATGGTCTACGCACGGCGGGCCCCAGACAGACAGGAGGAGGCGTGCTCACCGGGCCCCGCCCTGCGCTGCTGTCTCTGTCCTTCTGCGCTCCGTCCCGTGGCCGTGTTACATCATCATTACCACAGATCAGTCACATGTCTGTCCGGTGTTTCCTGTGCGAGGGGCCGGAGCGCTCGCTCGCTCACTCACTGCATGGCCCGGACTCACCCTGAGCCTTAAAAGTGAATACGATGACGTCAATACATCAAAATACAACAACAACAACAAAATATTCTTCTTTTGACATCGTGCAAGTGTTTCCACATCAATCAATCCTCCCGCCCGCCCGCCTGCCTCCTGGCTTTGTTAAAGCTGGTACACACTTGGAGGTTTTGAAAAGAGAGCATCGTCTTCCGTCCAGGCGGCGGTTCAGCGTCAGGGGAAGGTTGTTACATGAAGCCAGGAGTTCATGAATGCGAACAAAGACCTCGCTTCTGAGGACATTTCTTCTCGCAGAGGCAGACGTCCCTCTTTCATCAAAACCCCGTCCAATATAGTTGAGTAGACCACGTCTGTGTTGATCTGGTCTAGACTGTGTCTCACCACGTTCTCTATCTCTCTCTCTCCGTCACACACACACACACACACACACACACACACACACACACACACACACACACACACACACACACACAGGCGACACAATACAATACAATAAGGTCTGAACATGTTGTCCTTCCTCCGCTTGACCCCAGGGACCCAAAGGGGAGAGAGGAGATAAGGGAGAGGCCGGGCCGCCGGGTTCCTCTGGACCCGCGGGTGCTAAAGGACCTCCCGGAGACGACGGTCCCAAGGGAAACCCCGTAAGTGGAGAGAAAAGCTACAAAAACTACACAAATAAAAAAAGCTGCAACCATACACACTCGACTTTTACATGTATGTTACGTTTAGTGCATTTAGCAGATGCTGCTGTTGTCGAAAAACGACTTACAATAAATACATTTGGCCATGGAGAGTGAAACAACAATATATATTGCTGATGGTACAGCAAGATTTTAATAGATTTGCATAGTTTCATGCACTCATACCATGCTACGCTGACCCCTTGCTCGTCAACAGCATTATAGCTAGGAGAAGATGCTACGTTATGCTACATGCACTGTTGCTAAGTGCCGGGACGTACAAACATACAAGTAAAAGTAAAAGTAACACTCTTGAAGCCCTTTTTTTATAAAGAAAGTGCTGTTTCCGTCAGGGAATGGATTCTAAAAGCGAATAGACGTTTCTCGCGGTGGAGCGATGATATTTCCACGCCTGTATGGTAATGGAGCAAAGTGTTGAGTGTTTCACTGATGGATTCATCACGTCTTCATTAAGTCCCAACGGTATTTCCCTTCAGCAGTCACAAACAGGCTGACTGGGACTGCATCATCATCTTAATTATAAGCCACCGTCCTCATAATGACATATGACACAAAATACGTATTATATTGAATGTATAATAAGAAAAAAAAGAGTCTTTTCTATCCGCTAATACCTTTATATCTTCCTCCCTCCTCTTCCTCCCTCCCTCCCTCCTCCCTCCCTCCCTCCCTCCCTCCCTCCCTCCTCCTCCTCTTCCCTCCCTCCCTCCCCTCCTCCATGACAACAGGGACCCGTTGGATTCCCCGGAGACCCAGGACCTCCTGGAGAAGCCGGTGTTGCTGTGAGTAGCACTCGTTATAGATAACCCCCCACGCACACACACACACACACACACACACACACACACACACACACACACACACACACACACACACACACACACACACACACACACACACACACACACCCACACACACTCTGTCTCATAACATAAGAACACTGCACAGCCATTTTCCTCTCGCAGACGTAATGGAAATTGTGTTGTCACGCAGCGTTTTGCTTTATGGTTTTGTACCGTACCGTGCTTCACGCTTTAACAGACATGAACTACACTTTAAACTGCACCCCCCCCCCCCCCCCACCCTGCAGGGCACGGACGGAGGCCCCGGAGAGAAGGGAGAGGACGGTGAATCTGGCCAGGCGGTGAGTCTGAGTCCGACTCTGCGTGCGGTTACAATATTTACAGGATAGATGGATGGGGGGAGCGCTATCGCACGCCTCCAGCTGCTCGCCCCCCCGCAGGGCACGCTGGGAGTGCGCAGTGGGACTGGGAGCCAAGTGGACACACACACACACACACACACACACACACACACACACACACACACACACACACACACTCACACACACACAAATAAAAGCCTTTGTTTCATTTATCCTACGCACTTTCACGTCCCACACGATTACTCACCCGAAAAACCGTAAGCGGCAATTTTTGACGAAGTGGATTTCAAGTTCCATCCGTTACGAGAGCTGAGGAAACGGCGCTGTTCTATCTGTGCTGTAGTTTGGATACGAGTTTGGAACCTGAACTCACGTTTGCCTCCACAAATCAAAGTGCGTATCAACAGCTATTAATACAGATGAGCCTTTTATTAAACCGAGGAAACGGCAGCCTCCTCCCATGTCATATGTGAAATGCAGTATATTTACAGAATGATTTAGCCTTGTGAGTGTACCCTGATATTGCCTCTGCAATCAGGCTCATTAAGAACGAATAAATTACAACAGAATCAGATTTCGCAGTGGCTCACTGGCGTTGGATGAGGGAGGCTCAAGGTGAAACTAAACATTTCCCCTCCAAAACAATACTCCCGTATGCTTTAAGAGCATCTTCAAAATGGTAATTTGCCCATGTCAGGGTTAGATTAAAATCTAAAAGTCGCAGGAGGAGGGGAAGGGATTCTGGCATGATGGTGGGGATGGTTTATAGTGGGGTGTGGGGGGGAACAATGTTTCTATTTCTAAATGTCACCGGTAACCTGAGTGTCGGCCCCATGGGCTGAATACTAAGACCCTCGGGGAGTTCCTCTCAGCATCCGCTACACGACGGCGGAGGCGTGCTCTGATCCAGCGGCCCCTCCTCTCTGAACTCTCCTCTTCTGTCCGTGTTTCCAGGGACCCCCGGGGCCGTCGGGAGAAGCCGGACCACCGGGACCTCCAGGAAAGAGAGTAAGTCTTAAGTGTGTGTGGTGTAGTGGTGTAATGCTGGGGCCAATTTTCATTAAATGTCGAGCAGATTTAAGGGGGTGAATGGATGAATTGCTAATTAAATAAAAAATATTGTGGGGTTTGTGCGTGTGGGTGTGTGTGTGTGTGTGTGTGTGTGTGGGGTGTGTGTGTGTGTGTGTGTGTGTGTGTGTGTGCAGCATGAACTAACTAGGGTTAACTGACTGCCACTGCACGGTCAGTTGGGGTGAAGTTAGAGAAAGCATGTGTTCTTTTTATTTTTTATCGGAGCCAAACCATTTTAAGACCTTACCTGTCTCTTTAACTATCACCCCCTTAAACGTATTCTAATAGAGCTGTCCGCGCGTCCGTTTTTCACTTCCTTTTTTTCCCCGTGAACTTTCATGCTTTTGTAGAGTTTGTGTCTCAGGAGACTCAAAGCACATCAAATAAAGCTTTCCTGAAAGTCTTAGAGGCCAAAGTGAAAGGTAAAGTACAAACATTAAGAGTTAATGTTGCCTCCCCTTTGTGGAGGTTTCTCCCTCCGCCATCTTGGCAGTTCTGAAGGTAAAAGGCCACAGAAGTCCCGACTTCAAGCACCTCCTTCGGGGGCCGAGATATGGTCCAGGAGTTAGCAAAAATGTCCCACAATAGGCACATTCCAGGCCGGAAGATTATCATATTTCCAATATATTTTGAGAAGCACACAGTGCGCATGAAAGGCTGCCGCATATTTCTGTTGTATTTCAAAGAAAATCCGTCCTCAGTCCCCGGCACCAAACTGAACGGCGTTCCCAGAGTGCAGGCGTCCTCTGGCCGCTCCGACGGACCGACCCGTGTCATGCATTTTTAAAAGGCGGGCCAATTTACTCTCCTTATGAATGAAATTTGAATGAATCTCTGTTTAGCACGCTATCAGCATATGTGCCCTGAATTGCCCGAGGGATTAAGTTACGGAAAAAAAGAGGGGTTATTCGAGCACACCCCGGGTTTGTGGAACCGCTCACACACAAGAAAAAAGGAAAAAGGAAGAAAAAACGATAATTGCAGGTCCCCCAAGTGATCCTTGCATTTGGAGCTGACCGCTCACCGCTCCCCGGAATACCGTAGTCTCCTTGGGACGTTGTTATGCGTCTCACCTCCCTGCTTTCTTCTGCAAACCTCAGCTCCCCACCCCCCCTCATCTCCAAGTAGTAGCCCCTGGTACACCAGCTAGGTGCTGTTGCCTGTGTGTGTGTGTGTGTGTGTGTGTGTGTGTGTGTGTGTGTGTGTGTGTGTGTGTGTGTGTGTGTGTGTCTATCCATTAAATAACTATCCGTGTGTCCATCCACTCTCCGTTCTCCATCCACACCTCCTGTCCAATTAGACTCAACAGAAAGTCAGAACCAAGCAGAGAACGTGTTCATGTTGGAGCAACATGCTGACAACTCAAAGCACTGCTCTTAGAGAGGACCCCCGTCAGCCCCAATGAGAACCAGCAGAGGAGCCCATGCACATGCACGTCCCCGCCGGCAGATACAGATAAAAGCCTCCCTGTTCCCTGTTCCCTGTTCCCTGTTCCCTGTTCTCTGTTCCCTGTTTCCTGTTCCCTGTTCCCTGTTCCCTGTTCCCTGTTCCCTGTTCCCTGTTCGCTGTTCCCTGTTAACTGTCTGGATGAGAGGACATGGGGCTAATTGTTGCTATTATCTGCTTCCCTTTGCATCGCTGTTGCTAATGGATCTTCAAAGATAATTAACTCGTTTTTTCTGCTTTTAAGCTAAAAGGATTAAGCATATTTGATTGTGGTTATTATAGATTTATGTACAAATATATTGGATATACATAGCAGACTTTAGAAGGGTTATTTTACACATGCGATGATAAAGAAACTACGGATTTGCTGGCCAACATTGACCAGACATATGCATACATCCAATGTGAGGTTGGTGAACGTCCATTTTCAGAAAACAAAAACGTGATCGTTTCAATGCAGTGAGTTACGACCGCCGCAGTACTTAATAACCAACACACACACACACACACACACACACACACACACACACACACACACACACACACACACACACACACACACACACACACACAGAGAGAAGTCTTAATGTTGTGCAGAGATGCTAACGCATGTCCCTTAATTCTCAACAGGGACCCCCTGGAACTGCAGGGACTGAAGGCAGGCAAGGAGAGAAGGGTGCCAAGGTAACAGCACACACACACACACACACACACACACACACACACACTATATCACAATATTATTTCAGCTACATGAAAGCTGAATTCACTGTTCAGCAGCATGATGTTTGCAACATCAATCTCCGCAGAGGTGCCTGCACTCACACGTCCACGTCAACGTCAACGTCGACACAAGGGGGCAGTGTGGAGTAGCAATGTGTATCTTCGCTGATCTCATCGCGCACGTACTGTATACGTGCGCGATGCGAAAGTGTTATACAGACTTTACACCTTCACAGGCCTGTACATACATGTGCTGCAGCACGTAAGCAACACAAGCAGGTGTGGGCAACGTCCACGCCACCTCACAGCAGGGTCTCAGAACCCTGTCGCGTTCATGCGCATCAAGTCTAAGAAGCCACAGCAGCGCAGCGTCCGCCCAGATGTGGACACGTCACTGATTGGTGAATGGACGAGTGAGGCAACCTCTCAGAAGCAGGCTAAAGCTAACCTAGCTTCGCCGTGCGTCTCATAATCATTGGAAACGTGGAAAACGAGGGTGACTTATTTATTTAGCGGTTGATAAATCACCCTCGAGTGTACATTTGGTGATATGACACCAGGCTGCGGACTGTAGGTTGTGCAGACGTATACATTGAGAACTGTTTGCAACACTGTCGCCTGTAGGTGTGTGTAGGATGAGGACAAACCAGCAGAAGAAGGTTCAGAGACACACAATATGTGGAGTTATATTCCAATTGGAGAATATGTAAAATACACTTCATGTCTAGAAGTCCAGTCCACTGGGGTCCAGTGAAATATGGTATCGTGTTGGCATAGCAACCCACACTGCAGCACAGACTTACAGACCATAATACATGAACCCGACTACAATTATACAAGCACTGACTGACAATATTATATGCACACATTATGATGTGTATCATAGTTAAACGTGATCTACCATCTCATGTACATCAAACAAACTACTGAGATGGCGCCGTCTATGTTGCCTTGACCCCCCGTGGATGTGACTTTTGCAGGGCGAGTCCGGTTCGGAGGGCCCCGCAGGGAAGACCGGCCCTGTGGGACCCCAGGGGCCATCCGGAAAGCCTGGTCCAGAAGGTCTACGTGGAATCCCTGGCCCAGTCGTGAGTCTCAGATTGCATTGTCTTTTGCGCGGCACACACATCAATCTACAATTTAGGAAAACTCAACACACACACATACACACGCACACACACACACACACACACACACACACACGCACAAATCACACAATGTAACACACAGACCATTAGCACCTCGAAAGACGGAACTCATGGGAAAATCGATATTCCCATTTGGGCGTGTGCTCTATTTTGGCTTGTTTATTCCGCCACACTTTTTGCCTGAGCCCAGCTATTAATCACCATGGCTGCCAGCAGGGAAATCAATTGTGGGGCGAAGGATGTTAACACAGGCTTAGTGATCATCATGCTCACCACTGCTGCTGGGATGGTCTCTCCACAGGGGGAGCAAGGACTGCCCGGAGCATCAGGACAAGACGGCCCCCCTGGACCCATGGTGAGTCCTGGTCGCTAGTCTCGAGCCTCTAGCCTCTAGCCTCTTGTCTTTTGTTTTTTGTTTTTTGTCTTTTGTCTTTTGTCTTTTGTCTCTTGTCTCGTCTCTCTCTCTCTCTCTCTGTCTCGCTCTTTGTTTCTCTAGTGTCTTTAGTGTCTCTCTCTCTCTATCTGTCACTCTCTCTCTTGTCAGTGTGTGTGTGTGTGTGTCTCTGTGTCTCTCGTCACTCTCTAGTCTCTCTCTAGTCTCTAGTCTCTAGTGTCTCTCTCTCTCTCCTCTCTATCTCCCTCTAGTCTCTAGTGTCTCTCTCTCTCTCCTCTCTATCTCCCTCTAGTCTCTAGTCTCTAGTCTCTCTCTTCACTTTATTCCCTTCTCTGCTACCTTCCCATTGGTCATCTTTTCTGTCAACCCTGCTCACCTTTCTACCTGTGTCCTATCAACCTCCCCCCCTCTACCTGTGTTATATCAAACTCCACCCACCCCCATCCCTCTACCTGTGTGCTAACGTACTCCCGCCCCCCACACACACACACTTCTTTACCTGTGTGCTATTAAAGTCGTTCACTGTGTGAACTCAGGGAATCACTTTGGCCATAGGTACCTCTGGGTGCCTCATCCGGCCCTAATCCAATGAACACAAGTTGTGCTTCTGTTCGCCAAGAAAATGTCCACTTAAAAAGTCCCGCTGCTCCACACACACACACACACACACACACCACAGCTGTCATTTTACCACACAGCGGATGCTGCCTTTGCTCACGGGACACTAGACTCTGAATTCATCCACGGTGGTGTGATCCAATTGCACCGTGAAACAATTTGCGCATCTCAATGAATTGCAATTATATGTCCCCAATGTTGAATAGCTTCTAATGGCGGCAATGAAATCTTTCCTCGCGTGGTCGCAGTGTCACAGCAGCACCGAGAAGCCCCCAGATTAAGATGAAGACATTCAGTGTGCACGGCACCGTGAAATGGGGCCGTTCCGTTCAGTTTGAAATACGTTATCTGCCTTTTGCTTGTAGTGGCGTTGCTGCTGTGATTCATTGAATTAAAAAAAACTTTTGAATGAAACGCTTGACCCAATTCCCAGCGACGGCCATGTTTTATTACGCGCACATTTGGCGCAGTGCACAACGAAACACTCTCCTTCGGTCAATTTAGGGAAGCCTGCAGCTTGTAGATAGTGTTATGGATAGTAGTCAAGTTCATAACATGGCTAAATGTAGCGGGCGTTGAGAGAGAAACATGGCAAGGTGATAAAAAAGACTGTCCTGAAGTTAGAGAGACATAGCCTTGAAACTGTCCCTCTTGTTACATATAGACAAGTAATGGTCAAGTAACACATAGAATTTAACAGTTACACAGTATACAATAGAATATATTGGTGATTCAACCTTCATAGTTAAGAGTATTATTTGATGTTATTAATGTCTTGAGCTCCGGCTGCATTCCCTCTGCTGCTGCTCTCCACGGTCGCTACTTTAGATGCTTCACTTAAAACTCCCTGATTATTATAAAACCTGGTCAACTATGCTGTTACACCAAGGATCCAGAAAGTGAACTCCATTATCTTTTACCCAGTGCGTGCCTGGGAAAACAGTATGTTACTTAGCTTAATTAAACAGTTAAGTATAATCTAATTTAATTTAATGTAATACAGTCTAATATAATTTCATTGATTACAATGTAATTGTATTGTACCCTCCCCCCAATAAATAGACCAAACCTTCCTTCCTTCCTCACTTTCTTTTAAAAATACTTCCTTCCTGTGATTTTTGCTCCCCCTCTGTCCGTCACGGCGTCTTTGTCTGGATATTGTTGTCTTGTTCTCCCAACAACTGGTTTTGTAACCGGTGTGTCCTCTCCTCTCTCTCCTCTCCCCAGGGTCCTCCCGGCCTCCCAGGGCTGAAGGGTGACCCCGGCTCCAAGGGTGAAAAGGTGAGTCTTCTCTCTCACCCTGTGCTGATTGCATTTCCCCCGTTCCCAAAGCGACACTTCACCTCCAAATACAGAGAGAGAAGGATAGGCAGCCATTGTGGATCGCACAACTACAGGAAGTGTTACCCCCTTTTATGTGTTGGAATTGGAATACAAAAAGAGAATAAGAATATTTGAGAGATAAACCTCTGTTTTATCTCTTCACTCTTAAATTTGCTGAATAAGCGCATTGGTGTGTGCGTCTACACACACACACAAACGCACGCACACACACACACACATCGAAAAGATGTCAAGAAAGAGGCAAAGTTTTAAAACCGCACCCAGTAGGACATTTTTAATGGCTTCAAAGTAATAGCGCGGACAAATGCCTGGTGACGGCAGGCCCTCGTCTGTGCACGCTGTATTTTCAATCAGGCACAGCCGTCCTTTATTTCCTCAGATTGTGTGCAGTTCAGAGAAGGCATTCCAATAATAATGAGATTTTTTACAATAACGAGCCTCCACAGTTCCCTCCAGTCAAATGTGTATTCTTTTTTTTTATTCAACGATAAAAACTAGATATTTTGTGATATAAAAGGTTATGTATTATACACACACACACACACACACACACACACACACACAAAAAGTGTCATTGTAATTATTCTCATTCGTCTGTGTGTGTGTGTGTGTGTGTGTGTGTGTGTGTGTGTGTGTGTGTGTGTGTGGTGTGTGTGTGTGTGTGTGTGTGTGTGTGTGTGTGTGCATGGTGTTTCTCCCACAGGGCCACCCTGGTTTGATTGGTTTGATCGGACCCCCTGGTGAGCAGGGAGAGAAGGGAGACCGGGGTCTTCCCGGACCCCAGGGGACACCGGGAAGCAAGGGTGACAGCGTACGTGATTTATTTCACTTCACTTCCTACTTACTTTTAATTACTTCCATGACTTTTCACTCTGACATTTCATATGAGAAATTTCATGTGATGACGTTCATAATACACACTTTCAGGCGTCTTGAGTGCGGTAAACTTTGCGTTTCCGCAGGCTGTCTGTCCCAGTTTGAATGATGTCTCATTTCATCAAATTCCCAATCATTCTAATGGGTCTGGCATCCCAAACAGTTGGTAGGAAGGGAATAAGAAATGGCATGCTATAATAATGATGCCTGACTCCAAATCCCAAAACTAAAAGTGCAGTGATTCTCCTTACTGTGAGCCATCACATCTCCACCTTTTCACCGGTCACAGCCAAAGCAGGTGAACATTCGCACCAATCTTCATGTCCCGGTCATTCCCAGTAGATTGTGACTCTCGATGAAGGCTCCCCAAAGGGGATCTTTGTGTCAAATGTGGATTATTATAAACGTAGTCCTTTGGACCTGCTGGGACACTGTAGTTCCTCAATCACGGCTTCATTATTTTGGGTGCTGATTTAAGGCACCATGAAATATGGATGAGAGGAACACGCGCTGTCCTAAAACCAACCTTTTGTGTGTGTGAGGTGGTAAGGACGGATCTTAACTCATTCTGTCCGCTCAACCTGCAACCGCCTTATGGGGTGGGCCTTATAAAATAGAATGGGACCATGAGATTATAAAACGATATCATGAGTTAAAACCAAACGCCTGAAAAACTCAACTTTTGTTGCTGCTTCTGAGTTTCTCTTTAGTGGGCAGAAACATAGTTAAGTTCATTTGACTAATGTTGCTAACATTCCTCTGTTCAGTTCAGTCAAAGATGATGCAGTTCCCTGTCCCTGCATAATAATTATCCATTTGAAATGTCGTGGGCTGGAAACACTCCTGCGTAACAGGGTTCTGTCATTAGATCTGCCAGCGTGTCGATATGGCGTCCTTCCACACTATCCCTGCTGGCACCTGACCTCAAATCATCCGAATGTGTCCACAGGGTATCAGTGGTTCGTCCGGCCCCCTCGGTCCCGCCGGTTCGCCCGGCCTTCCGGTAAGTTCTTCTTCTTCTTCTTCTTCTAACCGTTTGATTTCGCACTACGTTCACTTCACCACTTCACTGTACTGTACACACGGCCCCTTAATTGTCCTTCGATTGGTGGTGGCAGTGGGTGTGTATGTGGGGGACTTTTGCCGAGTTGCTAATGCCGTGCCTTTGTCTCCTCTCACGTCCAGGGGCCACAAGGTCCCAAGGGGTCCAAGGGTTCAGGGGTAAGTAAGACAAATTACTTTGTGGGGGGAAAAGTGCAGATGCTGTGTTTTTGTGTGTGTGTTTAAGGGTATTGTGCCATCATCTACAGTATATATGCTACAGCTAGGCGGATGACATGAATGTGTGTTGTGCTTCGTCCCCAGGGTCCCTCTGGTCAGAAGGGAGACACCGGTGTGGTGGGCGCGCCTGGTCCTCCAGTGAGTAGTCCTACTCCCAGTCCGCCTCCTTTAGCCTACGTAGCTTAACTACAAGCTCTTGGGTTGTTTGCTTCAGATACTGGAAAAAACGGCCCGTCTTTGGGTAACATTTAAAAAATATGAGCCGCATCTCAAGGAAGTGAGATACTTGCCTTGTGGTGTTGGTCGATCTTTTAAATAATACAATACAGGGAGCTCAAAGATGGAGACAGAAGATGGGAAGGCTATTTTTAACCTAACTACATCGATTTTCGTAGAATGTGTGCTCTGTGGAAATGTGTGCATGGGTGCTGTTTGACCATTGCACCATCAATGAATCAACTACAGCTACGTGTAGTTTGTGTACAGCACAGCAGAGACACAACTCTCTCTAGCAGCTCTAAACCCTTCCGCTCGCCTTCCAGTCTTCAACCTGACCTTTGAACCCTTTGTCTCCCCCCCAGGGCCCGCCCGGCGAGGTGATCCAGCCCCTGCCCATCCAGTCGCCCAAGAAGTCAAAGCGCTCCAGCGGCATGCAGGCGGACGCGGCCGGCACCATCCTGGACTACGGCGAGGGCATGGAGGATATCTTCGGCTCCCTCAACAACCTGAAGCAGGACATCGAGCGAATGAAGTACCCCATGGGCACCCAGAACAACCCGGCCAGGACCTGCAAGGACCTGCAGCTCGCGCACCCAGAGTTCCCTGACGGTGAGCGAGAGAGGGTTGGAGCTTATAGAGAGAGAGAGAGAGAGAGAGAGAGAGAGAGAGAGAGAGACAGAGAGAGAGAGAGAGAGAGAGAGAGAGAGAGAGAGAGAGAGAGACGAGAGAGAGAGAGAGAGAGAGAGGCAGATGGAGACATAGAGAGACACATAGAGAGACAGAGGGAGACAGGGAGACACATAGAGAGACAGAGGGAGACATAGAGAGACACAGAGAGGCAGAGAGAAGGAGTTACCACACAGCTAATAGCGTGTCTAAAATGAATATTTACAAAAAAAGGTTTTGAAGGCAGCATAGACGTATCCTTGGCTGGTCAAGATACCCCTGTGTGCCCTCTGCTCTGACCAGAGGTTAAACAATGCAGAGCAACAGCCCAGAGTTTGTTACTCTACTGAGAAATTGACAGTTTAGTCACTGAATCGCCACTTTAAAAAAAGCAGTCTGTCCCAAAGACGGGCAAATCTCTGATGGATGTCAACTCGTAGTGCATACCTGCGTATCTTACTACCCTCGAGCTGCGCCTCTTAAGGTGGAGTTCCGGTGGAAGGTGGATGGCACCATGGCAACGCACAGGACACTCCCTCCGGCTATTCCAGTGTGCTTGGGGATTTCGGAGTGTGCGGTGTGCAGGGATTGTCTTTTGGGCACTGAGATTAAAACGTTAAAGATCCCCCTGCTGTAGAGAGGAGATGGTGATGGGTTCATAATTATATACATTTACATTTACATTCAGATTTAGGGCAATTTTCAGACGCCTTTTATCCAAAGCGACTACAAAGAGCATTTGTTGAAGGAGAGGCCAGCAATATATCACTTGGTGACCTGAAGAGATAAGAATAGAAGCGTTTTTACCAGCATTCCTATTTACGAGACGTAAAATAGAACGAGTTTCATAATTGCCAAATGCCTGCCCATGATAATAGCTCTGGGCAGGCGTGGTTGATTTCTAAGCATGATACAACATTTGAGAACGAACAACAATGCTAAGTGTCCATTAATAAGTGTTAAGACAGTATAAACACCGCAGGTTAGTGGCTGGGGGGGTTATGTAGAGTCCAGGTGAACTCTGAACAGGAGGGTCTTGAAGTCTCTTGTTAAGGAGGGGGTTATGTAGAGTCCAGGTTGGAACTCTGAACAGGTGGGTCTTGATTTCTTGTTAAGGAGGGGGGTTATGTAGAGGTCCAGGTGAACTCTGCAACAGGTGGTCTTGAGTCTCTTGTAAGGAGGGGGGCGTTTATGTCAGAGTCCAGGTGACTCTTGATACGGTGGGTCTTGAGTCTCTTGTTAAGGAGGGGGTTTATGTAGGAGTCCCAGGTGAACTCTCTGAAACAGGTGGTCTTGAGTCTCTGTTAAGGAGGGGGTTATGTAGAGTCCAGGTGAACTCTGAACAGGTGGGTCTTGATCCTCTTGTTAAGGAGGGGGTTATGTAGAAGTCCAGGTGAACTTCTGAACAGGTGGGTCTTGATCTCTTGTTAAGAGAGGGGGTTATGTGAGTCCAGGTGAACTTCCTGAACACGATGGGTTTTGAGTCTCTGTTTAAGGGGGGGTTTTATGAGATCCAGGTGAACTCCTGAACAGTGTGGTGCTCTTGAGTCCTCTTGTTAAGGAAGGGGGGTTTATGCTAGCAGTCCAGTGAACTTCTGAACAGGTGGGTCTTGAGTCTCTTGTTAAGGAGGGGGGTTATGTAGAGTCCAGGTGAACTCTGAACAGGTGGGTCTTGAGTCTCTTGTTAAGGAGGGGGGTTATGTAGAGTCCAGGTGAACTCTGAACAGGTGGGTCTTGAGTCTCTTGTTAAGGAGGGGGGTTATGTAGATAATTATATATAAATAGCAGTTATCTACCACAGAGAGTAGGTGGCGATGGGTTCATATATACAGTATATAGCAGTTTGGTGCCACTGTGGATCAGTGTGTTTGACGCTGTGCGTTTGGTTCTCCTCAGGCGAGTACTGGATCGACCCCAACCAGGGCTGCTCTGGAGACTCCCTCAAAGTGTTCTGTAACTTCACCGCCGGAGGGGAAACCTGCATCTACCCCGACAAGAAGTCCAACGGAGTAAGGGGCTATATATATTATTTGAATATACATAGAATGACTTCTAGTATTGATAACCCTGTGTACATAGTAGCCTATGTGTAAATGCATTTGTTTGATCGGCAGCTGTGTCATAGAATACAACACAGTAGGGGTTGCACGACTTCTGGTCGACTTTATCAAGTCGACTTTTCTATCAATAAAGTCGACGTAACGTTGATTCGTTAAAAACACAGAGACAGAATGGGCTGTCCAAAACAACCACTCGAAATCGCTTAATTTTCCCCCCACCGGCCACCGCATTTGCATCAAGTCCCGCCAAATATCTTAAAGTGTACAAAAAATAATAATACTAATAATACAAATATTCTTAAAATATATTCTGTGAAATCACGTGGTCAACGACGCGTCGATGTCTCCCGGTAGGCGTCAACTTGTGGTAGTGACGTCGACGCGTCGATAAGTCGACTTTTCTGTGCAAGCCCTACAACACAGGACAATAGAATAACATTGAATACAATAGAATTGTGCTGTCCAACCTAAGGTAATGAATGCATTAGATTGTAAAAGCGTCCAGCATAGGTTAATTAAGATCAGTGTCTCCCGTCTCAAATGCTCATCAAATACTACAATACGCTCGTAAACGGCAGGACTTTAGTGTCACCCACAGGCTGTTTTTCACTTCCATTTAGTCATCCGTAGCAAAACAATGTTCTTTGGATCCGTATTGACAAAACAATTTCTTTTTTTCTTCCATAGGTCAGAATATCTTCATGGCCCAAAGAAATCCCTGGGTCGTGGTTCAGCGAATTCAAGCGTGGTAAAATAGTAAGTGTTGCGTCCTCCACCACCGCCGATATGTAACCTTCTCCAGTGACCTGCTCGTGTTTCATTGAAGTCCTTGAAGGGAAATATGAAGTGAAACCTCTTGGGAATACAATCGGCTCCAATAAAAGTGATAGCCGATCTACGCTAGAGAGCTCAAACACAGCCTCGCTGAACAGCTACCACAGCACTGCGTGTCCAGAGCTAAGTGGCTGGATGCAGTGTTTCCCATCAAACAAGCAAACTGACTGGCTAACTGGCTAACTGGCTAACCGGCCCACAGACGTGTGTGGGACGCATCACACATCATCACACACTCACATGCGCGTGGCCCGGTGTGTTCAAATGAGACACTGGACACATTGGAATCAGATATTTTGGAAACCAGTTTGAGGCCCACTTTCTATCTCTAGGTCTTGTGACCGTAAGGTGAACTCCGGTGTAAAATATATTTCAACCAGGGCATTCAGACCTCCGATAGCTTAGCGTAGCTTTTGATTGCAAAGCGGTGATGAATGGGAATATGTTGTTGTGAGTACGAACTGTACCCACCTGAAATAGTTGTGAAGGCATTTGAAAAACATAGAAACATTAGGTTTCATAGAGCAGGTGGGGGGGCGTGGTGAAGCATTGTCAGAAAGACATCACACTCGCTGGAGAGACAGTGCGCAACTAATAGAAAACTACCAAACAGGATTTTGGGGGGATTGACTTCCCCTTTAAGTGAGTTGCACTCAACACCTGCACCTCCACCTTCTCCACCGTCTCCACCCCACAGCTGTCCTATGTGGACTCGGAGGGCAGCAGCATCAACGAGGTGCAGATGACCTTCCTCAGACTACTGACGGCGTCGGCCAGACAGAACTTCACCTACAGCTGCCACCAGTCGGTGGCGTGGTACGACCAGGCGGCCGGCGGCTACAACCGGGCGCTGCGCTTCCTGGGCTCCAACGACGAGGAGATGTCCTACGAAAACAACCCCTACATCAAGACCCTGACGGACGGCTGCGCGGTGAGAGCCCCTGCCCCACCCCCACCCCCCACGTACACTGTGTGTTAATGTGGATGTCCGTGTGTTTGTGGGTTTGTGGTGTGATAACCAGGATGTGTTTCCAATGGTTTCATCGTGTCGATATCTTGGTTAATGAGTTTTTATTGTAATCCTGAACTAAAAAGCTTTGTCCATGGGAAAAAAAACATCCCAGAAATCATTACTTCTAATATTGCGTTTGGCTTAGCAACACATCTAGCCCTCATCTAGTTTAGCGAATTAATTTCCTTAAAGGTGAACCATCGTGAACCAAGTATTCATAATATTCAGTAATATTCAGACCCAGTACATCTTCGCATTCGCTGATGATGTCTCTCTAATGTTAGAAAATAGACATCCGCTTTAATATACGTTTCTGAGATTTTTACCTGCATGTTGGAACGATGTAAAGATAATGTGACGACTCTGACGATAAGCAATTAGAAATGTCGGAACACTGTGTTCAGTTGTATGTCTCTTGACCGTCTGCGTGTCTCTTGGTCCCTGCAGACGAGGAAGGGCTATGGGAAGACGGTGTTGGAGCTCAACACTCCCAAGATCGACCAGGTCCCCATCGTCGACCTCATGGTCACCGACTTCGGGGACCCCAACCAGAAGTTCGGCTTCGAGGTCGGACCTGTCTGCTTCCTCGGCTGAAAACACACACAAACAAACAAACAAACAAACAAAGCAAAACATCCGCCGAAGAAGAAGAGACAAAAAAAAGGAAGAAAAAAAATGAAAAAAACAAGAACTTGACGGGGCCAACGAAGAAAACTCAAAGACACTTTTTTGGTACCACCAGAACCCACCCCTCCCTCTCCCCTTCACCCTACTACCCCTTACCCTCTATCTCCCCCCACCCCAACACACACACACACACACACACACACAGACAAACACACACACACACACACACACTCCCTCAACAACAACCATCCCTGTCCGTTACCATTGCCACATGCACGTCAAGTCGAGAGCGGGGGGGCGCAAAATATTCTGTGTCGCCGTGCACGCTTGTGCGCACGTACAGTATGCCATGTATGTGTGTGTGCGTGTGGTGCGCGTGTGCGTGATACACCATGCTTGTATCTCCATCTTATTTTATTACGATGATGCAGTGGCGTGGAGGAGGGGGAGGTGGGGGGGGGGTGTGCGTGGCCTCTTCTCTGGAGTATCCAAGTGCTGAATGAAAAGTGACTACAGTAGCGCTCGTTCATGCAAACTAAACACAAACACACACACACACACACACACACACACACACACACACACACACTCAAAAAACGTGTCCGCGGTGCTAAGAGCGAAGGTGTATTTTGATAATAGAGAGTAAAAAAAACTGTAATTAATATTATTTTGTACAATATTTGTTATTTCTGAATCCACTTTCAAAACTCGCATGTGTATCCAAATTGTTTTTTTTCCTCAGTTTCCCCGCGATCATTTCATAAAAGAAATCCCAACAAAAATGGTATTTCCATTTCAAAGAAATACACAGCAGAAGTTAAAAGACGTCAATCACGAAATAAAATGTATGTATGTATGTGTACTACGATTTATTTTTGTTTTGTCGTTGTTCGATGAATACTGTGTTTCTGTTCATGAAGCAAATAAAGTGAGCATTCAAATGAAGCCCCCATCACTCCCAGTCAGGCTGTCTTGCCCTTTGTATATATTGACTCCTCAGAGCTCCGAGGAGACTTGCTGCCGTGTGGTCCTGGTGCCACGCTGGCTTAAATGAACTGAACGCCTCCAGTCTACACGTCCCATCAAACCCCCACTAATGTTGTGATCCTGTGCTAGTGTTAAGCAACCATGGCATTCATTCTTCTCTTATTTAATTTTATCCGTTGTTTCATTATTTTGTTTTGGCAGTGTTTCTATTTTTTTTTTTTTCGGTTGTTTACCTCAAAAACTTTATTGATAACCATTAATGACGCGAGGATGTTCTTGCCCTGTATATACACCTTGGTTAAGCAATTCAGTTTATATATTTCGGCTGGGGATTTTTTTTTTTAAAGAGAGAAAAAAAATGCTTATCTGTTAGACATCCTCTGTCCACACCCCTTTGTGAATGCAATACCAAGCCTTTTAGGTCACCCATTTTTTGTAACTAAAATGAGAAAATGTTTTATTTGTGCTTTTCATGGTTCAATTAAATATTAAAAACTGGATTCTAAACAACAATGAGCCGAATGCCTTAATGGTTTTTGCTTAACTTTTATAGTTTGAGTGAGACTGCTGCGCCTGCTGCGCTCTGAATCCAGAAGAGATCTAATCACAACCAACTTTAGATATATTGGGAAGGTGCAATTTTTATTCCTGTTAAAATAACAAACAAATATCTAATAAAGTACCATCTTTTAATACTTCTCTTTCACTCTGAGTACATGTAGAACCTAAATAAAATGTCCGCTAGCGTTCTCTAATTTCAGTGGATAAACTCCTTAATCTCTGCTTTTTTGAGTAGTTCTACTCATTTGCTTACTCTTGTATCTCATTGATATGACTTAACGATAAACAAACTTTCCACACCATTTTGTGTATTGTGTGTCTAAATAAACAACACCAACAAGAACTACAGATAGGCTTTATGCAAATGAGATATAAGATATATTTTCACACACACACACACACACACACACACAATAAGCCATATACCAGTACCCTCACACACAGAAACACGCACAGAAACGGTGGCACAGATATATTCAAATTAGATTCAAGTCTTGATGAAACCAGACGTAGAGGCGAGTCGTGAGCACTACAGAGGAACTTGGAAGATGGATTGGGAATTGCAACTCAGGCTGTCTGAGGCACAAGCTTTTCCAGCGGTGCAAGGGATATTCTTTGAGACTAGTTTTGGTCCTGCACTATCCCTCTATCTTAATGTATCTGTCTGAGCAATATTGCTTTCCTTAGCAAAATTAGGTTTGTGCCACAAGGGGATTCGGTAATTTGATTAATTTCACTGTGTGTATAAACTCTTTTTTTGTCCAGTAAGACATATTCATCAAGAGGTAAACATAATAAAGAATGCTAAACTGGGCTTAGATTTGGGGGGCAGTGATTGGGTTTCAACCCATCAGATATCTTAGTTTGTTGATTTGTTGTCGGTAGAACGTTGGCTCAGTACTTCAGTATTGTCACATGCTAAGTGTACAAAATTATATTTTTTGCGCAAGCTTGTCAAGACTAAGTTGTTGTCTTCCCAATATATTCCTTATGGTAAGTAGGGAGTCTAAAAGATAAGAAGTATGCCTAATACCGCAACACTTTAGTCCTAAAGCCAAACAATTAAAGAGACACTCACACTAGTGGCCTCTAATGGCCAGATGCAGGCTGATTAGAGAGAGAGAGAGAGAGAGAGAGAGACAGAGACAGAGAGAGAGAGAGAGAGTTCTGTCATGTCAGTATCTACCAACCTTTTCCAACCCTGCTGAAATAAATCTGTTTTGTCCACAACTTCTTGATGTTGGACGAGCCCAGTGTAAGCCACTTCAGTGGCATGTAGCAAGGTTGTTTGCTCCAGTTACTAATAATACAAAAAAAATAAATCTAGCTGTTGCCTTGCATGGTTGACACAACCGTGGGTGTATGAATGTGTGGATTTCCACTTTACTAAAGATTAGTTTTGATGTGTTGTGATGTCTTCTTACCCGCCATTCGTTGGCACAGCCCAAATTGAATTGGAGCCCCGGGTCAGTGAGTTCTGGTGGATTGCTTTTATAGAGATGGGTAGTTGGGTAGCCTTCCTTTCGCTTGCTAGTCCCGGACAGGTACATTGGAACTATTTTCTGGGAGGGGGTGCGGTAAAAGGGCACCGTTATCACTTTTCTCCACTGTCCAACACAGCAGTGCTCTAGGATTTGACTTCAAATATCCAATAATTTGAGGAGTATGCAGCTATTAAGCTATTAGGTTTAGACAGCATCTTTCGAAGCCTATTATGACAATAACAGGCGCATAGCCACACAGCGGTCTGCAATTCATTGACCTTAACCTCAGGCCATTCACATTTGTTGCTGCATCACCATACAGATAATTGTTAGTTGTAAGTAAATACTGTGGCATGGTCCCATACCCTGAAGACTGCTGTCCCTTTAAGGAATGAAACCAGGAATTTGGGGAGGTTTTAAAGGGAGAATAATTGGTTTTTGAGGGGAATTAAGGAAAGACCGGTAGAGTAACCTGGGTTGTTTTTTTTTGTAATACATTGCTTTTGAGACATTTCCTGATTGGATTATGGATGATTTGATTTTCACACTGAGACCTTGTGTGTGTGTGTAACTGACTTTAAGAACATGTGGAGTGTGTGAAATGATGAGTTCATTCATGACCTATGAGTTATTTTGTTTCTTAAACCCATTCTTTGTTTCGTTACGATCATCTGTTTGCATTTAAGTTAGTTTAGTTTAATTGGGTTCAATACACACCTGTTACAGTCTCATCTTGCTGAACACTGCCATTATTATTCATTCATGTTGGCTACCTATCTTACAGTTCAAGACAAATGTTAATGTTAGGAATGCAGCGTAGGGGACAAAGGGGCCGGTGTAACACAGACTGCTACTGTATTTTACCGATCATATAATTTTGTTTTGGTTACAAAAAAGAGGTAAGTATAAAAGTCCCACTAAAATTATTTTTCTAGAAAGATTTTTTTTTTGCTTTGGTGGGCCCCCAAGTGGCATGGGCCCCTGCGCACGTGCCCAGAATGCCCATTGTGGCCCTGCTGAGTAAGACACCTAACCCCAACTGCTCCCAACAATGCAAGTTTGACACCACCGTCTGTGTATGAATGTGTGGGTGAATACGAGGCAATATTGTAAAGAGCTTTCGATAAAAACTCTGTATAAATCCAATCCATTTACCATAGGCCTATACCGAGGAGTTTGGTTCAAATGTAGCGTCTGCGCCCCAGAGACATAGAGAGCACCGTCAGCAACTGCAGATGTTTTTCATTCTATATCCCTCAAGGAGCTCAGACATGATCAGCGGCAAAAGCGCTCTGTGCTGACTGTGCCATTGTTTTTCTATGGAGAGAGCGGTGTTGACCAACTCCACCGCAGTGCCCCCCTTGGTGTGGCGCACCGCTGGAGTTCGCCTCCATGCGCTGTGGCAAACTCAGATATTTTCCTGCTGACCTTTCAATGCACAACCAATGACATAGCAGCTGTATGTGGCAGAGCCAGAAGTGACACAGAAGCAGGGAGAGAGTGATGGAAGATAAATGTATCCTCTGTGTTTCAGAGTTCCCCGGACTTGACAACACAACATTGAAAACATACCACGATCTCAGCAGGAAAAATAGGTGCCGATGCTGTTGCCAGGCTGAATAGCATCCTTGCCACTTTTTGACGACGTATACCTGCGCTGCGCTTTGCCTCTGTGCCCTACGAGCGCAGAGCAAAGTTATTTAAGTCTTATTATGTGAAGGCAGCTTCATGCAGATAGATACAATAAGATCCACATACAAGTCCACATACAAAATAAGTTGACTCGTACCAACTTTCTACACGGTTTTCAAAGAAGA
>PIJE02000532.1:281471-305485 GCA_002895965.2 Coryphaenoides rupestris | reverse complement strand
ATGACTGGAGGGAATCGCCTTTATGGATATGCAAAGCTAAGGTATGTCTGTTGTAAAGACAACCTATTCAAGGAACATTATGCCCTCGGAGAGGCCCTATGGACATTTTCCATTACACTCCCCCATTTGATTATTTTATAATCACACAATCCACCGTCATACCTGATATAGTGTCAGAGTCGGTTACTCTGACCAACATAGTGATTCTTAGCAGAGACTGAGTCCTTTGTTACTGGGTACGACTTGATAAACTTCTTCCTTTCCTGTCCTAATGGCCCAATTACAGGAAAAGAGTAAAGATCATGCCATAACCTCCCCATAAAAACCCTTTTTGGGAAAAAATAGTTTTTGGGGTAAAACTTATTTGTAAAACATTCAAGTATACTTTACAGCAGCAATCTCTTAAACTAAAACCCTGAGATTTAGTTGTGGATTGAGGTAGCTTATCGTTATAACACTAACATCAGCAACATTTCAGAATATACACACAAAACCAAAAAGTAATTAGAAGAAATAACAATCAGCATAGTAAATAACAATCGAGATTAGCATAATGGTTCACGTTCGATTCTTATGTCAGAAAGTGGATATCCAGAAGGGTCAGTCACAAGCACATTCATCATCATTGTCTCTGTGGTCTTGAAACAAGAAGTGACAATTCTTTTGAAACAGGTGATAAGTACCATGAAGAGGAGTAATATGACTACCATATAGAGCACATACTTCAAAATGGAATTCCCTAGGTTTCCTAACCATTCGCCCAATGGGTCCCATTTTCCAGAGTTGTGTTCGTGCAGTTCATCAATGTTCTTGCGCATATCATCTAAAATGTCAGTGATATTTTCAGATGTGTCAATGATATTAGTCCAACATTCCATACCTATTACCATACATGTACCACCTGCAGCCGCTAAAAGGTAGTCTAAGCCGGCTCTGGGTTGCAGTACCACGAGTCGCATAGTATCTTTACATTGGAGGGCCTCAGTGGGTATGAGTAATATTGTCGCATTCTTCTTTTATCCATGATCAGTCCGCATTCATGGAATTCATTGTGACCAACCCGGACCGATAGCAAGCACGCATTGCTGAGGCTATAGCACATGGGGACAACGGGACAGCCATTAGGGGTATTCCGGAGGAGACGGAACGTGGTCCATCTCCGCCTATCTTGTTTATTCCAAAATGTGCCTTGGCTGCACTCAGGAGGGTATCAAAGCTATTATCGATACCCTTGAAGGTATATTCCAATTGGAACTGGGAGCCCGTTCCATTGTCCCGGCTGTCTGCCCGGACAGGCTGGGACCTCACGTGATGCCGAAGAGGAGGATGATGCCACGTAGAGTCGTCCTCCCGTCTGGGGGTACTCCTTCCTGGAGTGACGCGTCGGAGGCAACTGGTGGGCCATCTTGCCCCGTTGTCAGGGCTAGGTCCGTCGTGACCTTATGGTGTCGGGTTGGTCGTCAACGGTGGTGCCCGTCTGCAATGGCTGGCGTGGATCCAGGTAGCCCTTTCAGCTACCTTGACCGCTGATGAGGTGACCAGCAGGACTTGGAATGGTCCTAACCACCTCGGTGAGCGCCAGGTTCGCCTCCGATAGTCCTTCACCACGATCCAATTCCCTGGTTGTAGGTCATGGATCCTTGTATGTACCAATGCCGATTGATGCTATCTACCATTCCCCCCTTTGACACATGATCTGTCCCATGTGTCATAATAGCGTAGATAGGAAACAAAACATTTAGGTAAGCATGGCCGCCCATTCGGCCATAACACAATCCATTGCGATACTCTGCACCAGCTGATTTCCATGACTGGCGCTCTGCGGGCATGGCCCTGGTCTGAGCTTTCGCCAATTCCTCAATCGTGACCGAGGGCGTTAGTTGTGCCATCTGCATGGTGGAGGCGAGTGGGGCTTTGGCAGCTGCTTTAGCCCCTTCATCTGTCATCGCGTTCCCTCTAGACACCAGGTCCTTGGCCCCTGTGTGTGCTTCACATCGACATACAGAGATGGCAGCAGGTAAGAGTATAACATCTAGCAGGTTAGCAACCAATTGTGCATGATTAATCCGTTTTCCTGTGGATGTGAGGAACCCTCGCATCTTCCACAAGGTGCTGAAATCATGAATGACTCCAAAAGCATACTGTCTGTATAGATGGTAAGTCGTTTACCCTCCGATAGTATGTATGCTCTGGTCAGGGCAAACAGTTCAGCGCTTGTGCTGATAGGTGAGGGGGTAGCCTAGCAGATTCCACCACGCAGTCTTGCGTGGCAATGGCATAGCCCACTTCGTTAACACCTGTTGTTGGGTCTTTCCGGCTAGAAACCATCAACATACAACACATCGGTTCCCGTAACAGTGGTGTAGCTGTCAGGTCCACACGTGGTGTACACAGTTCATTACTGGTGGCCACACAGTCGTGTGGCTCCCCATCTTCGGGAGTAGGCAGCAGGGTAGCCGGGTTCAACACTGTACACCTCTGCAACACAACGTTAGACATAGACAGCAACACATGGTGATATGACAGGAATCGTGATGCTGTTAGGTGTGATGTCTTCTGAGTTAGCATAATAGATGAAACCTCGTGGGGTACAAAGCAAAATTAATGGCATGTAACCCACTAGCCCCCTACTGGCGGCAACCGCCATTGCCGCCACTGCCACTGCCTTCAAACAATGTGGTAAACCAGCTGCCACCGGGTCTAGCTTGGATGAAAAATAGGCAATAGGACACAACTTGCCCCCATGCCTCTGCAGTAGTGCTGATGTCATATACCCATCCTGTTCCCCCACAGTCTGTGTGAAGGGTTGTATGGTCTGGTAGACCTGAAGTAGTCAGGGGTCATAAGGTTTTCATTTAAGTCATATGAACACGCATCTGCTGCTGGTGTCCACGTCACGGAGTCAGATGGGGTCAAGGGGTTATTTATATTTCTGGCAACTTTCACTTTTACTCAGGGGTGTAAATACTTGAGTAATTGTACTTCGTTACAATACTTAAGTACTGTTTTTGGGGATTTGTACTTTACTCGAGTATTATTAGATTTGCATACTTGTACTTTTACTCAATTACATTTCAGAGAAAAAAACATACTTTTTACTCCTTACATTTAAAATGCAGACCTACAAAGTACAAAGTACAAATCTCGCAGGTCCAACAATTTTAATTAGTATATTTGTTTCTCTGGCCGAACTAACGTTAACGTTATTAATCCTGCGGCCGCACTTTATTTAAAAACAGCCAATCAAATCCCCATCAATGGAAAACGAACCCGCCCATACCCATGCTGATTGGTCCTTGTGCAAGACTAGACAGCGGGGATCTTTGATGAAACACCTGCTATCAGAAGAATAGACAGTCAGGGTGACAAGCTACAGAAGATGACTACAAACGATAGTACGAGTGATGAAGAGGATGAAACGGTCGGCGTGGACGGACAAGACGAGCACCATGGCCTTGCAATAAAAAAAAGTTTTTACTTTTACTTTTTAGTACTTAAGTACATTTAAAGTAGAAACTTTTGACTTTTACTCAAGTGTGTTTTCAGCCAGATACTCTGACTTTTACTTGAGTAAGATTTTGAGACGGTACCCATACTTTCACTTAAGTATAATTTCTGGGTACTTTTTACACCCCTGCTTTTACTTCACTACATTCCGAAATAAAATGTATACTTTTTACTCCGATATATTTTCACCTAAGCATCTCGTTAGTCGTTACTACAAAATAAAATCATTAGAAATGTGTTAAGACTGCAGGTTTGACGAATCACGCGAAACCAACCAGACATGCAAAGCGCACGCGTACTGCTGCGGGCGCACGCGCTTACTTCCGGCTCCCATGGTAACGCATGGCGCGGTTCACACTGCGTCCCTGTGCGCAATCTCACAGAAATAATAATAATAATAATAATAATAATTATTATTATTATTATTATTATTATTATTATCCATCCATCCATCCATTTTCGTCTGCTTATCCGGGGTCGGGTCACGGTGGCAGGCGGCTAAGCAGGGCCCCCCAGGCTCCCTTCTCCCCAGCCACACTCTCCAGTTCCTCCTGGGGGTCCCGAGGCGTTCCCAGGTCAGACGAGATATATAAATCCCTCCAGCGGGTTCTGGGTCTTTCCTTTCGATGCGGAGGAGCAGCGGCTCTACTCGAGCTCCCTCCGGATGTCTGAGCTCCTCACCCTATCTCTAAGGCTGAGCCCAGCCACCTGCGGAGGAAAACTCATTTCGGCCGCTTGTATCCGATATGTATATAATAATAATAATAATAATAATAATAATAATAATAATAATATATTATTATTATTATTATTATTATTATTATTAACATTCTATATAGTTTAGATATTTGTTTTAATCACACTAAAGTGTGATCATAGCATCATAGCATCAATATCAATCAATTCCCGCGTCTGGTAACATGGGAGTGGAAGTAAGCGCAGCAGTGCGCGTGCGCTTTGCGCGTCTGGTGGGTTCAGTCCGCGCGCACGAAAGCGTCCGTCCGCGTCTGGTGGGTTTCGTGCGTAAGAAGTCCCGCATGTCCAGGATGTCAGTAGAATCAACACTGATGCCACTTTTTTTTTTTACTTTTACTTTTACTTTTACTTCCAATACTTAAGTACATTTAATACCAGAAAATTACTTTTGATACTTAAATACTTACTTAAAATACAGTAAATATCAGATACTTTATGACTTTTACTCAAGTACATTTCTAAAAGGTGACTTTAACTTCTACAAAAGTCATTTTCTGGTAAGATACTTGTACTTTTACTCAAGTATCGCTTTCAAGTACTTTATACAAGACTGCCTTTCCGATGAAACGGTGGTAAAAGGTCACCATCCCCAGG
Source organism: Coryphaenoides rupestris (assembly GCA_002895965.2). Classification (NCBI taxonomy): domain Eukaryota; kingdom Metazoa; phylum Chordata; class Actinopteri; order Gadiformes; family Macrouridae; genus Coryphaenoides; species Coryphaenoides rupestris. The sequence goes on along the minus strand of PIJE02000532.1, from coordinate 300,628 downwards.
AACTCCCGGAGCGACCGGGCCGTGTGCGGGCGAGGAAAAGCCGCGACAGCGTCCACTTTCGACGGAAGGGGAGCCGCTCCACCCTTGGTGACGCGGTGCCCGAGGAAGTCGATGGCGGACAACCCGAACAGACACTTTGCCGGGTTGATGATTAGCCCATGTTGGTTGAGCCTCGTGAAGAGGGCCCGGAGGTGAGACAGGTGTTCATCTTCTGAGGCGCTGGCGACGAGTATGTCGTCCAGGTAGACAAACACGAAAGGCATGTCCCGTAGAACAGAGTCCATCAGGCGCTGGAACGTCTGAGCGGCGTTCTTGAGCCCAAACGGCATCCGCAGGAACTTGAACAACCCAAAAGGCGTGATTACCGCCGTTTTGGGGATGTCCAGGGGATGCACAGGCACCTGGTGGTATCCCCGCACCAGGTCCACCTTAGCAAAAACCAGCTTACCCGCCAGGTGCAGCGAAAAGTCTTGGATGTGCGGGACTGGGTAGCGGTCAGGTGTCATCGCCTCATTGAGGCGGCGGTAGTCACCACACGGGCGCCAACCACCGTTGGGCTTGGGGACGATATGAAGAGGGGACGCCCAAGGGCTGTCAGAACGGCGGATGATCCCCAGGTGCTCCATGTGCGAGAACTCCGCCTTCGCTACTGTGAGTTTGTCGGGGTTGAGTCGCCGGGCCCTGGCGTAGACTGGGGGTCCCTCCGTGGTGACATGATGCTCTACCCCATGCTTGGTGGTGGGCGCAGAGAAGGTAGGCAGCGTCAGCTCAGGAAACTCAGTGAGCAGGCTGAGGTACCTGTCCGCCCCTGACAGTGATCCTGACAGACCGTCGTACTCCGCCTCGCCCCGCGTACATGCGAGGGAGGAGAAGGTTAGGGCATCAACCAAGCGGCTGTTCTTAACGTCCACTAGTAGTCCATGGGCACAAAGAAAATCCGCCCCTAGGAGCGAAAAAGCGATGTCCGCTGTGACGAACCCCCAGGTGAACCATTGCCCCCCCAAACAGGGGGGTTCAACAGGCCTCACGCCATACGTGCGGACGGGGCTGCCGTTAGCTGTTGCCAACTGCGGCCCCCGCCCCCCCCGAGTGACGTCCTCCTCCGAAGCAGGAATAACGCTCCTTTGAGCGCCGGTGTCACAAAGGAACCTGCTACCAGAAATACTGTCACTGATGAAGAGCAGCCTGCTTGCATCACCAACACTCAGGGCCACTACTGAGCGCCGGTTCCCCCGTTTCCCGTCGGCTTGTAGCTGCAGGGGGAAAGGCACCTTTTCGCTTTGGCGCCGAACCGCGCGTGGTAGAAGCACAGGCCAGTCTCCCCACCCCGGCCCGGAGCTGCGGCGTTCCACGCCCTCTTAACTGGCAAGGGGGGACCGAAGGTTGGGGCCAATACGTCCGGACCGGGCTGCTGGGCCGCCAGGAAAAAACGGTCTGCTTCCTCAGCTAGGGCACGAGGTTCTGTAATGACAGTGTTAGCCAACGCCGTCTGAACCCGGGGTGGCATGTGGCGTAGGAACATTTCCATAAACAAAAAATTGGGTCGTTCCTCCCCCAGTAGATTCAGCATCTTCTCCATGAGCTGGGATGGCTTGCTGTCACCCAGGCCTTGAATGGCGAAAAGCTGGCGAGCCCTCTCCTTAGTGGACAATTCAAAAGTCTTTAGGAGGTGGGCTTTGAACGCCTCATACTTGTCTCTGTGCGGAGGGTTTGCAATGTAACCCACCAACCTGGACGCCGCGGAGCTCCCCAGCGCTGCCACTACGTGGTAATACCTTTTTTCGTCATCGACTATTCCGCGGCAGGCAAAGTGCGCCTCCACATGCGCGAACCATGCCCTTGCGTCGCGCTCCCAGAACTCCGGCAGCTTAATAAAAATATCGCTGCTTGCCATGTTCAATATGTTTTCGGAAACTTCTTCTTCGAAAACGTCGGGGTCACCAGTGTAGTGCCGAAGAACGGGAGTTGGAGGCGGAGTATTAAGAATGGAACTCCATTTTGCACAAACCAAAACGTTGGTTGCCTGGTCTCAATTAACCGGCAGAGCTCGGGTGCACCACAGTTGAAAACGTTGCGCTAAAGTGCCCTCTTGAGTGGCGACATCGTGGGAAAACAGCAAGAAAATTCAATAACGTGTCTTAATGAGTGCTCTGTTAGTGGATAAAATGTGATACAGTGCCCTATTGGTGCCCTTCCAATGGTCTACACTTGACATTCCCTATAGGTGCCCTTCCAAAGGTAAATGGTGCCGTGATAAAGTGCCCTCTATGCTGCCACTACATGACAGTGTCCCCAAAGGGTGCCCTTTCCAGTAGAGGAAATGGGATGCAGTGCTATAAAGGGTCTTCCTACATGTGTGAGAATGTTGGAGGGTTTCCTAATAGATACCCCTCCAGTGGAGAAAATGTGATGTGATGTGACAAACAGTAGGTGCCCGTGCCTTTCTGATGAAAACTCATGAAGTACCCTCTTAGATGCCCTTCCAAGTGAGAGGCGGAAAAAAGTATTGCGTGCCCCCTGTGCCCCGTCATGCAATAAATGATGATGATATGCCCTCTAGAGCAAGAAAATGTGATACCATGTCTGAATGAGTGCTCTTCTGGAGAAAACGTGATGCAGGGCCCTGTAAGGTGCATTTACAATGGTGTAAACTTGACCTTCCCTATGGGTGCCCTTCCAATGCCCCATGCATGGAGACACAGAAAGCTGTCAATCCAGGTCAGCGCCCCCTTGAGCTACAGAAGCTCTCAGACACCCGCTGGACCTGCAGGGAAAATGCCTTGAAGACAATCAAAAAGGTCCTCCCTGCTGCCCCATGCAATACCTGGAGGATCTGAGGAAGTGTGAGCCACCTGATCTGGCTGCAGGAGATGCAAAAATCCTGTTACGCAGCATACATTTTGAATTCCTCCTCTGTTTGGAGATCACAACACCAGTTTTCCTGGAAACATCAATTGCTTCCAACGCTCTCCAACAGAAAGACTTGGCAGCTGCATACACTGTTGTTGATGGTGTCCTGAGGCGAGTGAAGAAGCTGAGGACTGATGACCAATTCACAGAGATTTTCCAGAAAGCCACAACAGCAGCAGAGACACTGGACATTGACATTCCAGAACAGATTCCAGGCCAAGGAAGATGCCGGAAAGTCCCCGGAGAATTCAAGTACAGCTCCACCTCGGCAACCGAGGACCACCATGTCCAGACACTGGAGGAGTACTACAGGGGAAAGCTGTACTTCACCTTCCTGGACACATTGAGGCAGGAGCTTGAGAGGAGGTTCAGAGGTGAACGACAAACCCGTGATTGTAACATCATTATTATATCACTGCACAGTCTCACTGACCCTGCTCAGTGGAAGAACATTGACCAGGGTCTCAACACTGTGCATTCACTGTGTGATTTCTATGGCTTCCAGGGGGAGGAGACCCATCTCCAAACAGAGCTGAGAGTCTTCCATGCAACATACAAATGTCCAAAGAGGACCGCCAAGGTGATGCTGGATGTATTTAAAGAATTTGATGCTCATACTGTATTTCCCACACTGTTTAAGCTCATCAAAACATAGGCCACTCTGCCTGTCTCAACAGCAACTGTTGAACGCAGTTTTTCAAAGCTGAAACTGGTCAAAACAATGCTGAGAAATCTATGTGGTCAAGAGCGTCTGTCTGATCTCCGCCTACTGGCTATAGAAAGAGAGGTGCCTATTGATAACAATGAAGTCCTGAAGATTTTCATTGAAATGGTCCCCAACAGGAGGCTTCTCCTGTAACATGTTGAACTGTACCTGAACTGAACCTGAGTCAAACCCAAACGTTAATGCCCAGAAAAGTGCAGTTTTTGTTTGTTTGTTGTTTGTGATTGAAAAGAATGATAGCACTGTACTGTCTTTATGTTATTAAAGATATTGTTGTAATCCAGATATTTTGTGGCATTCATTGATATGAGATATAAATACAATCAAATAGGTCCTACTTAGTTTTGGATGATACAGTGAATGAAGTATATACAATTTCCAATGACTTGAATTTGCAAAATCTAGTTTTGAATTTCTGAAGTTTTGATGTATTGTATTCAGTAGCAATATCAACTCTCAATCACCCAGTGGCGATTTTGGCCTGACATTTCTGGAGGGGCAGTTTTGTATGTTGTTGTTTTTTACCTTTATTTAACCAGGCAAGTCATTAAGAACACGTCACCTTTCACCATCACACAAAAAAGATCTAGCCAATCTGCTAGGCATAGGCTCGTGTGTGCGTATTTACGCACGGAACGCAGACTTCATAGCAGTGATATTGAGCCTCTGCTGCAAACACACACTGCTCTGCTCCCTGTTTGGGTTACTGTATCACATATGACAGCTAATAAAGGTACAAACCTTGCATTACTGACAAAAAGATATACAAAACAACTAAATCAATTTGGTTACTTTTAATTCAAGTTTTAAATGATATGCAACATCCGACAGCAGTGCATTCTGAGGCTATAACACAAAAAGCCACACACACACACACACGCACACACAAAGAGCCCTGTCCAGGGTGCTGAAAGTGACAAGTCACGTGACAGACGGGGCATCTCCATCTCTGTCCCTTTGCCCAATTAAGATTTGGCAGGTACCGGCCACGTCACGTGGTTGTTTCTATAGCAGTCTACGTACAGGAAATGCAACGGCGGGGGGCGGGAGGGAGAGGCGCGAGCCAAGCACACAGAAACAGACACACACACACTGAGGAAATTACTCCAAAACAGCACTATAGGGATTGTGAGTGAAGTTTATTTGACACCAAATTCACAGTTGAATCACTACTTTGTATTAAATAGTATAAAGTTACGATTTGCCACAATACAGTCAGAAGTAATGATCTTCTTGCACAACAGCGCCATCTGGTGGGGCACTGCCCCACTTGCCACTAAGGCATAATCGCCTCTGCAATCAGACTTCAAAGAGTTTATATCTGCAATGATGTATTGACTTGCACTGACAGTGAAGTTTTTGTAATATCATTAATCTTTAAAATGTAAAACAATTAACAATTTTTAAAGTGATTTGTGATTTCGTGTCGGGTTTCTTTAGAGCAATAGCCCCTCCAAATGTCTGTGCACGTCCCTGATCACGCATCTGGAGTGGACTTGTGATGTCACTAGAGGGTAGATTTTGACATGGATTATCTTGGCTAATCATCACATTTGATGGTAAATAATTGAGGACTCTCATTTGATTTCCAGCCATTAAGACTAACCAAACATGTTGTGGTCGAGCAACTGAAGATGGCGCCAAAAGCCTGGGTTAAAGAGAAGACTGTCATTGTCATGTGCACATAGTTCAACGAAAACAAAACATGATAAGCTATTATTTGATGATATTATCAATCTTTGCAATATCAATAATAATAATTTTTAAAAAGCCTATTATTGGGGGAGACCAATGTTACGTTTACTGACTTTTTTATGATTACATTTGCTACATTGGACGGTGGGTGGTTGCCTGTCGTAGCATAGAACATTTCTTTATATATCATTTGTTTTCATATCCACCGATTTGGGAGGGGGGGGATTGACCATATATGGCCTTGTCATATTTTAATATTGCCAGGTTATGGACTTCTACTGTGAGTTATCTAGTCCTTCCCACTACTCCTTACAGCCTATCAGCGTGACGTCCATTGAAAAGCCAAACCGGGACCTCCACACGCAACTTTACTCTCAGTTCTATGGCCCATCATCACTCTCATGTTATGAGACCAACTATAAGCTCAGTAACTCTTTTTTTAAGACGCCATGGTGATGGACGCGCGGATCTGGGTGCTCTTTAAGTGCCACTGGCAGCAGACCATGACGTACTGGAGCGTGTTCTTCAGCTTCGGCCTGTGCGTCGCCTTCCTGGGGCCCACCGTCCAGGACCTGAGGTGCCAGACCCGGTCCACCCTGCAGCAGATCACCTGGGTGTTCTTCGCCCAGCAGCTCTTCCTGCTCCTGGGCAGCGCCGTGGGGGGACTCTGGAAGAGGACGTGAGTTAAGCTCCATGACATTAGCCATGCCAACCAACATAAAGAAGATTGAACAGAAACAAAAGTGCTTCATAAAGTAACACACACTTAACGTACAAACTCTACAAACATTACGAAAATATGTCTGACTAAGAGAAGAGGTCAATAAGCCTACATCCCTGTCACCAGGGTGGAAGAAGTACTCAGAAGTTCCCGTAAAAGTAGTAAGACCACATTGTGACAAGTACAAATCCACCATTAAATGTTACTGAAGTAAAAGTACAAAAGTATTATCATCAAAATATAAAGAAAAAATACTCATGATCCAAAATGGCTCATTTCAGGAGGTTGACATATAGGGTTATAACAACAAGATGCTTTATGGTCTGTGCTTTATTAAACGTGTTGGTGACTAAAGGGCTCTCCATGTCCTCACAAGGGGTTAGACGGTAGCATGGACTATTACACTGTTATATCCTCATAACAAGTCTTGGTTTGCACTGGCTAGGTGAGCATGTAGGAATATTTTGCAAGTGAAAGGTAAGTTAATAATAATAACAATTAAACAAATGTTTGATTTAACCCGGCCAAATACTGACTGCACGACCTGACCAGGAACAATGTCACTGCAAGGTGATGATAGCATGGAGCTGTGATTAAGCTGAGCAGGTACACCAAAGGTGACTTTGACAAGACCAAGTAGACCAAGTAGAACAAGTAGAACACGTCATGACATATATCAAGGGCTAAGCCAAAGTATTGTGTCTACAGTTTCTATTCTAATATTGTTATAGTGTATATTTTCAAGAACCCATAAACAATTATATTAGTAATGGTATATGCCCGCCACAATTAGTACTCAAAATGATGTCTTGACCATGTGCTTTATTTTAGCACATATTGCTTTATCTGACTACCCTGTTCATGTCTCTCACTTGGTACAGTAGTGAAAAGCCAAACCAAATCTGTGCATTTCTAAAGCTCAGCGCAGAACATGTGCATTGGCTCATGCATGTGATTTCTTCCTGTTTGTTTCATGTGTGTACGTGTGTGGGTGGGTGGGCAGGGTGTAGATCTGTGGTATTGCAGTTGAGACCGTACAGGCGACCAGTTGAGTGAGATTGAACACTGAAGCTGTCCACCCTGATGGATGCGATTTTAGGCTACTTGATAAGTCTGACATTTAATACATGCATTCTCTGCCTGATATCAACTAACTGATCAATCATTTCAGCACTGTTTTCCATTCATAAGTGATTAACGATAAGTGATGATAGTTAATAATGAGTGAATGAATGGAACTCATGGTTTCGTCCTCTCCCAGACACGCCTCCTCCCTGTACGCTCTCTTCTCGAGCACTCTCGTCATCTCCGTGGTGTTCGCCCTCATCCCCCTCTGTCACCATGTGGCGCTGCTGGCCGTCGCCATGGCGATCGCTGGCACGGCGATGGGGGTGATTGACACCATCGCTAACCTGCAGCTGGTGAAGCTCTACCAGAAGGACTCCGCAGTGTTCCTGCAGGTGAGTGAATGACTCGGGGAGTGAGTGAGTGAGTGAATGAGAGAGAGAGAGAGTGAGAGAGCGAAGCCTAACATGTAAAAAATGTTTCCCACTGTATCAAGGAGACTTTGGATAAAAGTGTCCACCAAATGGCATATATTGTATTGTAAAAAACGACAAGCTATATACAGTATATTCATAAATGTAGCATATTACAGGTGACATGTTGGTGTCTGGTTTAAGCCACCTCACCTGGCCCAGTTAGGGGTTGGGTGAGGCTGCACACCTGAGGTGCACACAGGTTAAACCAGCCATCACCACACACACTCAAGGAGCGCTAGCATGCTACCCTTCTTTGGCCTGCAGTCCATATAGCGATTGAGTTGGTTAATATGTCGGGTAGACTAAAGTCCTTTAACATCAGGAATAAACATCACAAAAAAGTGAGATAAACTGAGGAAAAAAAGGATTTACATTAGTTACGAAGCAAACATGCAGCATTTTTCAATAAGAGCAGGCAGTGAAAAAGACTATGCTCCATATTTTCACCAAAATATCCTATATATTTAAAGAATTCAATAATAATGGAGTTTCACTTCATAATCCAAGTGTAAAATAGTGTAGTGAATGGCAGTTTGTGGATTAGGGGGATTATGATAAATAGGTGTGTCTTGTGTACATTTGGAGCGTTCTTTATCCATCCACGTCCTCTCCCATGAGCAGGGCTCTCCACAGAGGGGAAAGAGATCGCAAGCATCATCCTAGTCACTTGCAGTAAGGCTATTACGTGCTTCCTCCATAGAGCAATTTTTAAGGTGTTATTAATTAATCAAGATTAACACATTATTTTGACAACCCTAAATATAATATGTCATAAAATGTAATGTATTTGCAGCAAAGCTAGTGCTACAATGCCGCTTGCTTCTCTGGGACTCCTCTGAAGGACACAGGCAGGACGGTTGTGAAAAGTGTGGTTTATTGTTTGTAGGTTGTAAAACTGCCTTGATAAGGCAATGCAATATCCTCATAAATCCCTCCCTCCATAGGTTTTGCACTTATTCATCGGCCTGGGGGCTCTGGTGAGCCCCCTGGTGGCCGACCCCTTCCTGTCTGACGGCGGCTGCGCGCTGGGCCCCAATCTGACTGCCAACGGCACCTCCCCGGCCTCCAGCGGCAGCCCCCAGCATCTGTACATCAGCTTGGGCAATGCCTCCCTGGAGCCACTGCACAGCCAGGACTCGGGTGGCAGTCAGGTCCGCTACGCCTTCTGGATCATGGCTCTCATCAATGTAAGCAACACTGTGATGAGTGGTAAATGGATTGCATTTATATTTATCCAAAGCGCTTTACAGTTGCCTCACATTCACCCATTCATACACCGACGGCGGTGTCAACCATGCAAGGTAACAACCAACACGTCAGAAGAAGTTAGGGTGAGGTGTCTTGCTCAGGGACACCTCGACCCGGGGATCGAACCAGCAACCTTCCTGTTGCTAGACTACCGCTCTTACCTCCTGAGCTACTGCCATCGCGATGAATGAAGTTAAATTAATGAATAAATTAAACCTGTATTGTCCCTCCTTTACACAAGGAGCATAAAAGCGTTTTATAGAGCTGTTATCTAAAGCGCTTTACATACTGCCTCACCTCCACCCATTCGTATACCGACGGCGGTGTCAACCATGCCAGGCAGCAGCCAGCTTGTCGGTTAGGTGCCTTGCTCAGGGACACCTCAACACGTAGCTAGGAGGAGCCGGGGATTGAACTAGCAACCTTCCAGTTGCCATATAACCTGTTCTACACCCTGAGCCACTGCATACAAGCTAGATTTATTTTATGGTACTTTTATGGTTACAATTCAAGAGTACGTTGAATTGAAATGGATGACACGGCAGATTAGTGTGCCCTTAGTATTTACATAAAATGCAAAATATGCTCATTGTGTGTGTGTGTGTGTGTGTGTGTGTCCCTCCAGCTGCCTGTGCCGCTAGCAGTGTTCCTCTTACTGTACCACGAGAGGCTGCTGCCTTGCTCAAGGACCAGCGATCGTCTGCTGGACAGAGACCACTCCGTCAGCCCCTCGGTGTCCTCAGAAAACCAGCATGGTGAGACCTGATTATATATAGATGTGTATATAAGTATAATAATAAACAAGAATATGTATACTATATACACTATATGGCCAAAAGTCAGTGGACACCTGACCATCACACCTACGCTGTAAAAAAAACCCAGTTCCTTTACGGTACTTTTTCTGTAAATTTGGACAGTTTTTTTTTGTATTTCTGAATTACTGGAAATACAGAGGAAAATTACAAGGATAAACTGTAAATGTATTTATCTCATTTAAAACTACAGAAAAAAAATAGTAATTACACTAAAATTCCCCTTTTTTACAATTATTAATACAATTTTCACAAACAATTACTGTTAAAATACATAATTTTACCTTATCAAAGCCAGCTGTATATTTAGATACTGTATTTATTTTCATTTTAAAGAAAAATGGCTTCAAAAATACAAGTAAGTGTGGTTGATAATTTATTAAAAACTGTTAAAAGCAAAGATGAAAAACTAAGAAGAAAGATGTTTTCTATTGTTTTGCTTAAATTGACAATTTATTTACATGATATACAGTAAAAGTGTTGGTATTGTCATGACCTTAGAAAAAGTGAATGACTGCACTTTAGCAGACTTAAACATATCTTCTACCTAACTGCTCAAGGCCTACAGTCAAATGGCTAAAATCTCATGTATATCTACAATATACAAACCATAGCCTTCTATATTTGATGTCTTACAAGATTCTTTGGGCCACCAAAATGGCCATAGAGGTCCTGTTGTGGAGATAGGATAATGGTGATATGGCGCTATAGTGTTGATGGAGAAATGCACGCACACATGCGAACCTCATTGAACAACACTGCTGCTGCATCATCTCCAATTACAGTGTACCGGTGCTGACCAAAGATGGAGGCATACACCTTGTGACAACACTCATAAGGTTAGCTGGTTGCAACAATCTAGTGTGTGTGCCACCCGTTGCTGAGTACAAGTTGTACACATAGCTGTGTAGCAGCTGGCAATAACTGGCAAGGGAGTTAGTCACTGAAGCCTAGATCATGCTTGAAAGCTAGCTGTCATGCTAGCTAGCTAAGCCATACCTTAACTAGCAAGACATCTATTTTCAACCGGTCATCTATTAGGTAGCCTAACTAGTAGACTTCAGTATCTCACCTGATAACCAGCTGTGAGGTGGTAGGCTACTAAGTAACAGGAGACACAGTAGCTAGATTGTTGCAACCAGCTAGCAAGCTAACATCTATAGCTAAGTGCGCACGCAACTCTTCACACAATTCTGTGAGCGGCCCGCCTCCTCGTGAGCAACATCGCGCGCTTTCACTCCACCTGCGTGCTCCGTGCAGAATGATTTCGTGGAAATAAGAAATCATTCTGCTGTAACGTTAGTCCATTTTAGACAAAATCTAACTTAGACACGCAGAACTGTGAATCACCAGCCCCTCCTGCCAGCCACCGTGGAAATATAAACGGACCTACAGACTCACGACAGAGGCAGAAACAAATTACCAACAGTAAGGCAAGTACCTCGAGATTTTTGTGTTAATATCTGACCGACCACTTAACTAAATGTATTCAGACGTGCGTTCAACAAGGCGAATATGGAATCATTCAATTACAGACAGTGCAGAACGTTTGCCTTGTTGAACACGTCAAGTTCTCTGTGCTTGTGTAACGTTAATGTACATTAATGTTTAGTTAGCTAGCTATAGCTAACTGACTAACTGTCCACAAGCCAGCAAGGGCCAGGCAAGTTGTGTGCCAGTTTGTTAGCCTCGGCTAGTTTATGACCAACTGTTGGTTGATAACTTCCTAGCTAACGTTATCTAGAGTCGTTTTGTGTTTTTGTTGCTGATTTATAGTATACCTTACTGAAGTCGAATTTTCCATTAAGTGAGAGACGTCTAACTTATTTGTAGCCTGTTGAATATGTCAGCTAACTATAGGCTAATTGTTAGCCATTTTCCCAATTTTCAAGGAGTTGTAAACTTTTTTCCTCCTCCCTCAACAGATACCACGAGCTTCCACGAGGCTTGCACCGAATACTGAAGTAACTTGGAGTAAGAAAGAGTGCTCTTGGTCAGCTTGAGATATGGCTGGTGTTACAAAAGCTTTTACTTGTCCCACATGCAGTATTTCAGTCAAAACACTGAAAGGATATGTGGATCATCAGGGCTTACACAAAAATGAAGCAAATGGTCAATACACATGTTGCATAGTTGGGTGCAAATCCCTTTTTACAAAATATAACATATGTACCGGCGTCATAGACAGTCATCTTCTGTGTCACAATATGAGACAGTGCAAGGCCCATTTCAATGTGAAAATCCCCATTGCCAGAAACTCATTTTCCTATTGAACTCTATGGAAGAATTAGTCAGGAGAAGTAACCCTGAAAGTGATCCATCCATATCTACTGCATAGCTGGCAGCAGACTGATGGTTTAAGGTTCATTTGATACCTCAGACCCTTGACGACTTACTGCCATTTAGGCAACCATGTACTCCATACTGTACCGGCGTTGAATCTAGTCCCCCCCCCCCCCCCCAATTCCCATAGAGATCCATTCAAATGCAGAGAGGTTGTAAGGGTACCTGAACATAAAATATAAAGAATCTGGTGATGGGACTTTAGGAAGTTACACCATCCAAAGGGTCACTGTCCAAACACTTACGGAACACTGTATTTGTATAATTGAATCAAGGGTGTACTCATTTTTGAAACCCTTGATTTATGCAAAGTTGTCAAATATACTTATTTTAGTTATTGATGACATTTCTTTCCATGTTGTTATTAAGTATATGTTTAATACATTTCAATTTTGCTATCTTTCCATAAATTATAATTGTTATCATTTAGAAATAGAAATATAACTTTATTTTCAGAGGGGGTGTACTCATTTCTGTATGTTTTTGTTCTCTTTGTGTGATATGTACATATGTGAAGAGTTCTGGTTCTGACTCCGCAGTGGTGGAATGAGCTGTCAAGACGGCTGAGTCGCTCACCAGAGAGACTCAAGACCCACCTGTTCAGAGTTCACCTGGACTCTACATAACCCCCCTCCTTAACAAGAGACTCAAGACCCACCTGTTCAGAGTTCACCTGGACTCTACATAACCCCCCTCCTTAACAAGAGACTCAAGACCCACCTGTTCAGAGTTCACCTGGACTCTACATAACCCCCCTCCTTAACAAGAGACTCAAGACCCACCTGTTCAGAGTTCACCTGGACTCTACATAACCCCCCCTAGCACTAACCTGCGTGTTTATATGTCTTAACACTTATTAATGGCACTTAGCATTGTTGTTCGTTCTCAGATGTTGTATCATGCTTAGAATTGCACGCCTGCCCAGCTACTTATGCAGGCAACTTGGCAATTATGAAACTTGTTCTATTCGTCTCATAAATATGAATGCTTGAAAACATCTCTATTCTTATCTTCAGGTACCACAGTGATATATTGCTGCCTCTCCTTCAACAAATGTACTCTTTGTTATACATTTTTTCCTACGTTCTACCTTGTTTAATCATTGCTCCATACACCCCGCAGAGCAAAGACAATGGGTGCAATTTTCAGGCTCTTACTCCAGTGCTCTATGTGTAGATTCATAGCATTTCATTCCATACACATTTTTGCTGCACTGCCTGTCTTGGCACACAGCGTACTGGAGTAAGAGCCTAAAAATTGCGCCCGATATATGGCTTGTATATCACAACTGGTTTGGAACCAGTTGTCACGACTGTGGTCATTCCCTCAGGTGAAAAAAAAAAAAGATATTCAATTCTGGCAGCAGGGGTGCCAGAATTGAATGCCAGAATCAAATAACAGGAAACTACTGTGAAACCAAAAAACATTTATAAACAGTATATCTCTGCAATATTACATTAAATGCTGTTTTCTGCCAGTGATATCTTCTTCAATTAACTGAAATTAAATGCAAGAAGACAGAAATTTTCACCTAAAAATACGTAATAATTATCTAAAAAAAACGAGTAAAATACATTTAAAAAACAGTCCCGGCAATAATTACAACAACAAAAAACTGTAAATGTATGTAATTTAACATTATAAAACCGTTGTTTCAACTTTTTCAAGGGGTTTTATAATGTAATATTGCAGAGATATACTGTAGAAAGATTACCGCTTTTTTACAGTTTATCAATGTTTTTTGGTTTCACAGTACTTTCCTGTTATTTGATTTGATTTGACGTTTTTTTTTTTTTACAGTGTATATGAGCTTGTTGGACATCCCATTCTAAAACCATGGGCATTAATATGGAGTTGGACCCCCCCCCCCCCCCCCCCCCCGGCTATGACAGCTGCCACTCTTCTGGGAAGGCTTTCCACAAGTTGTGTGTAGTGTGTCTGTGGGAATTTGCGCCCATTCAGCCAAAAGAGCATTTGTGAGGTCTGGAACTGATGTTGGACAAGAAGGCCTGCCTCGCAATCAGCATTAATTCCTAACTAATTCCTCCCAAAGGTGTTCAATCGGGTCGAGGTCAGGGCTCTGTGCAGGCCAATCGAGTTCCTCCACACCAAACTCGTTTAAATCATGTCTTTATGGACCTTGCTTTGGGCACAGGGGCACAGTCATGCTGGACCAGCAAAGGGCCTTCCCCAAACTGTTGCCACAAAGTTGGAGGCGCCCAATTGGCTAAGATGTCTTCATATGCTGTAGCATTAATAAAGTGTGAAGTCAACTGGATGAAAATTTAATTGAACAGACATATATACACACTTACATACATAGAGACGGAGGCTCCTTCCATGATAGTTAGATATGGATAACCCCCCCCCCCCCCCCCCCCCCCCGGTCTCCCCAGGTGACGGGGCTCTGCACAGGTGCTGCAACCTCAGCAAGCTCAGGGGCCGGCCCCTCTCCTTCTTCCTACTGCACGCCCTGGGCGGAGCCATACTTTTCATCACCGACGGCATCATAGTAAGCACACACACGCACACGCACACACACACAGTAGTAGACAGCTACTAGCTCGGATATCCTCTGATTATTTTCATGACTTCATGGCATGACGGTACATATTGATGGTCTGTGTGTTTGAGAGGACATTGTGTGCAGCTTGAAATCGCAGGTTTGATGTCTGAATATATTATATAAAGAATGTCAAGTTTTACATTGCATGGCGTTTAGTGAAGGTAAGTCAGTGTAGGCAGCTTACCTTCAGGGTGACAAAAAGATGAACAACCAAGCTCATAAAAAAGCTTGGTCGATTCTTCACGCACACACACACGCATGCACACACGCACACGCGCACACACACACATGCGCACACACACGCACGCACACACGTGCACACACACACACACAGCTTTAAGAGCACAGTTGAGTCAAATATTAAAAATCTGCTATTTTACATTACTTGTACTATAATGACATATAAAATATGAAATTCTAACAGATTATTGATTACATGCTCAATAATGACATGAAGAAATTGATGCAATTGAATTGATGAGACTGTGACGCACGTGCACAAACCAATTACGGATTCTGACCTGTGTGTGTGTGTGTGTGTGTGTGTGTGTGTGTGTGTTTGTGCAGGGCTCCTACGCGGGCTTCGTCTACACGTACGCGGTGTCCCCCCCACTGGAGATGGGCCACCAGAGCGCTGGGTGTCTGGACAGCGTGTTCTGGGCGGCGGTGACGGCCGGCCGGCTGGCCTTCATCTACCTGTCCTACCGCTTCCACGCTGCACACCTCCTCATCCTCAGCCTGGTAGGGGCACCACTGCACCCACACACACACACACTGTAGCAGGAAGGACGCGTGTGTGTGTGTGTGTTTGTTTGTCTGTGTGTGTGTGTGTGTGTGTGTCTGGTTTGTGTGTGTGTGTGTGTGTGTGTGTGTGTGTGTGTGTGTGTGTGTGTGTGTGTGTGTGTGTGTGTGTGTGTGTGCGCTCCATGCAAAAGTGCCATACATTGACACACATCAGGTGATGAATAATACCATGCTTCTGAGCTCATGGAACAGGGGTCCTTGAAATCCTTGAAAGTTTGTGGGTCTGAAAAAAAAATTAAGGTCTTGAAAGTTTTTGAAAATAGAAAATAAAATAGACATTGAAAGTGATTGAATTCATATAGTGTGTGCAAGAATAGAAATCTATTTTCTTTTGAAAGTTATTTTGCTATTTGTTTTAATTAACATTAGTAAATAAGCTATAGCATAATTGAGTGTTTTTAATTGTAATGCAGCCTCATAATGCCAGTCGAAACTGGTTAAATTATACAATATTTATTTATAATATGTATTATAAAAAGACTATTATACAATAACAATATGAATGTGCAATATGAAAATACCATTTTAAAGTTGACTACATTTTACTTTACTTATTATATTGTAAAATACATCATGAAGCCCATATTGTGTATTTTGGAATTTAAATACTTGAGGCAAAGTGTGAATCTAGTCACAGACATAAAAAAAAACTTGAACAGAAGTAAGGTTGTAACGATGACCGAATTTTAAGCTTTGTTACGATACTATAAAGAATGATAGTCGATACCTCTTTCGATACCGTGGCAGGAATAACAAAAAAGTCACAAAAGCCAAAAGAAATGAACAACCTACACACAGTGTTGGTACAAAAGTCACTGTGCACAAAACATTTGTAAAAAATTTCAAGTTTCAAGTTTCAAGTATTTTATTGTCACTTCACAGTTTACACAAGTATAAGCAGTGAGTGAAAATCTTATGTGCAAAACGCCGACAGCCGACCGCAGTTATAGAAGAATACAATAGAAATAGAAATAGAATAGAAAACTATATTAACAAGTTATAGAAAATCTAAACAAAAGAAAACTGTATAAGATAAAATAAAGTATACAGATAAAGTGTCCAAAAAATATTAAGGGGAGCAATACAAATAAATGTAATAAAATATACATTGTTATATTTTGACATTCACAGAATGTCACAGAATACTTCCTCAGACAGTCACACCAGAACACACTAGAACAACACTAGCACCAGCAATTAGCACCCGGACTAGCCCTAGCAGTAACACTAGCACTAGCACTAGCAGTAGCACTAGCACTAGCAGTAACACTAGCACTAGCAGTAACACTAGCACTAGCAGTAACACTAGCACTAGCACTAGCAGTAACACTGGCACTAGCACTAGCACTAGCAGTAAACTAGCCAAGTAGCAACATAGCACTTAGCAGTAACACTGAGCACTAGCAGTAACACTAGCACTAGCAGTAACACTAGCACTAGGCTAGTAGCACTAGCACCAGCAGTAAACACCTAGCACTAGCAGTAACACTAGCACTAGAGTAACAACTAAGCACTAGCAGTAGCACTAGCAGTAACACTAGCACTAGCAGTAAACACTAGCACTAGCAGTAGCACTAGCCACTAGCACCAGCAAGTAAACACTAGAGTAACACTAGCACTAGCACTAGCACTAGCAGTAACACTAGCACTAGCAGTAAACACTAGCACTTGCAGTAGCAAGTAACACTAGCACTAAGCAGTAGCAGTAACACTAGCACTAGCACCAGCAGTAACACTAGCAGTAACACTAGCACTAGCACCAGCAGTAACACTAGCACTAACACTAGCACTAGCACTAGCACTAGCAGTAACACTAGCACTAGCAGTAACACTAGCACTAGCACTAGCAGTAACACTAGCACTAGCAGTAACACTAGCACTAGCAGTAACACTAGCACTAGCACTAACACTAGCACTAGCACTAGCAGTAACACTAGCACTAGCAGTAACACTAGCACTAGCAGTAACACTAGCACTAGCACCAGCAGTAACACTAGCACTAGCAGTAACACTAGCACTAGCAGTAACACTAGCACTAGCACCAGCAGTAACACTAGCACTAGCAGTAACACTAGCACTAGCAGTAACACTAGCACTAGCACTAGCAGTAACACTAGCACTAGCAGTAACACTAGCACTAGCACTAGCAGTAACACTAGCACTAGCAGTAACACTAGCACTAGCACTAGCAGTAACACTAGCACTAGCAGTAACACTAGCACTAGCACCAGCAGTAACACTAGCACTAGCACTAGCAGTAACACTAGCACTAGCAGTAACACTAGCACTAGCACTCAGCAGTACTAGGCCTGACTGTGCGAAGCTGTCTCTGAGTCTGCTCAGCACTTGCACCAGGACTAGCACTAAGCAGTATCACTAGCAGCTCAGTCAAACTTAACGCCACAATATTTCGATTGCTCCTCCGCATTCACGCAAAGCTCAACCCTGCTCATTCCCGCAGCCGAGCCAGTAAACCCTTCAGCAGCTGAACTCACTGACTAGCACTTCAGCATTGCAGCATCGTCATGTACTAAGTCACTAGCAACTAGCAGTCCTTCTTAACACTTGCCTGCTCAGCACTTGCAGCTAGGCACTAGCACTGAGCACCTGAGCAGTCACACACTGAGCACCGTAGCAGTCTACCCGACTAGCATCTAAAGCAGTAACAGCCTGCACTGAGACTAGCAAGTAGCAAGGACACTTAGCATACGTGAGCAGTAGATCTAACACTTGAGGCCCTAGCAGTACGTCCGATGATCTAGCACTTGCGGTCGGTCAGCAGGTTTAACACTAGCACTAGCATTCAGCAGTTACAATACTCCGAGCACTATTCGGCAGTAAATCTCTCAGGTGCGAGCACTTAGCGAGTAGCAAGTACACTTCTACGCATCTTTCCGGTTCGAGTCTCACGCCCTTCCTCAGACAGTCATACTAGAACAACACTAGTACCAGTAATTAGCAGTAACACTAGCACCAGCAGTAACACTAGCACTAGCACTAGCAGTAACACTAGCACTAGCACTAGCAGTAACACTAGCACTAGCACTAGCAGTAACACTAGCACTAGCAGTAACACTAGCACTAGCACTAGCAGTAACACTAGCACTAGCACCAGCAGTAACACTAGCACTAGCACTAGCAGTAACACTAGCACTAGCACTAGCAGTAACACTAGCACTAGCAGTAACACTAGCACTAGCACTAGCAGTAACACTAGCACTAGCAGTAACACTAGCACTAGCAGTAACACTAGCACTAGCACTAGCAGTCACACTAGCACTAGCAGTCACACTACTAGCACTAGCAGTAACACTAGCACTAGCACTAGCAGTAACACTAGCACTAGCACTAGCACACTAGCACTAGCAGTAACACTAGCACTAGCACTAGCAGTAACACTAGCACTAACACTAGCACTAGCAGTAACACTAGCACTAGCAGTAACACTAGCACTAGCACTAGCAGTAACACTAGCACTAGCAGTAACACTAGCACTAGCAGTAACACTAGCACTAGCAGTAACACTAGCACTAGCACTAGCAGTAACACTAGCACTAGCAGTAACACTAGCACTAGCAGTAACACTAGCACTAGCACTAGCAGTAACACTAGCACTAGCAGTAACACTAGCACTAGCAGTAACACTAGCACTAGCAGTAACACTAGCACTAGCAGTAACACTAGCACTAGCACTAGCAGTAACACTTAGCACTCGCACTAGCAGTAACACTAGCACTAGCACTAGCAACTAGCACTTAGCAGCAGTAACACTAGTGCTCGGCACTAGCAC
>PIJE02000532.1:195072-280530 GCA_002895965.2 Coryphaenoides rupestris | reverse complement strand
TCGCAGAAAGATGTGTCGGCATCGATTAATTCTCTCTGGCCCTCTACCTGTTAGGGGTAATGATGAGCAGTATAGTAGATTAATGTCCCTAAACCATTGGCTGGCTCGCTATAGTTTAGAGCAGGGCCTAGGTTTTGTGGATAACTGGCCCTCCATGTGGGACCGCCCTGGCGTGCTGATGAGAGACGGCCTGCACCCCACTGGGTTAGGCGCCTCAATTTTGTCGGCAAACATAGATAGTTGCCTTAGTCAGGCGTGACAGATCCACCTACAGCACGCTGGGATGCAGGTGATTAGCGAGCCTGCTAGCAACACAATAGTCAGCGTTGCAGAGTCTAGAACACTGAGTGGGTTAACTAAGCTAGTTGGGGTGATGTAGCTTGTGATGCAGACACTGAGGCGCCTCCTAGCTCAGGCCACAGCAGCGTCTGTCAACTGGAGGTTTATAGTTTACCTACTGCCATTAGTGTTGTGTCACTGCCCCGCACTGTCCCGAGGAGTAAAGCCCGCAGGCGAAGGCAACTGCCACTCAGTGAAAATGTCATTGTTATTTCCCCAATCTCCTCCTCCTCAGAGCTGAGCAGTAACCAAACTCCCTCTGATTCTAACAATAAACAGGAGGAGGCCAAAATAGGTTTATGAATATCAGATCGCTTTCAACTAAAGCGCTCTTGGTCCAGGATCTAATTGTTGAGCATAGGTTAGATTTCCTGGGCCTGTGTGAGACCTGGTTAAAACCAGAAGTGTATCTGCCCCTAAATGAAGCTACTCCACCAAATTATGTGAACTCACAACTATCACGTGAATCTAGGAAAGGTGGTGGAGTGGCGCAGATCTCTAGCTCGAAGCTGGTCCTAAGACCAAAGAGCAATTACACGTTCTCATCTTTTGAAGTTCTTGCCTTTAGCTCCTCAGCTCGCATTAGGCAGAGAGATCACGGCATTGCAGACTCCTTTTTCTTGGCTGTAGTCTACCGCCCTCCGGGCCCTTATTCAATCTTTGTGGATGAGTTCTCTGAGTTTGTGGCTGATCTTGCAACCTACTCTGACAATGTTCTGCTTATGGGGGATTTCAACATCCATGTGAATAACCCATGTGACTCTCTTGCGAAAGCTTTTCTGTCCATTATAGACACATTTGGATTCACACAGCATGTTCAGCTACCTACCCACACCGGTGGAAACACATTGGACCTTGTCCTGACTCGTGGAGTTGAAGTTACAGATTTAAGTGTCTCTCCTTATACTTCAGCTCTCTCCGATCACTGTCTGCTCACCTTCCAGGTGGTTGTATCTTGCCCAAGGGACGACCGCCAGGCTACCTATAGCTGCCGTCGTATCACCCCTGACACCTCCACAGCCATGGCAGATAAGTTACCCCTGTTACTTGCTCCTTTTGCTGACTTCAGGGGTTCAGTGGATTGTCTCACAAATGAGTTTAACACCGCTTTATCCGCAGCCATCGACTTTGTTGCTCCTCTTGTAGTTAAAAAGCGGAAAGCAAAAAGACCAGCACCATGGTTCAACGAAGACACGCGTACCCTCAAACGCGACTGCAGAAAACTTGAACGCAAGTGGCGCTCGACTAAACTTGAAGTCTTCCACCTTGCATGGCACGACAGCCTGCTTAGCTACAAAACTGCGCTAACCAACTCCAGAAATGCCTAGCAGGCTCGCTAATCACCTGCATCCCAGCGTGCTGTAGGTGGATCTGTCACGCCTGACTAAGGCAACTATCTATGTTTGCCGACAAAATTGAGGCGCCTAACCCAGTGGGGTGCAGACCAAGCTCCAAAATAAATCCAGAGAACACAGCAGAGCGACACCAGAGCAGGTGACAGACAGACAGACAGACAGACAGAC
Organism: Coryphaenoides rupestris; assembly: GCA_002895965.2. Taxonomy (NCBI): domain Eukaryota; kingdom Metazoa; phylum Chordata; class Actinopteri; order Gadiformes; family Macrouridae; genus Coryphaenoides; species Coryphaenoides rupestris. The sequence goes on along the minus strand of PIJE02000532.1, from coordinate 278,668 downwards.
AGACAGACAGTGTGTCCACGGGGCGGCCGCTGGGGAACACACTGAGTCATGTGACCAGACACAGGGAAGCCACGCAGCTCGTGGGACCGTGGCCAGATCGTCACAATATCAACAGCAATGTGATTCATACTCAATTATTGTAGCTACATGAATATTTACTGAGGGATATTTCTAGCTACAGAATAGATGTAGATATAGATATACACTTTTATACTCTTTTATACTTTATACTTTTATACTCACCCACATAAATGTCAGATATTGTCAATCTGTCCTCTCATAAAGCCGGGTTAACGACTATTATCTTGGTTATGAGATACTGAAACTACTGAAAGGGCTCTACACACTAGGGGTCGACCGATATGGTTTTTTCTGGGCCGATACCGATACTGATTATTAGTAATTAGGGGTCGATAAACGGCCAATAATCGGATCTGATATTCATCATTTTTCCTGTTATTGGAATCGTTATTTTGTATGATCTGATTGCCGATGAAATGAAAAAAATGTCAAATGCGCTCCTTGCGGCAAAATGCACTCCTTGCAGGCGGCTCTGATGCAGTCGCCTCTCTCTGGCTCAATGTCCCGCCGGCAGCATTATTGGATTGGCTATACATCACTACATACATACATCACTACATACAAATACATATACATTTTTTTATTTTAATTGGCAATCAGATCATACAAAATAACGATTCCAATAATCGGAAAAATTAGGAATATCGGATCCGATTATGCCAGGCCGATAATCAGTCGACCCCTACTACACACATACACATATGAATACACACACACACACATGCACACACACACGCACACACCCAGACAGACAGACCATACATGTGCCCTTCTATTTCCCCACTTGTTGTACTACTTTTGTCAAAATGTCGTTTAAATACAGTTGGTTGAGGCGACAGCTGTTTTCGTGAAATCTGAGGTCTGAGCTGCAGCTGCAAAGCATACACGTGGAGTGAGTGGGTGTGAAGTCAGGTGAAACGGGTGGCGGAACCTTGACTCTGTGCACACAAACACACTCCAGGATCTTCAGAGCAAACACAACCAACACCCACACCGTGTGGCCAGAGAGAAACGCTGGCAATCAATTCATCCACTCAGAGCAGTCGGCAGCAGGGTGTCCCACACACAGACTGGTCTGTCTGGTCATCACAGTCACGCAGAGCTCACCTCGCAGTACCTGAGTCTCAGTCCGGCCAAATAACTCTAACTAATACCTGTCTTAATGCCTCCTTGTATGTGCATTCCTGTGCGCCTGTGTGTGTGTGTGTGTGTGTGTGTGTGCATGCATATGTGCGTGTGCATATGTATGTGTGTGTGTGCCTATGTGTGTTCCTGTGCGCCTGTGTGTGTGTGTGTGTGTGTGTGTGTGTGTGTGTGTGTGTGTGTGTGTGTGTGTGTGTGCATGTGCATATGCGTGTGCATGTGTGTGTGTGTGTACACGTGCGTGTGCATATGTGTGTGTGTGTACACGTGCGTGTGCATATGTGCACGTGCATGTGTGTGTGTGTGTATGTTGCATGTGCATATGGTGTGTGTGTGCTTATGTGCATATGTGTGTGTGCATGTGTGTATGCATATGTGTGTGTGTGCGCATGTGTGTGAGCGTGTGTGTGTGCCTGTGTGTGAGCGTGTGTGTGTGTGTGTGCCTGTGTGTGAGCGTGTGTGTGTGTGTGTGCCTGTGTGTGAGCGTGTGTGTGTGTGTGTGCCTGCGTGCAGCTAGGTGTGCTGGTGGTCCAGTGCATGCTGCTGATGTTGTACCACAGCAGTGTGTTCCTCTTCATGGGCACGTGTGCGCTGGGCCTCTGCATCAGCAGCGTGTTCCCCTGCATCCTGGCCTTCACCGAGGACATCCTGGACTATAAAGGTACACACACACACACACACACACACACACACTGCAATACGTGCTGTTCACCTGGTGCTATATTGTTCCTGTGTCTTGGTGTGTCCTCCAGGGTGCGCTACGACGGTGCTGGTGACCAGTGCCAGCGCAGGGGAGATGGTGCTGCAGGTCCTCGTGGGCTCGGTGTGTAAACTGTTTCATACGTTAGGGTAGAAAGGTGTCCTAAAACGTAAGGTGGCATGTAAAGCCCTTTGAGACTGGAACAGTGATTCATGGCTACAAATAGAATGGACTAGACAGTAGCTAGACAGGTAAGAGCAAGGCACCTAACCCTAACTGCTCCTGACGTGTTGCTTGTTACCTTGACGGTTGACACCGCCGTCGGTGTATGAATGGGTGAATGTGAGGCAATACTGTATAGCGCTTTGGATAAAAGCGATATATAAATGCAATCCATTTACTAGACTGGTTAAATATTTAATTAGAATGGTTAAGGATTAGTGATGAGGCTCTTGGTGGTGTTCAGGGATGAAGATAGATGCAGTGATGCTGTGTTAGGGTTAAGTAGTGTGGAAAATCTATGTTTCATTAATCGTGGCTGTGTCTGTTAGGGCTATGATTAGTCGTAGTAAGCTTTAATGTCTTCAAGTCATACACACATCTCAGGAGCAGGTGGCATCTTGCTCAGGGACACCTCGGCACTGAGCTAGGCAGAGCCCGGGGATCGAACCAGCAACCTTCCTGCTGCCAGACCCGCTCTTCCCTCCTGAGCTACTGCCGAACGGCTGATTTGTGTGAGCCAAGTGTTGGTGCGATCAGATATATGCTTGAGGAGAAATTGAAGAAATTTGCACACATAAGCCCTGTCCCGCCCTGCCGGTTCACGGTTCAGACGTCGATTTGGCTTTGTTACTGTCTACCTACCTGCCTTTTATACAGAAGGAGAGGCAGAATAGAGGCTCAACATTCCCACTTTGAACCTTCAACAAATGTACTCTTTGTAAGTCGCTTTGGATAAAAGCGTCTGCCAAATGCCCTAAATGTAAATGTAAATGTAATGAACATCAAGGAGCTATTTTGCCTGCTGCTAGCTTGCTGCTGGGTAGTTGGAGAGCAGTCGGTACGGCATGCAGGCCTGACTGCATTCTGAATGCATGCATCTCAGTGTGGTTGCGTGTGTGAGTGTGTTTGAGGGACCTGCGTGTCTCTGGCCTTTGCGTATATATTCTACAACTATTATGTATATTGTGTTAGTGTATTGTGTTAGTGTAGTGTAGTGTGTTAGTGTATTATCGTATTATGTATATGTGTGTGTGTGTATGTATGTATATATATATAAAAATCTCTCTTCTTGCTATTTTAACTTTCACCGTGCTCATCTTTTTGACTACTCTTCTGCGTTCTGTCGCCTGCCATGTCACAAGAATTTCAGTGTTCAGAATGGCCCTGTGTTATGAAGATAAAACACTTTGACCTTTGACCTTTGCGTATGCCCTCCGTGTCTGCCCCCACCCTCCCACCCAGGTGATGGAGAGCCGGGGCAGCTACTTCTTCCTGGTGTGTGGCACCATCGTGTCGGTCATGGCCTTCGGCCTGTTCCTGCTCTTCCTCTACGTCCGCCACATACACAGCGATGCCCAGCAAGGTAACGCTCTCACCTGCCACCAAAACATCTGAATTATGAACATGTAGAAATGTTGTCGATGTAATCCAAACTGCATCATCATTTATTTTGTCTTTTGTGTATAGAAACTGTAAACAATCAATCAAATTGTTTTAGCCAAGCTATCAGTGTGGGGTAATTTGCCTTAAGCGCTCTATGGCAATGTAGGCTACCGTTTGGACAGCCTTGAGTCATTTGGGTTTTTATTCAAGACTAGTCTCACAAAGCAGACAGGCTAAGCTCTGTATAGCACTTTCCGTGCACCAATGTTTTCCTCAAGATGAATTCTACTTCTAGAAGCTCTAATTGGGTTGTCCTCACAGAGCCGTCCAAAGACGTCGCCATGCCAGACATTCCAGACTCCGGAGGCCCGTGACACAGAGACACCGAGCACAAGTCCTCGCCACACCATTTTTTTAAATGTGTTTATTTTATTTTTCATCTTCACTCTGTGAGTGTGAGTGTTTATATTTAGGTTCATAAAGGTAAGCCTGTTTCTTGCCATGAAGGTTCTACAAACATGATTGTTTGTATTGTTATCCATGTTTCAGGCCCATTATTTGTTACTAAAAATATAGTGTAGTGTCATCAGCTTTGTCATTGTCAAACTTGACATGACGTGACAAGTTTTAACAAAAAAACATCAAACTCAGTCGTTAGTTCATCCATGGGGGTGAGCCATACGACTTATTTCATTGTTGCACTTTATTCCACTTTCCAATTCACTGCTGTGAATTGTGTGCACTTAACTCAAGAGGAGCTGGGCAGTGATTTATGTTGTGAATTATTAACTGTTGTATTGGAATGAATGACCCTGGCAGGATGCGGTTTAGCTATTGAAGAATTGATGCATTGGCCATGAGAAAAAAGTGTTAAATCCTGAACTATTAAAAATTGAACTGTCCAAGACCATGTCAATTGCATGAAACTTGTGTGTATGTTCTGGTTAACCAAAACCTACTATTTACCCCCATTTCATATAAACAAACAAGCTGACGATTGTCTCCAAAGGAACTTGGGTACAGATTGTAACGGAGCAGTGAGGCGTTAGGCAGCAAGGGTGCCTGCAGGCTGCCCACTGATGCTGGGATCGAACACAGAACCTTCCGGCAGGAAGTTGAGAACCCAAGCTATCCATTATCCAATCCCAGTTCCAGTACCAGGTAGCTTTAAAACAAAACGGTAAATAAACACTGAAAACTGCATGGTATATTGCATTGTCCACTTTCAGAATTACTAGATAGCTTGTGATGTCTCCTGATGTCTACAGAGTATTATAGTTGGATACTGTAGGGAACAGCACTGGGACACATTGAGTGAGATCTTCTGTTTAATCGCATTCACACACACAGTAGACATACGTAAATGCTCCCTTTCTCACACTTGTCAATATGCCCTTTCAGGCAAGCGGCTTGTAAACATTAAAAACTGAACAAGAAATAAAAACGACATAAGAAATGAAAAAAAGTTTTGTCAATGAATGCAAAACATTTACATCGAAAAGAGGGAAAGTTCACAGAAATATGAACATTGAAACATACTATTGAATCAAACATGCACTTTGTACGACAGAACGGGGTTTTAGATCGGCATCATAATCATCCTATGGCTATTTGATAGTCCTTAATTAAATATACTGCAGAAGTACGATATCATCCACCAATTCCATTTAAATATAGCCTAGGCAAGAGCCGTTTCAGGCCTTACACAACATGTCAATGTAAATCTATACGGTTACATTTTTCTTTTATAAAAAGCTGAATTTGAACTTGTAGCCTTAGCGTATAAAGTACTTGGTGCATAATTCTAGCCTTCCCTCGACTAGGATAGTATGCTTCCTACACAAATGTCAAAATTTACTAAAGAGCATCTTTTAAGATCAATACAATCTTTTAACGTGTAGAAAATGTGATTCAAATCCAATACGACAGGAACCCCCAGAATATGAAGCGCTGCGCCTCAAACGCTGCATTTACAATATTTATGATAGCAAGTGAACAGTCGACGTGGAGAGAATAAAAACAACTAAAAGGCCTCAAAAGAGGTTTTGAGTCCGGCGCGTCCCCTTCAGTAGCCAGTGGCGACCCTCGTATTGTCAACAACATGAACACTTTGGAAAAACACAAGCTCAAAACACGACGGCACATCCAAACGGATAAGACTACTGGCAACAGAAACCCTTGCATAGCATAGCATTTCACGAGCCTGGCGTTATGGAAACAAAAAGACACCGACACAACACGCGGAACAAACACACGTTTGATTTAAAAACCATTCTTAGAGAATCATCGGATATCAAAAAAAAAAGAATTACACAAAATCACCACACAAAAGTCAAATGGAGGAGAAAAGGGAAATGTATCTTCATGATGCAAATATGCTGCTCATATTGCTATACAACATATCCGTTTAAGTGCACAATACATTAGTTGTATTGTATCAAGGTAATGGACTATTTCTGCTGGAAAGAACTACTAAAGAAGGTGCTGCCAGCACCGGTCGGCTCTGGTTTGGTCTCCGCAACGATATGCACGTGTCCTATGAGACACCCCTGGATCAATTACATAGAAAAATATAGGTCATCCAATAAAACTCTTCTTCAGTTGGCTATTTGATCATCAGAGGAACTTCACTATAGAGGGGCTCTGGGATTTCGATGGGGCAATAGACTGTGTTAAGGCACACAAGCTGTGTAACAGACGGTTAGCTTAAGGGGCCGACGGGTGTGGGGCGCTGGATAGAATGGGCGGAAAGAAATGGCTGCTGGTAGTAATTGTTGTCCTGGGCCCAGAGCGATGCTTCAGGTCAAGTGTGATAGCGTCACACACCTCATGTAAACAACCACTTAACTTACAAGAACTATTAATGTCATTCATCCTGGCTCGTCATACGCCACACCTCAGAACCAGGCTTGGACCGAGACTTTAATAAAGGGATACACATCCTCATGGCTCAATGATAATCGATAATATCCTCTAGTATACAAATGGCATGGAGATAGTTTCAAAACTTGTCTCCGGACAGCTTAAAACAGTCCTGTGGGGGTGGAGGGTTAAAGCTCCCCCACGGTGAGGGTGGAGGTGATGGTGATGGTGAGGGTGGGCAGGTTAAGGCTAGGCTGTTGAGATGCGAGGGCGCTCCTCCAGGTTTTTGGTTAAGGTGTAGTGGGGTGGGGTGGGGTGGGGTGGGGGGGTTATGGCTTTCCGCCGTCTCTGATAGAATACCTGAGAGCTGCAGAGACAGAGCACGGTGTGTTGTATTGTACATAAGGTAGGTAGCTAACTAGGTAGGGAGGTAGGGAGGGAGGGAGGGAGGGAGGGACAAGCCTCATCCATAAACACAAGACATTTCTGTAATCAAGTCACCAACAGTTAGACGTTTGATTGCATTACCGCTGCTTAAGAAAACAGGACAGCGCTCTTGGTTGGACCGATTCTCGCTATATATATATTTATTTATTTTATTTATAAAGGGTGTTAATTAGGTTCCTTGCTTAATTGACTTTAAGTGCTATGAATACCACATCTTCAACTGCTTTTTGTATACAAGATCAGCTTGATTGGGGCCATAGTAGCCGGCCTCGTTCTGACTGCTGTGCTGAAGGCAGCCACTCTTGGCAACCTTTTGACATTTAACTTCAGATTAAAGTCTATATACAAAAGATAAGAAGTACATACAAGATACAAGGTAACACAATCAAGTTCTGCCCTTTAGCAAGAGCATAGTGGGAAAGTTAAGGACAGCTGGTAAAAAACAATAATAAAAGAAGGAGTCAAAAACACATGACACGGAGTCACATCCCGTCAGTTGAACATCAGGCTGTGAATGTGAATGAACATCAGGCATAATGTGGCCCAAAGAGATCCTGTTGTTCTAACTCAAGGAGGGAATAACATGAGAGAGCGAGAGAGAGCAGGTTGTTACTGTGAACGCCTGCCGAGACGTGGGCTACCTCCTGGACACGCACTTTCACCAAAACACACCTGCACACAAAGCACATCGGGGGTGGGTGGGTTGTGAGGATGACTTGGTGGCAAACTGCGTTCTTCACAACAACAACAACAACATAAAAACCACAAGTCAGTGTTCGATTCCCAATTGACCACTGCAATGGTTTCTTCCGTCTTCATTTGATAGTGGAACTGTGGACCATCATTGGGCAATACCAAGTCATCCAATACTGTGACTCAGGAATCTTTGTTTTGTTTAATTTTTTAGCAAATGTGAGCGCGAGCGTGCCTCTGTGCCGGCGGACTCACGCTCGCCAAAGCCGTCCTGAGTACAAACGCGGCAGGCGGTTTGATCACATGATTTGGCCGCATCTATTGAGGGGGGGGGGGGGGGCGGGGGGCGCTCACGTCTCCAGAAAGGCACCCCTGATGCAGCTGTCAATCATTGTGTGGCAGGGATACCGATAGCTTCATCCGACTTTACGAGCACCAGTGGTGGAGGAGGAGGAGGAGGAGGAGGAGGAGGAGATGATGCTTGGCTGTGTTCCTGGAGCCCAGCCCTGATCAGTGTCTCGTATCACAGGCTGAAGCACCACAGAGGGGTGGGCGGACGGGGTGGGGGGGAATGTCTTGTGTTGTTCCGGGTGAGTCGCTGAAGCCCACTGTGCTCCTCCCTAGATCTTCTGGGGGTCCGGGGAGATGGGGCCCGGCGTGTTGGTCCCGTCCAGGCTGTGCGCCGGGATCTGGAACTGTGGCGTGAGCACGGACGGGAACTGGACACACACAACCATGCACGAGGAGGGGGGGGAGCAGAAGGTGAGAGGAGGGAGGGAGGAGGGTGCATTTGAAGAACATTGAGGCTACTGAGGAACCACCTAAGAAGACCCTGATGTACATTTCAATTTAGCATTTGCTTATTGTGAACGTCAAGCTCACACAATTGCTAGGTTAACCCCTTGCTAGTAAACAGCAAGATGGCTAGGATAAGGTGCTACTTCAAACTAAAAATCTACAAATTTGACAATAATAAAAGAGTATAAGACAATAGAATAGTCTAGTTAGTTCAGAAAATGACATTACTGTGCTGTAATGCAGCCTTTAGAAAACAACAACACTTATGCCAATATCACAATATCCAAACTCTAAGACGATATCTAGTCTTGTATCACAATATCGATATAATATCCATATATTGCGCAGCCCGAGTCACAGCTGTTGGTCTGTGCCAGCACAGTAATTTGGATTTTATTTCAAGTAGCCTATATCAGGGCTTTAAATGCATGAAAAGTTGTACTTATGTTCACCTGCTAGCTATTCACCTCAAGTCAACGGTGCACAACGATTAAAGAACGATCAAAATAACCTTAAAAAAGAACAGATAGGATGCCCTATTAAAGAAGGTTAATCGGGGGAGATTTGCCAGGTACAATGAACCTCAATGACCTCCGTCGGTATTGTTAGAAGCAGCTAAAAATAGCAGAGGTCAAAACCTGCTTGGAAAGTGGGCGAGACGGGAGAGCGCAGCCAAAGAGATTTTAATAAAAGGTCATCTTCCTTAAATATTGTTAAAAGGACACAAAAGGACAAATCGACACACTTTTCAATTGCTGTGGTCCCACAGCTTAAGTAGGCTATTCGTAATGTTGGTTTAAAAAGAACATAGGAGGGCTCTCTGGTCATCATCATGTGTGTGTGTAAAGGTCCGACCCAGTGCTGACTAGACACACTAGCACAACGACAGGCGTGTGGTTCTGACCTGGAACAGGTGGGCCCCCTGGCGGCGCGTGGCGGGGCTGAGGGGGGCCACCGGGCTCAGCGTGCTCCAGAAGTGGATGTTGGACAGCAGGGGGCTGGGGTCAGCAGCAGGGTGGGAGTCTGGGGGGGGGATCACATGAAGACACTTCATCAATTAATCAAATCAATAATCAATGCTGAAAGCTAGACACCAGGGCTTTGCACTTCTGATTTTTTTTATCTTACTAGGCACATTAAAATCACCTCACACTCACCTGTATTTTTTCATTTCGCAAAGTATATATCACAATGAATACAAGTATTGCGTTTGCATCATTACCACACAAGTAATTATGTGGTATTTATTAAAACTTGAACATCCCTAATATCACAACACACGCACACACGACACACGCACACACACACACACCACACACACACACACACACGAGAAGACAAGAGAGGCGAAAGAGAGTGAGATGATCTAATAAAGTCCCGAGTGGTTGGACAGAGGCCCATGTAGTCATGTGCTCTTCAAAACGCCAGCCGATTGCAATTATCCTTATGTACACAGGATGCTGGTGTTCAGCTGAGACAGCTGGACACCGACGTCGCGCCACTGCCCCCTGGAGGCGGAGTGGGTGAACCTCCGGGGGAGCAGTTGTGTGTGCTACGTGCAGTAAAATATAGTTCAACTAAACTTACTGGTCTGTTCTGTCCAAATACAATATGGAACCCATCTTAAATGAATAAATCATTTCATCATATTCCTTCTCTGCAAATCTTCACTCTATGTTATTGGTGTAGGTGTGTGGGCTTCTCACAATCATAGCAGTCTAAATAGAAATCGGGCTTAAAGGGTCGACAATAATGGTTGCCAGGTTGCCATTGGCAACTATTTTCTGAAATGTTCTACCAATTATTGGCCTTTGGTTGCCATCAGTGGCCACCAGCAAATAGCAAAATGTGGACCCTGATACAGTTGTTGCATTAGTGATCCCTAAATATTGCTGTTACAGTTGGAACCAGAACGCTACACAGAACCAGCCAACACTGCATGTGCGGTGTGATATAATGGCAAAACAAATGAAGTTGTTCACTGTGGGGTAAAAGGTTTGACTAACCCGTCAACGTCACAAACAAATGTGCACATTGATTTAAATGACAAAGAACCAGATGAACATGAATGGAATAGCAACAGGACATTTGTGAAGTCTTGTGAGGCCAAGTATCCAAGCATCTCTCCGCTGGACAGAAAATTATACTCCATAGCATTTACAACAGTCACTTTGGCCACCATATTTTCAGTTCTGGCAACCAAAAGCTGATGTCTAGTTTGCCGGCCTGGCCACCAGTGGGTGCCCAGTAGCTCAGGAGGTAAGAGCGGTTTTCTGGCAACAGACATTGTTGATATCGTATGTCCCGCCCCTCCTCGGTTTTAAATGGCCGACAAGAAAGAAGTGACATTGACGAGCACAACGCTGTTCCAAAAGTTGAACTATTTTCAACTGAAAGCATTGGGAGTGGAGCGGGAAAAAAGCTGAACATCATAAGGTTTGTATTGAAAACAGGCACTGCAAGCGCTAAAAACGCATCTGGTGGACACCAGGCCTTAGATAACCATTCACCCAAACATTTTTAATTAATGCTTTCTTTTAACGCGTTCATGCACTGCACTGGATTTGTGTATGTTTAATGTCATGGTGGTGAGCTTTGAGATTTTTTCATTGTGAATAGTGTCCCGCGAGAGAAAAATGTTGGGAACGTGGGAAAAACTGGCTTAGGCTACCCTATTGCTACTGACTTAATACCATCGACCACTGGGTGGCAGTAGACAGAGAGTGCATCATGGTACTACTTCTGACATAAAATGAGTCCTAGAAGCTTATCCATAGATGAGGTTAACCCTTCCTTGCGGCCAACAACAACCACCGCTGCCCAGAGGAATCTCCACAAATCCACACACAACTCACCCCTAGTCGAATAGCCCTCAGAAAAGGCACAAAATTGCAGTCTTATTTTAGTAACACTAAACTGAAAGGACGACAATAGCTCCCCTCTGATGAACATCATCATCTAAACGCAACAATATCACACATTTTAACACATTCAATTCAACTCAAAGAATCTCGGCCCCTGCAAAATGCAATATACATTTTTGCATTTAGCATGTGTAAGCAACTGAGCAGTATATGGTAAGACTGTGGTTTCCAACAAGTAGCTACTAGCTAGTGTGCATGCATGGGTTGTATTTGTTCACTCACCTTCAACTCCTGGGAGTGAGAGGAGATGGACTCCAGTCACTGTCAATCACCAGCTCTGGGAGGAGTCAGGCAGCAGACTGGGGGAGATGCTCCGGGAGGCCAGCTGCTGATGAGGGCCGACATACTGCTGCTGCTGCTGGTGGTGCTGGTGGTGCTGGTGGTGCTGATGGTGATGGTGGTGGTGGTGGTGGTGTTCTGAGGGGCGGAATTGTCAAATAGAAGACGGCCTGAGACGGCAGTGCCGAGGACTGCGCCAGGATGTCGTCTGCCCCTCGGGGGCGGAGCTTGGAGGGGATACATGGTTGTGATTGGACGAGGCGCCGCGCTCCGCCGTGGCCTGGCAGGGGGCGTGTCCGAGGGGGAGCCGCCACCGGGGCTTGGGGCAGGACGTTTCCAAATCTGATGACGGACGGCGATACAGAGGGCGTGCTGCTGCTGCCGCTTGAGGCGAAGTGGGCGGGAGGGGCGGCTCGGGACCCTGATGCTGGGTGGCACCGGCGTTGCCGCTCGGGTAGGGGTGTGCCCGCCACTCCGGTCGCCCAGCCTCTCCTTCTCCCCGGGGTCGGCTGTCTTGACGGACTTGAAGAGCTGCCGGCCGTTCTGCAGCGAGGTGAGCGTGAAGGAGGTGTACAGGCCAGAGTGGATGTAGTCGTTGGCGGTTTGGACTGCTTGACGGTGCCCGGCGCTCTGGCCGGCCGCCCGGGCCTTCTGCTCCCGGTCGCCCAGCTCGCCGTCCGCATCGTTCCACGCTCCGACAGCAGAGTGAGACCCGCCGTGGCGTCGCCGGGCTCCGCACGCACAGCGGCGGCGTCCCCGGTCAGGAGGTCTGGGTACGACACGAAGCGGTAGACGAACTTCTGGCCATTCACCTTCTTGATGATGTTCTGTTGCCGAGCAGGAGGCAGAAAACAAAACGTAAATCAAAATGACGCCCCGATGGAATCTATAAAAACGAAGCATTGGATCTATAGGAAGCTGACAGCTGTTAGCAGTCAACACATGTGTGATCAGCTCCTCCACGCAGTGAGGAAACATGACAGTTCTGTGATGACTATTACTAGTCAACTGCATGAAATTCGCATCATAAATTAAGCTGTCATGAACAAGATGCATGCATAGTGAATTAGATAATTCTGGCCTACGTATTAATATGATTACTATCTTTCGAGACGGTTGTTAGCTCATGCACAAAGGATAATTACACCCTACAGACATTCCAGGCATGAATGGCAGTAAACAGTGTGTTAGGAGGCATGTGAGTGGTTTAATAGATGCCATGATGTCTTCAGTGAAGGCAATAAATACCTGACGGACACAGCTATGGTTCTTCCAAGTCTGTAATTAAGGCTACTTTGCGCCCCGCCCACTATCACTATCAGCATTTAAAAATGCATGCTTCTGTTGCACTTGTGGTGACCTTTTGTTTCCACGTAGGGCTGCCTGGGGGAATTTATTGCTATTCAGGTTCCACTGACTGACCGCAATCACCTGGTTTGGGTTGCCAGAAGGTTACTGCCAGAAGGTTACCTGGCAACCCAGAACTGCCCGTAACAAAGAATGTATGCAATAGCATGCATTTAACCCAGAATGGGGCAATATTGACATCTTAAAAACTTGGCGCCATTAAAGTCGGGATTTAGATAAAGGATCTATTCATGGCATGTATTACCATGTAAAACCAACTACACCTTTTCATCTAAAAAAATGTGTTTGATTTTCATTCAACAACTTTTTCCCCCATGACCCTGTGAGTTGTCCAGGGCCGCCGGGCAGGGAATCAACCCAAACCTAACTTAAAAACCGAGAGAGGAGAGAGAGAGAGAAAGAGAGAGAGAGAAGAGAGAGAGACTGCGGCGCCTGTAGCGAGCCTCTGGAGGAGCGAGCAGAACAGCACAGAACAGAGAGACCAGAGGGAAAAGCAAATAAACAACAGAAATAGCCCAGTGAGATCACACCAAAGCAAAGCAGGTTCACTCCTTCCTACTTTGTGCGAAAGTCAAGCAGGCAATTTCCGCCGCTGCCAAACATACCAGTGACTAGACCCAGCCCTGAACGCCCACAGAGGCGAGCTGCATTTAGTGCCAGAAACCACAGGCAGAGTGGGAGGCAGACTCTGCACAGCGAGAGAGAGCGAGAGCGAGAGAGAGAACAGAGAGAGAGAGACACACACACACAGACACACTGTTTACCATAAGGACATTCAGGCAGCAGGTGGGGTACAGCGGCTGTTTGCAAAGTCAAGACTCTTTGTGGGTATTAACAGCTAATTCACAAGTTGGAAGCAGAGCTCCGATGTGATCTGAAAAGCAACGATGGTTATCCTCTCTCTCTCTCTTCTCTCTCTCTCTCTCTCTATGTGACAGGCACCTCAGGTGTGTGGGGTGTGTGTGTGTGTGTGTGTGCGGTGCGTGCGTGCGGTGGGTCTGCAGCACCTTTGTCGTAGTAGTAGCGCAGGGCGCGGCTGAGCTTGTTCATAGTTCATGTTGGGCTTGTTCTTGCGGACGCCCCACAGGCGGGCCACCTCCTCGGCGCGCAGCAGCTTGAACTCGCCCTCCTCGCTGGTCCAGCAGATCAGCTGCTTGTGGCGGCCGGGGTCCTGCAGGAGCTGCAGCAGGAACTGCCACAGCGTCACCGAGCTGTCCATGTGGCCCCCGTCACTAAAAGGAAGGATGTTGCAACACACGCACGTTATTCAGAACCACAAAACACACACACGGTCGTCACTTTCTTATTCATTTTTTCACATACTGGACGGGTTGAGGGAAATGATCGGTTATATTAAGAACCCGTTCTTTTTGACTCGCAACTGCATGGCAGTGATTCTCTTTATTTTCACAATTGTCACATAACCTGCTACATAACCTAAAATATCATGCAGCAAAAACTATGCCAAAATAAGGCCTATATAAGATGCCAAAAGATTTAACCATCTTATATAGGCCTACAGTGTATCATATATATAGGCTATATAACAATGAAAGGAGAGTCACAGCAGGGAAAAGACCCAGGTACCAATCAGGACATGTAGTAGACATTGTAGTACCTTTGATGTGTAAAATGGTAAAAGTTCAACAGCTTTCATATGAAGAATATAAAAGATACTCCTTGCATTGTGTTCGCATTAGAATACCAGGAAGCGACATGAGAAAACATAAACATGTGGCTAGAGCGAGCCAAGTAACACACACCCACTCCCAACGCTAGGTAGCAAGATACCACCAGGAGACTAACAATATTCAACATGTATACAGTAGATGAACCAAAATACATCTTTGGCTCAGCAACATTCAGAAATAAAAAAAGTATTTCTGATGAAGCTTCAAGACATACCAAGCAGAACTGATTCCTCTGAACGCTTTTTCTTCACCCTCTCGCACAGACACGCTCATTTTTTTTATAATGAGCTCAAACAGATAAATGAAATATTAACATATCTGATGTTGCGCTGTGTTGTGTGCGCAGTGTAATTCTGTCAGTATTTTTTGTGTTTACATCCTGCACAGAAAATCAGCACCACATTTCTCATTGATTGTCATTTGAAACCAGGCAAGTTAGATTTTAGGCAAGTTATGTATCACTGAGGATCCCACTCCTGAAATATGTAGTGAGTCTGTAAGTTCTGTAAATGCATTCAGCCTCGCCTATATGTGAAAAACATAGGCCTAACCTTTGAAATGTAGATCTGACGGCTATGCCTTTGGACTCGCAACATTTGCACCTTCTTGCATGTAATAATTATCCACACTAACTTTAAAATTCCTGAAAAACTGGAACTGACCTTAGCAGGGGGACAATAAAAACACTGCCAGTCTTGCTGCTGATACGAGTGCTGATACGAGTGTTGTACTTTGCAGTACACTTGCAGGAAACGATCCTGCCACACAGGACTTGGTTTAGTGTAAAGGACTTCTCTTGCGAAGGTAGGCCTCCGAGTCATATGGCAAGTTAGCAGTCCTTGGCATAACCAAATAGCCCAGTCCAAAAAGGCCATCATCTAGAGTTTAAGCCCTGCCTCGTCAATGGTTTGATTGGTCACTCATTACACCATGGGGGTTTCTAGTTCAGCATTTTTCCATGATCTCTCTGGTATCTTTGAGTTGTGTTTTATCTGAGACCCAACATAGATCAGAGAGATTTGCTCTGCTTTATTTGACCTCCATTTTATGACAGGGTTCATAACGCAGGTTAGATAATGCCAGAGTTAGGGTTGGACAGATGTTCTGATAAAGCACTAGGCCTATATCACGGATGTATAAAAATATGGTGTTGTCTGTATCAACACCATCTCAAAATGTGTCGTTATAGGTACTTGTTTAATTTTTTTTCACATGAATTTTAATTTCTCTAACTGCCACTGATCTGGGGTTGTTCTTAATGACCGCTGGCGTCATTAGTGGATACAGAATCTGATCTGACGTCAGCCAATCAGTTGGATGTGCTTGAGCACGAGACATGAGCCTATGATAGTAAAGGTGCTAAACTCACTGACATTCAAAGTAGAATAGGATTAAAGGGCACCTATTTTACCACCAGGTGTGAGTGTGATAGCCATGACAAATGGTAAATGGATTGCATTTATATAGTGCTTTTATACAAAGCGCTTTACAGTATTGCCTCACATTCACCCATTCATACCCATTCATGCACCAACGGTGGTGTCAACCATGCAAGGTAACAACCAACACATCAGGAGCAGTTAGAGTCTTGCTCAGGGACATCTTCACACCTAGCTAGGTGGAGCCCAGGGATCGAAACGCTCTCACTTCCTGAGCTACTGCTGCCCAAGCCCTAGACATTCTAAAATTGTCATTGTGACATAGTGACATCACAAGTGGGAGTGTCCACCCAGATGTATGTCGGCAGGCTCGTAGACTGAAGCGGCTTGTAATGGCTAATCAGTCTCACGGTGGTAAGATGGGGGCCCTTAAAGATTGGAAAACTTGCTTTATTCTCAGACACATAGAACATGTGTCTCTGAGAATAAAGGCAGAATTGATTAGCCTACATTTAGCATACATTGAATTCGATTTGTTGACGTTAAATGCTCAATTAAATGTCAGATCGAATTCAGTTTTTTCCCTTTCCCCAAAATTAGCCCTATTTTTAGGCTATAAGATATTAATAAAAGTGAGGTGATGAAAGTGATGGCGGATTTCTTTCTTACTTTCTTACACAACCTCAAAAAGCAGGTAAGACGAGTGGGAATAATTAAGGTCAAAAACTGTCAAATTATATCTCAAACTGTAATTGGCATACATGCAGAATATGGATAAAAAAAAAAGAAAAATGATGTTATTGGTGTTCTCAAGCTGGCTGGCAACATCACTCCATCTCCTGGTGAAACGACTGATTTCATTCCTTTCAGTTTACAGGCCTAGCCTATAGGCCTACACCAAGTTATGAATCACAAGCTTAAAAAGGTCATAACTCATCGTACCTAGTAGCCTTATAACCTACTACATTTGTTGATTGAGTATTACTATGATTTACAGTATATGATACTATGATTAATGAAGTCACAGTATATCACTTGTCACTTGTTAATAACTGAAATGATTTGTATCTCTCATTCAACCTGGTAAGGACTCTACATTTCCCTCCTTGTCTGCCAGGCTTAGGTTTGTTTGAGTTCAGGATAATCCGTCTTTACAATATATTTGATCTTTAGAAGAACAATATTAGAGAACAAAATGGATGGAATCAAAGATAGTGTCGGAGATAGTCAACAGTAAAGTGTACATTTGACTAATTTGTGTCACAGCACCATGACACCAGTTTCAACTGTACATCGATGTGGGTTATGGGTTGACACTGAGCATTGTGATCCACTTCATGTTACAGATCAGATCAGAGTGCTGATGATGGTTTTTGCTGTGTTGTTGAAGCATGCCATGCAATCTTCTTATGAGGAGGAGAGTAAATGTGCACTGACTCATCCACAGACCAGCTGGATGATGATGATGGTGACACACACACATACACACACACACACACACACACACACACCCACTCACAATCTGTCCCCACAGCACCACGGAAAAAAAACACATGCGCAACCGATTTCTGAAGCTACAACAACAAAAACATCGTTTAGAATCTCTGCAACCAAGTCCATATCATTTGTTGTGTACGTGTATCATCAAGGTGTGTGTGTGTGTGTGTGTGTGTGTACAGTACGTACACACGGAGCTTGGCCTGGGGGACAGAAACACACACACACACACACACACACATATGAGCGACTGTGCTGGTTTACTGTGCAGCACAGCAACACCTTCCAGAAGACCACTTGTTGGTCGAACAACTAGCGAGCAGCTCCCGGGGAAACGAAACGAAACGAAACGAAATAACACACAAGTCATGTTCACTGACTCACTGCACAGCAACACCTCAGATATACACGCAACCATAGAGTTAGTCCACCATCACGCAACCATAGAGTTAGTCCACCATCACGCAACCATAGAGTTAGTCCACCATCACGTAACCATAGAGTTAGTCCACCATCACGCAACCATAGAGTTAGTCCACCATCACGCAACCATAGAGTTAGTCCACCATCACAAAACCATAGTTAGTCCACCATCACGCAACCATAGAGTTAGTCCACCATCACGCAACCATAGAGTTAGTCCACCATCACGTAACCATAGAGTTAGTCCACCATCACGCAACCATAGAGTTAGTCCACCATCACGTAACCATAGAGTTAGTCCACCATCACGCAACCATAGAGTTAGTCCACCATCACGCAACCATAGAGTTAGTCCACCATCACAAAACCATAGTTAGTCCACCATCATGCAACCAGAGTTAGTCCACCATCATGCAACCATACAGTACAGTACAGTCCGCCGTCACATACAGTTACTAGTCTGCCGTTCAGTTAGGCGTTAGCTTAGCGTGCTAGTGTTGTTGATATTATGATTATGATTATGATTATGATTATTAATAATATTATTATTACCTCGTCGCTCGTCCAACAAGCAGCCGCAGCCGCAGACACGGTGAACGCTTCTTCCGAACAATCCCAGAACATGTTTCAATCCCGTCCTGGTGGAGGCTAGAGGGACGGGCGGCTGAGCAGCGCCATGGTGCCTCCTCACGGCCGTCCGCGCTCCGCGTCGTCCCGGCGGGGCGGCGGACAGGAAACTCCCGCCTGAGATCACTTCCTCATGCGGAGCTTATTGTTTTACACATATTATTATTATTATGACGATTATGATTATTATTACTACTCTCAGACACAAGTACTGCTGAGGACATTACAACACACGAGTCGCTAGTAGGACGCGTTACGATCCAGTACTTATGTCATCATGAGATATCAAAATGCGTTCGCGTGTTCAGCGCGTTGTGGTTCACTTCACAGTCACTCGCTCCAGACATGATGATGCGTTACACTGTCTGGAGAGCATGGATGCGGAACAAGTTGGCCGTCAACCAACCAAATAGTACATATATTATATATGGTGTGGTCAGGGCTGCACTTACACGGATTTTAGATAGAAACGCATTTGATGCATTATGATATTATATAATATTGCAATGTTGTACAGTACACGTGGGTGAAGCCCCTCGGCGGCCACGTGGGGGCAGTGTAGAGCCCTGCACAGAGCATGTTATGTCACATGTTACATGTTATATGTTACATGTTACATACACATAGCACACCTTATAGACATATTTCCTTCTGCAACCATTAACACTGACACGTACAGTATCTATATCATCTGTTTTAGGATACGTAGCATAACAATCAAAAGCAATCGAAATGATAACATGTGCCTTTCATTCATATCATAGACTAATATAGACTGAATATTGCAATTATTTTAAGCCCCTGTGGATTTTCCTGTTCGTCAGGTCAGGTGACACAGCCAAACTTTATTTGGGCATCAAATGTACAAAGAGTATATGAATGAGCTGTTACCGTTTACACTCACACCTTATCAACTCTTCCACCTAAAACTCATGCAAGAATCTTCTCTTGAATAGTATAGCCGATAGATAGCCACAACCGAATACCTAATCCCACACATTTCTTACCTCAATAAGTGTATCTCAATGTAAACCCAACAAAGTATAACATTTTACCTCAACCTCACCATCTCTCTTTGGCACTAAATGTACTGGCCCCTCAAATGTAGCTACATCGACCAAACCATAGCATTGAAATAACTCCACCACTATATGTATCACCTTTGAGTGGTAAGGTAACCATATTTTATAGAACCCGGTCTTTTTTTATTTTTTTTTAAAGCTATATGTCTCCAAAATGTATAGTATACATTTATAGTATAGCCAATCTGATTTCCTTCCTCAGATGCACAAGTGCAGGTGCTATAGCTGTTTTCTTACATCCCGATGCTATCACTTTCATTTCGGGCTCTGGGCTGCGGCAGGCCTGGCTGGGTGCAGGTGGTGGCAGCATGTTCTGAAGGGGCGTGCCATTGTACTGTCATGCCACCTGAATGTGATCAGAGGAACCTGCCAGTCCTGATGCCACTCAGTCCATCTGATGTGACACACAGCTGATAGCTGACCAGCTGATGCACACGTGACTTTGGCCTGCTGAACTCACCACTGCTCTATTCACCTATTTTTAGACTGGTCGGTTGCTACCTAAGTGTCTCCACAGTATGAGGGACTGGCACCTCCATGGATTTTCATATCAGTGTCAGCCGCCACTGACTATGACAATGGCAACCATATCTGTTTAGTTGAAGTATAACTCAAAATGGAAATGGATTGCATTTCTGTAGCGCTTTTATCCAAAGTGCTTTACAGTATTGCCTCACATTCATCCATTCATACACCGACGGTGGTGTCAACCATGCAAGGTAACAAGCAACACGTCAGGAGCAGTTAGGGTTAGGTGCCTTGCTCAGGGACACCTCGACACTTAGCTAGGTGGAGCCCGGGATCAAACCAGCAACCTTCAGGTTTCCAGACAACTGCTCTTACCACCTGAGATACTGCTGTCCAAAATATATTTTTTTACTTTCATTTCACAAATTTGTATCCAATGTTGACTTATAAAACACTAATAGAACAATTCTGCAGTATGAATACACATGTATTATAATACTAGTGCCTTAGCTCGTCCAACCTGTAGTGAGCCTCAAATGAGTTATGTTATGTTAAAAATGTGTGTGTGTGTCTTTGTGTGTGATTCTAATAGTACTTTAAAGAGTAAATGAACACTAAAATCATACCACAAGTGCAGTGAAGATTCAGTCTGTACTAAATCACAACAATTGTTGCCTTTGGTGCTGTTATGAGGTATGATTTTAGTGTTTAGTTGCTATTTATATGTCTGCTCTGTGTCACTAAATGCCTATGGCTGAAGCTGTTGACCAATAGTAACCCCTGGTCACAATCGCTCGTCAAACAGCCTAGGTCTACATTTCGTATAGAAGAGGCGACACACTTTCCTCTTGACAGTAGAAAGTGGACGACAGCGCTTCTGTGACCACACATGAAATCAGCATAACGTCTCCACTTGCACTGTCACCGGAGAGGGGAAGAGCGCCTGGGCTCAAGTACTACTGGAAAGCAACAACACAGTGTGTGTGTGTGTGTGTGTGTGTGTGTGTAGGCATCCAAGGATGATGTGTGACTAGACAGCACAGCAATTTCCTCTTGAAACCGCCCGTCTCCCTTTTCCTTCCCTTTCAGACGTGTCACCACACTGTGTGTCTGCCACAGGCCAGGCTGGAGTCCTGCTGAGGTTTTAGCAGTACATACAGAGAAAGCTGCAGCAGCTCATTATATAGACATCTGTGACAGTTGTGAAAATATACCTGCCGGGTGTGAACAGGAGACAGATCTCCACCTGCATGTACTGGGAAAGGCTGCATTGTCATTGCTTAAATTATGAGACATATTAGGCTCTTTGCAAACTTTATTTTGTGAATAGGAAAATAGCATTTCTGGTAATCAAAAAAAGTGCCTGTATTACATACACAGAGAGAGAGAGAGACAGAGAGACAGAGAGAGAGAGAGAATGCAGGCTTGTATATAGGAAGCAGCCCAGGGGGTTGGGGGGGGCTCAGACACAAACATTACTGGTTCAGCAGACAAATTAAAAACATCGTCATCTGTCATCTGCCTGCCTGCCGGTCGCTCCATTCTTTCAAATGGATTTGATACATGTTTTCAACTTAATAATAAAATACAGAGAAGCTCAGGAGGAGAACCATTATGGTGAGAGGCAAGAAAAAGAAAGTACATTAGCTACGATGCACCAATAGTCCACCCGGGGAGTGCATGTGAAGCACCAGCTGAATGGCTCTCCCAGGTAGTGCTGGCCGCCATTGTATAGCAGAACACTGAACACACACAGCCCTCGGCGGCGCTTTAGTTACAGAGTATGATTGCAGGTTGTTGTTTTTTTTTTTTTTTTAATTGTACTGATGTCAGTATAGTGTGTCTAAACTCCTGTGAGTGAAAGCACCAGTCAGCAAGCACCAGGTATCAGATTGAACATCAAACCGATACAGTTAGCTTCATTGTCACGGCAGAGTTGAACCGTTCATTTCTACAGAAAAACTAAAACATGGCCGACGGCATCGCGCTGCTTCTTTCCCCTTTGCCAATGTTTCCCAAAGAAACAACCGACCGCAACCACGTCTTTCTCCTGCTCATACACGTTTGCCGTTTAGCGATGGACTCCTATACAAACTTTACTTTAGCTGTTCAGAAGCACATTAAAGCCCACATGAAGTCCAGAAGCTTTGGTCTGCAAAATGCATCCTGTTACAATGTTATTAACAAGCACCACAACAATGGCCTCCAGCTTTGTTTTGAATGTGGGTTTGGACAACAATAGAAGTGTATAGAGAGAGATTGTATCTGCTGGTTGCAAGACAGGAAAGAAGCATTGTTACTCCTGGATGTTGTTCCTTTGGCTACGTCGGTAATAACAACATGGAACTGTACTCGTTTGCTGAAATAAAAATAAAAATAAACACATTTCGGCATTTCGCCTTCTGATTCTTCACTCTGGTAAATTGGTGGAACCTAATTGGTGGAGTGCACGTCCATTTTCAGTGAAAATGAAAATGAAAGGGTTGTAATTGTACATGAGGTTAGAGCAGGAGTCCAAGAACCCACAAGTTACTTGGCGTCATTCCATGGATCAGTCTCATGATGACGCACCAAAAAGCAACTCGATAGCTTAATGTACTGGTTGAACAATTTCCTATTGGATACATCTATTTGGGGGTGAAAACGAGACTACCGGCTCTGTACATGGGTTAATATGAGTCTCTACATAGGGGTACACAATATACTGAGGAGTCTGCAAAGACCAATGTTTTGACTGGAGATTAGCTGCCCTTCCAGGTCTGGTAAAATATTAGCTTATTTTTGTGTTTGCAACTAAAACTATGAAAGGAAATGTTGATTACAGTAGCCTACTTCCAATACTGTAAATATGCATTACATGGTTGATAAAGATAATAAAGATATCTGTGTCAAAGAGAGGGTTGGTGGTATTAGCCGTGGGTGAGCTCTTGTGTGTGTGACTTCAAAAGGACTGCATGAAAGCACTGCCAAGAATTGTAGGTCACCCACTGAGAGTGTATTTCACACGAGCTCACAGAGGACCAGAACAAGGATTTCGAGTTTGGCAACCCACCCCCCACCCACCCCTCTCATGAATCACAGTTAAATAAAAGCAGCCGCACGTGGACCCGTTCTGAATGAGGATCGGGTAATCCTATCCCAGCCCCCCGTGGTCCGAAGGCATCAATGGATAATAGCATTGACGAAAGGCAATAGGTTTCAACTGGCGTGATTATGATCGAACAAGTGCGTGAAAGGGTCACGGCTGTAAGTGTTGTACGCACACACGGCGTAGGGAGGATACTGAGCGTGTTACGCAAGATATGCAAATGACTTGCTAAAGGACATATTTACTCTCAACTGCTTCAGTATGCTTCAAAAGAGGAATTCAAAATAAAAACATCTCATCTTTGTAAGACGATAATATACTCATGTTAATACATGAGTATATTAATACAACCTCTTGCTAATGCTAAATGAACAAATCTGTTTGCTGGACCGTGTTCAATGATGCCACTTCCAAAATGGACAGGATTGACTTTCAGAAATAACATTGGGGTACTGTGGGGAAAAATAACCGGTGCAAGCAGTGGGTTATTAAGGGGTCTTTACCGCAAGACAGACTCCTCTAATGGTTATCATAATATCCATAGGCTAGCAACACACACATGCACATGTGTATGTATGTGTGGAACAACCTGACTGGGCGAAGGCCATAAAATCCATGTTTAGCTTGCGCAAACGGTTTCTCCTGCAGTGGCCATTAGCTTACTGCTATAGAAGCGTCACAGAGAACCAACATGTCTGCTCGGAGGGGCACCGCGCCACGGAAGCGACCAGCGACAGGAGGTCAGGTGGAGGAGAGCATCACAGAGGGGGGACTGGAGGAGGGCCGGGAAGGAGAGAGGTCAAGGTTCAGCACCGTTCAGTTCTGCTCTCTTTATGCTCAGAGTCCAAGAGCTGATTTTGGGGGAATAGTCTGGATGCCTTGGGGTCCAGGCGTAGAGGTGGGGGTGAGGGGGAGGGTGGCGGGGGAGATGAAGGCGTCACACGGTGACACCGATGATGCGGCTGGGCCGGGAGCCGCGGTGCACCTTGGTGTGCTTGGACAGGTGGTCGCTGCGGGCAAACTTCTTGTCGCAGAGCGAACACTCGTACGGCTTGATGCCCCGAGTGTGAGCGGCGGTGGCGAGAAAGTTCGTCCGAGCGGGAGAACCTGGGGAGAGGGACAGAGAGGGACAGGGGATAATATGAGGGGGGTTACGTCGCTTTGGCTGAAGCCTCTGCTGAAACTGACTGTCAATACTGTTCAGTAAATACTTAGTTTTCTGTTGTAATTATTTTTTTTTTTGGAGATTTTGAAGAATATGGGTAATATATTTACAATACAAACTAAAACTATGGCATTCTCTACAGAATGATTTAAAGCATTGTTTAAATATCTTTCAGTTTCAGAAAATGTACAAAAAGACAAATTAGATTATATGAAGTGTCAGGTAGTCTGTTTCCTTAGTTGATGGTAAATTACTGTGTTTGGCTTTTGATTCTTCCTTTTCTCATGCTACTATAAGTTATGGCTAGGGATGCACCGATACCGATACCAGTATTCGGTATCGGTCCGATACTGTGCTCATGTACTCGTACTCGTTAAACTACTCCGATACTCCCGCACCGATACCACTTTGGCAACGCAACGTTAACCTTGTAATATTCTTAGCCAAGGAATATTGAAATAAAGAGATGCAACCGAGTTGGCGTTTATGGATGTTTAATAGCAACGAGAGATCGCATGAGATCAGAACCGCGAATTAACGGAGCCCCCCATCAGAACCGCGAATTAACGGAGCCCCCCCCCCCCATCAGAACCGCGAATTAACGGAGAACCTCCCCCCCCCATCAGAACCGCGAATTAACGGAGAACCCCCCCCCCATCAGAACCGCGAATTAACGGAGAACCCCCCACCAGAGACGCTGACTCGGAGCCCAGCGTCTCACGGGAGCGTCATCATTGCGCATCCTTGGCGCAACATCTGTGATGTCCACCAATGTCCTAAACAACAACACGTCCTTGGTACCGAATATCCGACTGACGTATGTTGGATGGTTCTGAATAGGTTACATTTAATTGAAATTATTAATTATTAAATTATTAATTGAAGTTATATTTGTTTAATTTGTTCACAGTCAGAAAGTGAGGAACATCTGATTGAAAATAAAACATGTTTTCAAAGTCATTAGAACTGTAATGGTTTTATTAAGTACTCGGTATCGGTATTCGGTATCGGCAAGTACCCAAATGTAAGTACTTGTACTTGTACTCGGTCTGAAAAAAAGTGGTATCGGTGCATCCCTAGTTATGGCTAAGTAACTGTAATTGGCAGACCATCTATTGACAGACCATCTATCTCTATTGTTTATTAATGTTTTGAAGAAGACGCAGGCAAAATAAGACTTTTCTTCTCCCTGCTCCTTTTTGGTCATGGAATGTACAAACAGATGTGTTTTGATTGTGAATCACTTTTTTTCTTTTCTATTTTCTGGAGTGATGATGACCATGAGCAGAATAAATACACATGAAATGAAATGTAAACAAGTGTGTTTAACTTCTTTTTACTTTAACTCTAGTGTTTAACTTGTTTTTACTCTAATTACTTTTCAGCCCTGAGAGTGAGAGCCTTTACTGTATATAAGAAACTGTTCTTCGTGACTTGCCTGGTTAAAATAATGAATTTAAATAAAATGTTACACTCAAATATATACATACATACATACATATATATATACACACACCATACTATATATATATATATATATATATATATATATATATACATATATACATATACACACACACATATATATCATACATTGCTCACACACACACACGTCAGGCAGTGTACCTCCAGCCACAGTCAGGCCAGCTGCAGGTGTAGGGCTTCTCCCCGGTGTGGCGGCGGAAGTGGGCCTTCAGATGGCTGCTCTTGGTGTACATCTTCTCACAGCCCGGGTGGGAGCACTTGTGGACTCTCAGGGTCTCTGTGGGGGTGACTCTCGCCACCCGCGGGGCGACCGCCTTCAGCAGGCTGCCACCGCTGCCAGCCCCCGCCCCTGCCGCCGCCACGCTAGTGATCTCCAGAGTTCTCATGGTGATGGGGAGAGGGGCGATCTTGACGTACTTCTGGTCAGACAGACCCCCGCTCAGTGTCACCAGTGTGGCGTGGTGGGCGGAGCCACCCTGCGGGGAGAGCAGGGCAAAGTTGGTCCCCGAGGTGCCCTGAAGAGACAGCACCAGGTGTGCCAGGCGCAGCGCGGCCGCGGCAGGGGTGGCGGCGGCTCCGGCCGAGGGCGGAGTCATGTGGCCGTGGGGCAGGGATCGCAGCTGGAGCACCACGGGAGTGCCCAGCACCACCGAGGGGGCGGGGGCGGGGGTGGAGGTGGAAGAGGGGGTGGCGACAGCAGCGACAGATCGGACCAGAGATGAGGTTCTTTGAGCTGCAGGCGGTGGGTGGGCCGGTTGGAGGTCCGGCTGGGGGTCCGAGGCCTGGCAGGAGGTGCTGGCCGGGTTGCCGCATGCTGATGCTGATGGGGAGGGTGACGGGGGAGTCAGCTGGTGCTCGCTGGCAGACGGAGAGTCATTGCTGCTGCTGCTGCAGACGGAGGCAGGAGAGGGCTCTTCTGCGGGGACCAGCAGGCCCTCCCTGACCAGCTCCATCTTCTCCCGGAGGAACTCCTCGATGTCCTCCAGGGTCGGGGAGAAGGGAGACGGAGGGCGGAGCGGGAACTGAGGCAGCCTGACCTCCTGGCCTCTGGCCTGGAGGTCCTCCTCATCGCCTCCCGTGCCAAGGAAGATGTGCAGACTGGAGCCGTCGTACTCCATGTCCTGTTCCTCCTCATCCTCCTCCTCCTCCCGCTGCTCTGCGGGGCTGCAGCCCAGCGTGGCTCCAAGCTCCCCGGTCTCGGGGCTGTAACTGGAGACGGAGCTGCCCCCATCACTGCCCGCGCCCTCCCCCAGGAGGCTCAGGGAGTACGGGCTGCCACTGTCCCTAAACAGTTCATTGTCCAAAGTCAGCGTTCTGCTGCTAATAGACACCATTGATCCAGGCCAGATACAGCAGAAAGGACGTCAGGGAAACGTCAGGAGAAAAAAAAAAACCTGCAAAGGCAATTAGTCAGCCATTATCACCAGCTAAGATGAACATGTGGGCAGAATTGCAAGGCCCGCACACATGACTTCCTGAATAACAATGTTATATAATGCATAACACAAAAGTAAACAGTAGTCTATATTCGTATCTTTGTATTAATGCCACATACACGTTCCCGTGGTACAACCAACATCCAACCCCGTGCACGCAGGCGCACATGTGGCCGAGGCTGCCCATAGGCCCGCGGCAGCACAATAACAAGGCGCCTGGTAAACACTCTGCCTCGTGACGCATCCGCCCCGCATGGCGACCACGTTACAGCCACGCGTGTCCCGTTTGCGAGAACCACACATTTTGCGCACACATTCACGAGTAAGCTGCGCGTACCACATGGCCACATCCACCTGAATAAACTACCCCCCCCCAAACAACAGCCATTTACGAGTCTCAAGTTCGGTTGGATCAGAATCATATTTGGAGACATCTTTAAAACGAGAGAAACACGCTGGTCACACCGCGCCTCCGCCACCTACCGCTTATAAAGTCGGGATGCGGCGCAGCACAGCCGATAGCGCGTCGATCGGGCGTCCCTCCGTCGTGTTATCGCAGTAAACAGCGACTCCGTCCTTGACGCGGGTCCATGTTGGCGTTCTCTTCTCCCGACACGCCGTCACATGACCGCATTGCTGTACACTCGGAGGCACGGATCCGATTCCGCCCCTCTGATTGGACGAGCAAAAAGAGGCTCGCCCTAAACGCAGCGCTGTCATTGGTTGCCGCTCAATAAATTGTGTTTTTCCCATGTGTTGTTGCAAATGTTACCAATCACAGTGCTGCGCCTCAAACACGACGCATGTTTACGAGGCTGTTGCAGATTATTCATTATTCACGAGGGGAACAGTTGATGTAAATGGATTAACTGTAAACTACTGTGATGTCATCGACATTTTGGCGCGCTTGTCATCTAAGGGGAAGCGTGCAGTACATGTAGGCTGCATTGAATCAAATGAAGTGACAGGGCTCATCAAGAAACACACCCAAACATACAACCTAACAGCCCACTAACACACCACCATACTGTACACAGCTGATGACACAGTTATACAATACAATATTGAGAAAATACTTGCATTGTCAATATTTACAGTGAGTACATTTACTATGCACATGCAACCCTTGTATTGAGGACATACATAACTTAAAAACAAATATGCTATGGCATTTTAACTGACATTCTAGCTCACTATTAACATTTCAAAGATTCCTTTTAGAGTAGGCCCATATGGAGTCTGCAATGAAGACAAACCGCTTAAATGTAAAAGTGCCTTCATTTAGTTTCTATATCACTGTGTGTCTTGAGATGTAGTGGTGGCAAGTTGATGATGTAGACACATCTCTGTTACCCCAAAGCTTCAGTTGGAGAGAATAATTAGACAGAAAATCAATGACGACAACATTGTGCAAAATGTACTGACTTACACGTCATGCTTAATGGGGAAAAAAAAACAATCAGGAGTTTGATAATGTTACAATTCAATTTCTCCAGCAAACTTCACGTCCACTCCCAGTGTATACATTTTTACATTATGAATACAAATTGTGGAATGTGTGTGTGGTTGGTGGCTGGTTTAAGCAGCCTCACCTGGCCCGAGTCAGGCTGGTTAGACTCTGGGGCTGAAATGAAATGTGGTTTATGTAGGCCAAGCACATTTCAGACATGGACGCAACCCACTGAGCTTCACGTTTTTGTGAGTGAATTATTCCCTGTTTGGACACTGTTTTGCTACATACTGTACATCACACATGTGTATTGCAGGGATATAGGTCTATGACACACTCAAGTGTTGAGTCTTATCCTTCATTTTCTCCTCTCTGCTTCAAGGATCTCACCCCTCAACAAATGAATGACATGAACAGTACGTTACGGTTGTGATGATGTCCATTATGTGATGACACATTAGCTTTTGCTACCTACAGGTTTCTAGAACACAACGACCCTCCTGCAGGGCTAAGCTTCATTCAGGGCTCAGTAATTTACAATCTGCCATTTACCATTCACACAATGTTTAAGATAGTAATAACACACACACACACACACACACACACACATGCACGCACACACGCACACGCACTTGCAGACATACTTTTTGTTTGGTCAATATTTGTGCTGATTTCACTTTTCCTTTTTTTTTTAAAACATTATTTAGTCTAACATTGTTAAGGCTAAATCTATTAATGTATATGTATATACATGTATTGCATGTATGTTGTAATATTGTTGTTGTTTTTTATTATGCATTCATATTTCTATTCGATTTTTCTTTCGATTTTTTGTATAAATGTCTTGCTTTTCAGAGAGTTTTCCTGCCAGTCTTGATGGACTGCATTGAACGTATAGTGACATGGTCTTTACATTAAAGCCTTCTAAAAAAATGACAAACATCTGCTCTCCGAAAACCCTGAAGGGAAGAGAGAATGCCAGGGAGTCATGTCAGTCTTGGCAGAGCTGGACTGTGGCTGTTGTGGTGCAATGGGGACCTCTGGCGGTCAAAGAGCAGTCAACAGCCACACGCTCTTCGTGCATAGAATTTGTTGTCAGCATTCACCTTCCAAAAACAATGTAAGTAAAGAGATGTTTTTTGCGGTGACTGTTATATGAATCCATTTGTATAAAATGCTCTGTATAAAAGAAGAAAAAGATGGAAAGAAAGAGCGAAGAGCCCCCTCTCCAAACTACACATGTCTTTATGAATGCATATGCTATATTGTTATATAAGTCCGTCATATATATATATATATATATATATATATATATATATAATGATACAGGCAGAGATCTATAATATCCATGCTTGGAAATATTGTCAATTATTTTAAAATCAATTAGATAGATCAATTGAAATGTTAAATAGCAATAGCATATGACTTACCCCATTATTATTTTACCCGTCTTTATCTTTGGAATTCTTGGGGCATAATGGTTTATTGATTGGTACATTAATCGTTAATTAATTATTAATTATGTTAATTAATGACTACATTGAATTATGTATGTATGTATGTATGTATGTAGTATGGTTATTTCCACATTGATTCAGCAGAGGATATGTAAGTGGTGCTCCTGTATAACCAAGCAGAGCATATGGATGAGCTCCTGCTGGTAGTCATACTGCAGCACAGGGAGGCTGCTCCACAACCTGCTCTGCACACAGCAGGACATACTGCTGCTGAGCCACTGAGACTGCACGAAGCTGTCATTCAGCCACACATTACTATAGGGGATCATGAATTTACATTGAAATAAACCGTCAACTTGGACTGAAATATACAATAAACATAGATAGAAATGCACGACGAACATGCAGTATATGGATTCGGATTCCAAACATATTAAGGATATGTATTTTCATGTATATTTATGATATAAATATACATGAGATAATGATAGGTAGGAACTGTATGTATGTATGGAAATGTGATGCATACATACACATTACCTGCAATAAAGGGTGGTGGCAATGATAGAGATCTATTAATAACTTGTAATTGCATTGTAAAGGATGCCGCCTCAACACTGTATTTAAAAGCTTGCTCAATGTGTAATAGTGGGTTGATGCGTATGCTGTAATCAGAATATTCCATCTGGCATTTTTATAATTGTATCTTTTATATCTTTCATATCTTTCATATCTTTCCATATCTTTCAATAACTCAAAGTTTCAGTTCTGGTTATCATTCAAATATTTCACTAAATAGTTGAAATAATAGAAAGTCTGGTTATTTCCAGCAAACAATTGAAAAACGAAGCCCTCGATCACACAGAGGTAACATTCCAAATGCTGAATGCCCTAAATGTAAATGTATTATAACAGCTAGAGCCTTTCATTAAGCCTTCTCTTTGTTGGCTGAGTGTGGCTTCACACTGGGCACAGCTCAGCTGAGAAGATCATTTCTGGACACTACCATCCAATCCAATCAGCACAAGTATTCTCCTACACAAATCCATAGCAACTGTATGGAAATGACTTTCTGTGGGTTAGGGTTACACTACTAGTTGTGACTGGTATCAGTGTGGTCGCTCTAGGTGTAATGCAGAAAGGTACTGTGTGTGGTTCCACTGTAAATGAGGAGGGAAGAGAGAAAGGGGACAACTCTTCTCCGCTCCACATCAGTACAGCTGCTGCAGTGTGCTAATGATCACTTGCTCTCCACACTGCGAAGCTGTGAAATCAATGGGCCACGTCCGAGTCATGTTGACTGTAAACCATTGTGTCTTGCCCAGATGGGTGTGTGTGTGGGGGGGGGGGGGGGGGGGTGGTGTATTTTTGTTCTTAATTGCAAGTCATAAAACAAACACTATCACATATTAGATAACCTGAGAATGTATGAATAATGAATATAAATAATTCCATTATATCTCTATTTCCTCTAATATTCTCCTCTATCTAATGTATGGGTGTGGTTATTAGATTGTATTAACAGGGCGGCAGTAGCCCAGAAGGTAAGAGCAGTTGTCTGTCAGTTGTCAGTTACTAACTAAGTGTCGAGGTGTCCCTGAGCAAGACACCGAGTCATAACTGCTTCTGACGTGTTGGTTGTTACCTTGCATGGTTGACACCGCCGTCGGTGTATTAATGGGTGAATGTGAGGCAATACTGTAAAGTGCTTTGGATAAAAGAGCTATATAAATGCAATCCATTTACCATTTATTAGTTCACATTGTAACTTTGGGAGTTATACAACCTGTGCCAAAGATATCAAATCCAAATCCATCCCACACCGTAAACCTACTGCACGCCTCCACCTGGACTCGACCCTATATCCCTTCCACCTCTATACATTACATTTACATTTACATTTGGGGCATTTGGCAGATGCTTTTATCCAAAGCGACTTACAATAAGTACATTTGTTGAAAGAAAGAATGAGATCGCGGATACAAGCGGCCGAAATGAGTTTCCTCTGCAGGGTGGCTGGGCTCAGCCTTAGAGATAGGATGAGGAGCTCAGACATCCGGAGGGAGCTCGGAGTAGAGCCGCTGCTCCTCCGCGTCGAAAGGAGTCAGCTGAGGTGGTTCGGGCAACTGATCAGGATGCCCTCCGGGCGCCTCCCTTTGGAGGTTTTCCGGGCACGTCCAACTGGGAGGAGACCCCGGGGCAGACCCAGAACCCGCTGGAGGGATTATATATCTCGTCTGGCCTGGGAACGCCTCGGGATCCCCCAGGAGGAACTAGAGAGGGTGGCTGGGGAGAAGGAAGGCTGGGGGGGCCCCGCTTAGCCGGCTGCCACCGGCGACCCGGCCCCGGATAAGCAGACGAGAATGGATGGATGGATGGATGGATGGATGGACATTTGTTGAAAGAGACAGCAATACAATACAGCTGTACATACAGATAAGAAAAGAACAGGTTCCCAAGCATTCCTAGTTGCATAATTGCAAAGTTAATAGAACAAGTTTCATAATTACTAGGTAGCCTGCATAATAACTGGGATAAGAGCAGAAGTGCCATTCTGAGTGCATTACCAACATCTAAGAAGATACAATATGCAAAACAATGCTTAAGTGTGGGGGGGGGGGTTATGCAGAGTCCAGGTGAACTCTGAACAGGTGGGTCTTGATTCTCTTGCGGAAGCTGATGAGCGACCTCTGTTGTTGAGCGGAGCGCTCGAGCTGGGGCATGGGGTCTGACTAATTGAGGTAGGTAGGGGCACTTCCGCTGACAGCCTTGTAGGCCAGTACCAGTGTCTTGAATCTAACGCAAGTGATTACCGGGATCCAGTGGAGGTCGTGGAATAGGGAGAATTTTGGTAAATTGAACACCAGGCGCACTGCTGCATTCTGGATGCGTTGTAAGGGTTTGATTGTGGAGGCAGGGAGTCCAGCCAGTCGCGGCGAGTGATGACGAGTGCTCGGACCAAGATCTGTGCTCACGTGTGAGGAAGGGCTGGATCCTGCAGATGTTGTACAGAACAATTCTCCAAGATCGGGCCACAGAGGTGATGTTGGGATGTTGCAGCACAGCTGGTCATCCAGGACCATGCCAAGGTTCCTCGCTGGTGAAGGGGAGACTTCGATGTCCTCAATGGTGACAAGTAGGACCATATGTCTTTCCTCGGCATGAAGAGAAGCTCAGTCTTGTATAGTTTAAGCTTCAGGTGATTGGCAGTCATCCATTTGCTGGTGTCAGCCAGGCATTTAAAGATGCGTGTTGCAATTTGGGTGTCAGAGGGCGGGGAGGAAAGGAACAGTTGGGTGTTGTCTGTGTAACGCATCCAGGATAACGCAGATCCAGCAATGCCAAGCTCTGCCAGAGTGGAGAGGATGATCTGGTCGTTCACTGTGTCAAACGTGGCAGACAACTCCAGAAGGATGAGCACAGATGAGAGGGATGAGCCTCTGGCGTTATGGAGGGACTCAGTTACCGTGAGCAGGGCCATCTCCGTGGAGTGTGCAGCCTTGAAGCCTGACAGATGGGGGTCTAGCAGGTTGCTTTGCGAGAGATGGGAGGATAGTAAGATAATATAAGATAAGATAAGATAAATCTTTATTGATCCCGAAGGAAATTCTTGTGCCAGAGGTTGCATAGCAATAGAATAATAAACAATAGAGAAATAAACAATAGAATAATTAAAATAAAATAAGAAATGTACAAATTTACAGTGAATCTAAGACTAAGTTGGGTAGAGAGTTCCAGGGTTTTGGAGAGGAATGAAAGGAGGGATACAGGTCTGTAGTTCCAGATGTCATGGTGTCAAGGGTGAGTTTCTTGATTCTTAAAGGCAGTTGGAAACAGACCTGAATTGAGGAAGGTGTTGATTATGGTAGTGAGGAAGGGAAGGATGTCGCCCGAGATGTCTTGGAGAACGAAGGAGGGGATTGGGTCAAGGGGGCAGGTTGTGGTGGTTGGATGCAAAAAGCTTGTTGACTTCTTCAGAGGAGAGGGAGGAGCAGCAGGGGTGAAAGAGGAAGTAATGTCCTTCACCTTCCTTGGGTGACAAAGTCATCAGCTGTGGGGGAGGAGGGAGAAGGAGAGGAGGGAGGGTTGAGGAGGGAAGAGAACATGGAGAAAAATGTCCTAGGGTTGGAGGTGCAAGAGTTGGTCTTGCAAGGTTGAAGGCAGATTTGGCTTCTGACACAGTAGAAGTGAAATCTGAGAGGAGGTGGAGGTAGTGAGGGAGATCATCAGCAGAGTCTGATTTCCTCAATTTTCTCTCAGCTCTGTTCTACGAGCCCATAGAGCTTTGGACAGCCATGGAGGGGAAGGAGAGGATTGTGCTGGTCCGGAGGTGAGTAGACAGAGAGAGTCCAAGGAGGAGGAGAGAGAGGAAGTCAGAGTGGAGGCGGCTTCCTCTACAGACAGGAGGGAGAATCGTTCGGGAGGCGGTATTGAGGAGAGGACAGTTGCGGACAGAAGAGGGAGAGAAAGTTTTTAGGTTTCTGTGGGAGGTGACAATGTGAGGAGTAGGGGGGGGGGATGGAAGATTTTAGGGGGGAGGGTGAAAGCAACAAAATGGTGGTCAGACACAGGGAGGGGGGTTAACAGAGGGAGAAGGTGTGAATGACAGGCCGAATGTGGCAAAAACATTTATGAATTCAGGTGATTGTAACTTTTCTGGCTGGATGTTTAAGTCCCCCAGAATGACAAGTGGGGTGCCATCTTCAGGAAAACTCTATATGGACATCTAACTTTAATTTGCACTTGAACTGAACTTACTGGTTCTCCCCCAGGCAACCATGAACATGAGAGTGCACTGGACACACTTTTAGACACACTGTCAATGATGTGTAATGTCAACAATGTAGCATAGATGTTCAATAATGTCTACATTACATACATTCGACACCACCATTGAAGCAAACATTGAGATTTCTGCATTTACATTTTCGTATAATGCTTGTAATTTGCATATTCATATAAAATGGTTAGATAAGGCTTTTATCCAAAGCGCTTTACATAGGCTCACATTCACCCATTCATACACCGATGGTTGGTGTAACCATGCAAGGTCAGCTCTCAGTCTCAGTCTTGCCTCAGGACACCAGGCGGGCTAAGTGGAGCTGGGGATCGAATCAGCTCATGTTCCCAAATAATGTACTTGAATTAATGTTTGAGTTATGTTTAACTATCAACATTCTATAACCTATCATTATCGATTATTTAAAAAATACTGACACCATTTTAAACCGAATGGTACATCCCCCATTCATAGGACACCAAACATATGCTATAACAGGATTACTTTATATCGTTGTGGAGAATAAATAATTGTTATTGAATGTTTTTTCCTTAATTTGCTTTTTGTTGTCAATTCCTTTGACCTCTGGGGACTCCTACAGCCTCGGCCAGTGAGCCCATTCAGGAGAGGTCCTACTCAGTGAACAGCTCCACTGTGTGGTTGACTCACGCTGAGCACCACTGTGGGTTGGAGCCGTTTTGTTCAGGTTACATGTGTGAACTTGGCTTGGTTTTGAATATTTGCACTCCTATGTGTTGAGTCAGTTTTCATCTCATGCAGGACAGAGAGCTGAATGCCACAAAACAAGGTAGTTAAATACGTATCAAAAGTAGGTTGCCTTTATTAGAAGCTGGGAAACCAAAACATTATCAACATTGTTGTCAGTAATACTTTTTTTTTCTTCCAAAGACCACAATATTGCCATCATCATCTTCATCACTTCTAATTGCCCCACCCCCACAACCCCACCCTCACAACATGCAAAACAGCTCAGCTTTCTTTTTCCACGCGGCTGACGAAAGGTTCTCCCCCCGTCCACCTGTATTCACACGCTTGCTCACATTTACGTTGCCAGTACAATTCAAGGTACATAGAAAAAGAAACCACAAGTCAATCTAATTAGAAAGAAATGTACAATGGTGGAAACAAAGTAAAGATTTCCCATAGCTTTTGCAGGCTGTGTTGGTGCCTTGAAGTGGATGACGGCATAGGACGGGGCTGTAATGATCCAGATCATCATCCAGTACTCACTCGAACAAAAAGCAAAGCAAAAAGTCACATGGCACTGGAACTACAGACACCTACGTTGTTCTAAGACATGGGTTTATCGCACCCGCTGCAAAACATAACACACACACATCCTATCCACAAGCCTGTGAAGCCTTAAGAAAGTTGCATCCTTACTAATGTGGGCAACAATGAACATGAGGGGAGGGGGCTCTGAAGAACAATTCAGTTTATATAGTAGGTCATTGAAAACCTCTTGAATTATGCATAGGTCAATGTATGAATTTGAAAAAATGCAATAATTAAATATATCCCAACATGATCATCATGTTGTTGGCTACTAATGCATGTGAAGTAATTTGCTTTCAATTCATGTTAGTTTCTGTTCATTTCTTTTAAATATGCAAATTTGTACAAATTTCAAAGAATTTTAAGATTTTGAAGTCGATTCATATAATCTATGCATAATTCAATTTCATATTTGAGCAATGATACATATATAATGTAGGCGATTCAATTATTACTCTTCCCATAAAATCTTACCCAAAATGTTTGTAGCCCTCAGTTCATATAAAACACCTAGCTGATCTTGCACGTTATTCCCACCCCAATATTTTCAGTCGTCCAGAAGATATCACACTAGTGACACCATTCAGGCAGTTTGTGTGTGGAAGTACATTTCTAAAGACAAAGTACCCTAACCCACTGAAACAGGACCCTGCAAATGTGCTTCAAATCAGAACCAAAACCAAAGTATTTGAAATGTGTTGGAAACATGTGGGAAATATCTGTAGTGGGGAAACTTTTCATAGAAGAGATGGATTATATTCATTTTTTGCTTCAACTCCAAACTCAGTGTCAAGTGTAAAATAAAAAAATGTGACCATCTCATAAGTGCTGTACCTGACCTCAAATTCACTAGTGGAGATCATCTATGGCTTGGGACGATCTACTCATCTCAACATGTCAACCCACTTTTTGGCAACCGAAAAAAGACAGGAAGATTACATTCTCAAGCCTCTCTTACAGTGGCACGCACTGACAATACCTTGAACTACGGTGCCCTGTACTTGGACAGAATACCAAACTTTAAGGCAATAATATGTAATAATGCGAGAGAACCCTTTAGTTATCCCGAGGGTATATAGACTGAGCTGCCCTTTCAATTTGTAAAGTAATTCCTTCCTGCACCTCAGTACCACATTATTAGAATGACATTAAAAGGTTGTCAAAATATATATGTACACGTCATTGTGATGGCCATGTCTAACACCTAATGGGGGATTTTGGTGGCAATCGACGTTTGAAAGAAGTACCTGCAAACATAGTTAAACATTTTGGTTCTGGTAGGGTGGTACAGTGCCGGGTCCTGCCTTTAAAGTTGGACCGAAACCCCCCCAGAAAGAAACTGTGAAGACAGCACAGAGAAAGCAAGGGACGGCAGGTCCAGGGAACTCCAGTCAGACCAACCACAGGCAGGACACATTGGATAGGGTTCGAGTTTTCTCTTTAAAATCAAGATACATTTTATTTTTTTTTCTTAAAAAACAAACATTACAAAAAAAAATTAAAATAAAATTGAATAGAGAATTAGAACAATGAACCAAAACTAAAAAGGGAAGAAAAAAACATTTTCTTTTGAACTTTCAAAAATAAAACAGGTCATTAATGTTTGATAATACAACAGAAACAGGGATGCCTGGCGCAAAGGTATGAATGGTGAGAAGTCGCATCGGCCATGCAAGACTAACGTGTCGTTTCAAAAAGCCCAACATACAACATTAACTAAGTTGACTACGCAGCGGACGAAAGCGACATTTAAAAAAAGTCTCCACACAACACTTTGTAAAACGCATACCCGAAAAATCACACGTATCAAAAAACGCACACATTCATAAAAAGGCCTGGTATCTGTGGTAGTTACTGCTGCAGCGTCGCCCCGCCCCTCCTCACTCGCCACCACCAACCAGAGCGGTCAAAGACACAACTTTTAACCGTTTCAAATCTACAAATGTTGCCGATTCACATGCTGCAGCAGCAGCAGCAACCGAGAGGTGGCGCTGTGCTCGACAAGCACACACACAGATTAGCCAGGTAGCCATAAATCACATGGAGGGGAAGAAACCAATTGTCACCAGTGTGACGGAAGAATTTTTTAAATTTTATTTTAAAACGCAATTTCTAGGGTCCTTTTCAAAAACATAATGTACTTTGAAGAAGCCGAAACTGAAAATAAAACACACACACACACACACACACACACACACACACACACACACACACACACACACACACACACACACCACACACACACACACACACACACACACACACACACACACACACACACACACACACACACACACACACGGCTTATTTGCCTTCCCCAAGCCGTGTCAGATTGCGGGTTAAAGCAGAAATGGGCAATAAACAAAAGCAAGTTATTCACACCCAAGCAGGTGAAAATCAACCACTACTTGGGCAACAGCTCAGGACGGATGCTGGCTAGCGATAGTAAGATGGAGGAAGTGTAACAGTATCTGAAAAGCATCATGGGTAATGATGGAAAAGGAGGGAGGGGTTGGGGGGCAGCTGGAAGGTGATGGCGATGTGGAAGGAGAGGAGCAGGGGGAGGCGTTGACCAAATACAAAAAGAGGCTAATAAAAAGCTTGTTGCATTTGCAGCATGATCTCATGAGCGCACTGTCCTGAAGCTACCATGGTCAGTTGGTTTTTTGTTGTTGCATACTCAGGATTATTTTTTTTGTGTATTTTTTCCAGTAATAGTAGTAGAAGGGAGAGGGCAAAAGTAGCATGAAGTCCAAACCATTGAGCCAGGCCACCGCACACAGAACTGTTACAAAATAACTGATAACCTCAACAACAAAAGGGAACAAAAACAAAAAAGAACAAAAGGAAGGGCGGAGGGGGGGGCTTCTCGAAAAGGGAGGAGGGTGAGGTCTGGAGGGCGTCGTCTTCCTCTAGTCTTCTCCAGAGGGCGCCTCCTCTTCCGAGCCGTCTTCCTCCTCGTCCTCCTCTTCGTCGTCTTCCCCGTCACCGGTGGCGGCTGCGGCCGCGGCCGCGGGTGCCTCCTTTGTCTTCTTGGGGGCCGGGGAGCTAGCCGCCGCCTTCTTCTCGGCCGGCTTCGCCTTCACTTCCTCCTCCTCCTCCTCCTCCTCTTCCTCCTCCAGGGGGCTTTCGGGCTCCTCCTCTTCCTCCTCCTCCTCCTCCTCCTCTTCTTCTTTGGGCGAGCTCTTCTCCGGGGCCTTGGTGCTGGGACGTCCCTTTCCCTTGCCCTTCATGGGGCTGGGGGTCACTGTGGAGAGAGCCACAAATGCAGGGTTAAGACTCGGGGCCCAGAAATGCAGGGTTAAGACTAGGGGCCACAAACGCAGTGTTAGGACTCGGGGCCACAAACGCAGTGTTAGGACTCGGGGCCACAAACGCAGGGTTAAAACTCGGGGCCCAGAAATGCAGGGTTAAAGACTCAGGAGCCCACAAACACAGGGTTAGGACTCGGTGGCCACAAAAAATATTTCATCATTAAATGAAAAAATAATAATAATTCTACCATGTACTGGTTTATTTCAACAATTGTATTTAGCCTAATTATGTGTTGTTTTGGGATTGAGACCTTAAAATCTTTTTTTAAGGGTTGAGGTGGCTTTAAACCACCTCAACTGGCACAGGAACTGTTGGGAGCTTTTGTTCTACGGAATAAATACCAACACTTGTTGAATAGCACATTGACAAACGGCAGTGGTGTCATTCAATTCTATCTGGGGAGATTCTGAGGGGTCAAAAAGTAGCGAGAACGAGGTGGGGGAAGTGTAGTGTTATCGTACCTCGTTATTTATTCAAATTCAATCTGCAACGTCAAGTGGCGGTGGCCCAGGATTGCGTGTGTGCGCGCACACAGAAAAACGATGAGGACTTCAACGTACCGGTGGCCTTTAGCCGTGGCTTGGGGGACTTCTTCTCCTTCTTCTCCGGCCGGCCCCGTCGGCTCACCTTCTTGCTCCTCTTCTTGGAGCGGCCGTAGTCGCTGTCATCGTCGTCCTCCACCATGAAGTCCTCGTCGCTGCCAGACTCGTTGGCTGGGCACAGGGTTTTAGAGAGATTTCGTATTAAATGATGGTCCATTATCTACTCGATTAGGGCTCCTGCGATTCGTCAAAGTAGTCGATGATGCCAATGCTGAAAATGTGTTGACATCGATATTTGTCCACGTTTTAGTACAGTATTTTTTTTACATTTCTAAAACAAGGGATGCACCGATGTATGAGCAGAGAATCTGTGTTGGCCGATATTTGCCTTGTTGACGACCGCCAGCCTATCCGGCAAATAAGGCAAGGTTTGTCGATGGCCGATGTTTATCTGTTGTGCCGTGTCAATTTTACTGCCTAAATGCTGTTCGTTATCTGCTAAACTTCACTAGTGGGAATTCGGTGCATATCGGACAACACGTACACCGATACAGATATAATCAGTGATGGGCAGATAAAAATCAGGCTCTATTGTGTATGCTACGTACAAGCTCATTTTGATATATATATATATATATATACATACATACATACATACACGACAATCGTTGCTTTTTTTGATTGTGCATACAAGTTTATACATTTCAACTGGGTTGCAGGTTGCCGAGCAGCCCTGCTCGTCAACGAAGAGAAGCCGCGGTTCTGTGTGGTCGGCCTCATAATACGGTTACGCTATTCTTGTTTATGCAGAAACAAATGACCAATGCGGTATTATGAAAAGGGAGAGCTTTTTCCACTGTGGCTGCGAAATACTCATTATTAAAGTCATAATCACTCATTTGCATGCTACCTTAGACTTGATTAGAACATGTTTAAGCTACAATCTGGGATTATATTATATTATCTTAATATCATGTGCAATCCTACTTTTCAATATTACCTTTCACCATCATGTACAATACTCACTACTACTCAATACCATTGCTAACTTGTTTTGTTGAGTAAATATCTTGCCTATATTTTTCTTTTAGGCGTATTCACTGCACATGTATTGTTGCATTGTTGTTATTATAGTTGATATGTATGTGTGTGCATGACGTACGGTCATTGTAAGCATCCTCCTGGTCCTCCTGCTCCTCATCCTCGCTGCCCGCGTCCCCCAGCAGGATCTCCCTCTGTTTGGACACGGCCTTGGAGGCCGCCTGGCGCACCGTGCGCACCTTGCGGCTCACCTCTTGGTCCTCGTCGCTGTCATCTACACGCATCATACACGTTAATACAACATTTGCCTTCCAATTTCGATTTTTCGTATACGGCTACTCTGTACCCTCTCCAGTGGTGGTTGGCGGTTATTTTTTTAACAAGGTTGTGCAGCACCACACAACCTTTTGTAGCTACTCAAACTTGAATTGTCAGATTGGTGCCTTTATACTGGGTGGGTTTATGGGCCCATAAGCATTTTACATTTTCATACTCCATTGCACAGACAAGCAAATTTAATGTACAATCTGCCTTGTGTGTTGCTTGCTTAATTACTACTAACTAAATGTACAGATACCCAGAACCTATCGCAACTGAACATTACAGTATTGTTCGGTAGCCCTTGGTATCGGAAAAGGCCCAAGAATACTCTATGCGCCGTGGGTGCCCCCAACATACACTAATGTCGTGGTGACTGTGATGCTACCTGCGGGCCGTTTCCTCTTGGGTGTCCTCTTGGCAGGTTTCTCAGGCTTGGCCTTCTTGCCCTTCTTCCCTCGCTTCGCCTCATAGTCGCTGCCTCCGTCCTCCCCCTCCTCTCCAAACTCTTCCTCCTCCTCGCTGCCGAAGTCCTCTGGACGGAAACCGGAGCAAACAATATAGTGTCAGGCACGGGCAGCAACACACACCTGGCTGCAGGCGGCACAAACACCTGGACCAGAGGCAGTGGGCTTACCTGCAGAGTCGTTTTTGGATTTGGAGAGCTTGTCGTCGGACTCCTCACTGCAGAGGAATAGAACCACACACACATACACACTTTAAGTATCCATTTTGTTTTTATGAACACACCCAGTGCTGGTTGACGGTATGCACTGTGAACAAAAACACCACTACAATTTTGTTCTATTTTTAATGTGAATTATTTTCATACTTATTATTATCATCATTATGTATTTGTTGTGGTCCCACTGATGTACATTGATTTTACAATGTACAAACATTTACATGCTCTTTATTTTACATCCATTTTGATTAATTTGATTGACAAATATTCAGACAAATATTTATTGTATGTCACTGGACAAAAGAGCCTACTAAATGTAAAATAACACAAAAGATCAATAAAAGAAGAAACAATCCCCCTATAAAGTAATTACTGAGCCAATTGCCCCTTATATATATATATATATATATATATATATATATATATATATATATATACATACACACACACACATACACACAGCTTGCATTTTTATCCAATTATTCTTTGTCTAAATATGGTCAGGGTGTGTCTGCACCAGTTGAGCAGGCGCTCACCTGTCATCCTGTGAGTTCTTTGAGCGCTTGTGCTTGGGCTCGCGGGGCGGAGCGCGCACCTTCTTGGGCTTGTCCCCGCCGTACTCCTCCTCTGCAGGGTAGGTAGGGAGGTACAAGGTCAAACATGTACTTATGAGGTAGCAGACACAATGATCAAGTTACGCTCCACGCTGTAGTCAATGACTAACTCCTAACGGCGGTAAATCATATATGCGCCCGGCGTCCGGGTGTCTTACCTGCGTCGGACTCATTGAACTGCGAGTAGTTCACCACTTTCCGGTTCCTGTGGACAAAGTTCACATTCGTTCAACACGGTCACGTTACATTACATTGACCACGACTAGAGCACAGGTCGGCTGTCCAACCCATCGCAGTGTTCCATTTAATCTCGCAGTAGCAGTACCAGTAGTGTGAGTCAGTGAGACAGAGCCCCCCCATGATCAGACTAGTAGTGGACGGCGCTCATCTACAGTTTCCAGGACTCATTTGGCGGAGTGTTTGTGAGCCGAGCTTCAGGTGACAAAACCACCGGCCACGTGACCAGGTGTTGGGGGGCAGAAACCCACACCATAACACCTTAACCACGGCCGGCGGGATAAGCATGGCGTGCTGCATGCATGTAGCACAGGATCCATGCTGCATGGCTTGCCATGTGAAATTGTCAGGGCAGCCATGTTCATTGGGAGGATATAGCTGCTGATGCTTGGGGGGGCTCCCTAAGCATTGTGTCTGCGATAGCAATCATCTCAAGACCCTCACATGGTTAGGTGAGCGGGCTGTGCGGCTATGTGGCGGGGGGGGGGGGCAAGCGCTAGGCTTACAGGAGCAGGGGGGCATGTGCAAAAAGCCACTGTGGCGGCAAAAAATAAAAATAAAAAAAAGGGCGTTTAATGGCTAATTTCTCTTGGATTCGCTGTGCATTCAACGTTCAGTGAGAAACATGTGGCTTTTGATGTGCGTGTACATAATGTACGGGGGGGGGGGGTCGCGCTCCGGGTTCGTATTTATGCGGATCTTGAATGAAATAACCGGAGAAGAAACGGCGACCCGCGCAATACCTGGAGGAGCCGGAGGGGCGGGGCCTGGAGCGAGGGGCGGGGCGGCGCAACACACACACACACACTCTGCTGCCGCGTCACGACCGCGAGAAAATCCGCCATTGTTTGTAGGCCGCGATATAGCGCCACTAAAAAAAAAAATTCTTAGCCGATTAGATATAAACGTTTGTGTTAAGTTATGAAGCAGGGCTGGCGGGGCTGAGTGGAGCTCCGAGCAGCGGGAGACCGAGAGGGAGGGGGCGGGGTGACTCCGGAGGCTCCGCCTACCTCTGACGTCACGCACCAGGGTTAATTTATTGCCAACAGTGAAAATGTAGCCCAGCTCTTCCTTCTTTACTACAGTATCGCCATTTGAAAAAACAAGCGGTCTGTTGCAGAGCCCCGGGCTGGTAACCACACTCACCGTAATCCTCCTCCGCTGTAATTTATTTACTACATGTAGACACACACACGCATTCCAGCCCGGGCGACGACCACATCAAAAGCAGAGGCCGATGACCTCCCTGTAGTCCAGGGTTTTGTGAGCGTGTTACAGCCTCCCGCGTATGAATGGGGAGCCATATTTTCGTATTCATTCGTCTTCCAGCGCAGAGAAATACCAATCAAATCCCCCCCCCCCCCGTTTAACAGACAGATCGCGACAGAACCGTACAGATAATAATACACACGATGAGACACATTTTGAATCTTATATCTTCTATCTTATAAGGAACAATGCACACCGCGGGGCTTGTGGGGCTTTGACGCCAGTGCGCGGGCAGCAGATCACACTCTGCTAGACATGGCGATCATCTCCACACCGCTGGGATCCATGTTAGAACCAGCGTGCTGCATGCTCTCTCACACACACGCACGCAATCACACGAACGAACACACACGCATTTGCATACATCTTTCATGAAAAACAATTCATTAACACAACATGATAAGAGAAGTCGCGGTCGTGTGCAACGCCTGCGTGCACGACGTGTAGCCGCGGCGGGCGACATGTCGGAGGGGGGGGGGACCTACCTCACGGGTCTTGACATTTTTGCAGGAATACTGTGGAGGTTAAGAATGTAAGAAAGGGGAAGAAAAAAAGAAGCGCGGGGAAATAGGAATAAAACTAAATTCCACTCTGCGACTCCGAGGGGTGCGAGGAGGCGCACGACTCCACGCCCGGGCTAGTGCGCGAAACTAAAATGACGGGGAGCGATGTGTGTTCCACACGCGATTTTAGTAAAAAATTGTACCTTCAGCTTCTCAAAATGGTGAATAAAACAAACTGAAACTGC
Organism: Coryphaenoides rupestris; assembly: GCA_002895965.2. Classification (NCBI taxonomy): domain Eukaryota; kingdom Metazoa; phylum Chordata; class Actinopteri; order Gadiformes; family Macrouridae; genus Coryphaenoides; species Coryphaenoides rupestris. Next base: position 233,675 of record PIJE02000532.1, on the reverse strand, counting down.
AGCCTGTGTGCAACCGAACCCGCGGCCTTGTGGGGTGGGTCCTTTGTGTTAACACTCGCCCACCGTTGAGGGTGAGAGGAGCAGTCGGCGGCGCGCCGTTTCCATTGGCCTATTTCAAATACGACCCCTCCCCCTATTGGTCCGAGGAGCCGCTTGTCACGTCATGCTGTAGCCTATTTACCCTCCCCCTCGAGCACGGTCGGTAGAGAGCGCACTGTTAAGAAAACAAAAAGAGGCCCTCAATGTGCATCCCCAGATTTAGTTTGGGTCCCTAAAGACCAACAAGCCAACACTGTAAACACATGCCACTGCGTCGACAAACCATTTGCCCACAACACGGTAGAATACGAGGGTCACCTCCCTGGTCTTAATACTTGGTAGGTTACTGGAGCTGCAGCAAGAGATGCATGGATCAGGGACTCTCCACAGAGCACCATGTGCAACATTCAGTGCTGTAGGCCCCTGCGCATACACAGTCCCACTCCAGCCACAGTGTACATGAATAATGAATGTTTTCAGTACTGCTTAGTAATGCTTAGTACATGTTGGGGGGGTACATACTGTATATAGATGTGGTTACAAGCTCAACTTCCACAATCATGAGTCATTTTAATTTTATGACTGTTTGATCAGCTGCAGGACCTAGGTTAATCTAATGTACTGACTGACCCCCTCACCCCCAAAGAAACACAATCAACCACCAGTTCCCATTTTCTGAAATGTAATCAGCTGTTGACAATCTTGACAGGAATGTGCATTTGCCAAATGGCAACTGGTGCGGCTGATGGGTCTACACTTCTGAGATACACACCAACTGAAACATCAACAAACACTTAATGTCGTGGGAAGACTTTTAAAGTGGGTGATTTTTTTTTTCTTGGTCATTTAATATTGGACAAGATGGCACATAAATACCATTTGTGTTACCTAAAACCTCAATGTAAAACATTTTGAGATTGAACATGTAGGCCTATTTTGTATTAATTCAAACAAATTGTTCAGTGTTTTAAGATCACAGAACAGCTGATCATCATGCTTTTTCATCATCATTTTTGTTGCAAAGTTGTGTGTGTGTGTGTGTGTGTGTGTGCGTGTGTGTGGTGGTGGGGGGGGGGCTGCGTGTGATGGGGTGCGAAAAGTTTCCCCCTCCAGTCCAGCCTACGACCGCTACACCACCACCACCATGAACTAACATACAGATAATGCAATGGACTGGGGTTAAATGGGGTTGATACAACACAATATACATGTACAAATAGTGTTCTTGTTCTACTCAACACATTCTCTTGGTGGAGAGTTTCAGTTAATTCAGGGGGCTTTGTGTGCACGTAATCTTTGTTTTGTTAGGCTTATTGAATTGGAAGTCCAGCCGCACATGGGGATGAGCTGAAGTGGGGGTCTGTCAAACGGCCGGATTAAGGACTTCTTTGGAATGTGAGCTATTCTTTGTGAGTAATGTCTGTGTTTATATGTGCGTGTTTATTGGAGGGCCTGAGTGCGTTTGTATGTGTTTCTCTGAATATACTGATGCTACCAATGACCACTACAGAGACTGGTACATGAACTGGGTGACAATAATACATTTAAAATAATAAAATATCATTAAAGATTTTAAGATATAGATGTATTTTCAAGCAATATATCTGCCTATTTTTAAGATTTCTTTCCTCTTTCTTTCTCTAGCCCTCTCGCTGCTGCCAGATCAGTCAGACTTCTGTATCTTCGCTCTCAGAGATGATGCTGGAGTGAAAATCAGGTATGTTGCCATGGCAACCGGGGAAGTGAGGTTCTCCTCTCTCAGTCTCTTTCCATCTCATGCCTCTGGATTCCTTCCTTAGCTCCTCCTAGCTATTGTCTGGCATATTAAAAAAACCAGTGCACCATGCCTCCATAGTCTCTAGATATGTTACTAATGTAGGGGACTAGAGAATCTAGAGACTACATACAGTTTTTAAATATATATGTACATAAATTAAGGGTGCAAATGTATAGGCCTACTTGAGTGAACGAGTAGTCCTTAACCTGTCTTTAACAATAAAAAAAATATTGTTTTGTCGTTTTGTAGCAATTTTTTCTGCCATCTTACAGATACATTATTTATTATGTTGATATGTATTTTGGCAAAGTTTTGAATCAGGATATATACAAACAAAAGCCTGAGCAATTGCGCAGGCATGCATTAGCACCTGGGCCGGGTGGGCAGAGTTCCCCACATGTTTGATGCCAGGTTTTATGACAGGAAGGTAGCATTAAACCAAGATTAAAACTGGAAGTGTAATGTATGACAGCATATCGCTGCTGTCGTGGTGTATAAAAAAAACAAACACACAACAGCAGCTTATTCTATGGAAGCCCGTTCTGCCAGTAATCCGCGATGACTTTGATAATGAAAATATCCCCATGGTAAGTCATGGTTATGAGATAAAAAGTCAAAAGTTATGAGATAAAATGTGCACATGCGTTCCAGTGGTGCTGTCTTCAAAGTTTCCTTCATCACCTCAGCATCATCATCACTTCATCGTCACAAATGTCTGTTTATGCAGCTGAACAAACAACATCATTGCTGTTAATGTAGCTTTGACAATATCTTCTTTTGTAGTGACATTTACGCCACTAGATGGTGTCCCTGAAATGTGAACGGTGTCAGTAACGTTACTGGTGTGGTGAGTGGCTTTATGTTCCAAAGGCAGCTACATCAGCCTCCACAAAGCTCTTTAATCAGTTGATCAGTGTTATTACAGCTATAATATTATTATACACAATGCTGTGAAGATCTACAGTATGTTGAAAAGTAATGTGGATATCAGGCCCGGATCATCAAGTTACAGACCCCTGGGAACAAATGTTTGATGGGCCCCTAGCCAACTTTGTTTGGTGGCCAGGCTTTTATTCTTTCTATATATCATGCACACCATACAGGACATATACACGGAATAGTTCTAATTCAATATGGACAGCACTGTACCTCATTGGAAAATGAAAATGAATCATTGAAAGTAACCATTATACCTTGACTAAAAGCCTATGTCTGATATAAAATGGAAAATAAAGCTATAATGTAAAGCTATAATATTTATAATGATATGTTTAATTTTGTCCTCTCACACACACCTGCTGCTGCCTCTTTCCTGGCTGTGTCTCTCCTCCTCTGCTCGGGCTGCTGTCTCATCTTGCTGAACATTTTCCTCAACATTAATGCTAACAGCATTTTCGTCCTGGTTTTGTTAAGCAAAAAGTGTGTCAATTGATGGCACACTTGTTAATAGTAACGCCTCGCTCTCTTCTTTTTGTCTGACTTTTGTTTGCTGCACCCACTTCTGCTTGTTTCATTCATTATTGCGACCTAGCTTTCAGTTCAAGATGAACGTTAACATTAGGAATGCAGCGTAGGGAACAAAGGGGCGGATGTAACAGACTGCTACTGTATTTTACCAATCATAATTTTGTTTGGGTAAAAAAAGGAATACAAATACCACTGAAATGATACATTATTTGTATTTTATTTGTTGCTGCTTGGGCGGGCCCCCAAGTGACATGGGCCCCTGGGTCCGTGCCCAGAATTCCCATTGGGTAATCCAGCCCTGGTGGATATTGTACATGTGAGTTGCCCTCCGTCGTTGAAAACCATGCCCACCAGAGCGGAAAACAATGCAGTGCTCTCCATTGACTTTATATTGCTTGAAGACGTCTCCTAAAATGTTTGTGCTGTTAAGCTGGGCTGTCAACTTGTCACAATGCAGACTGAGCACAAATGGAGGACCACTGGGTAAGAGGCAAAAAACACGAATTTATTTTCTTTCCACGGCAACTCAGAATTTCTTCAAAAGGTAATCACACAGTCATCCACAACAGGTGGGAATTGACAAAACACCAAAGTCTATTCTCTTCACAGAATCACAGCAGCAGCAGGACTCCTGGGAGCAAACGTTCATGACCCAGTGTTGACTGACTCACTGACTGGTTTCTAAAGCCCACACGTAATGAGCCCCAGGTGAGCCCACTGATCACCTGGCACGGGGTTTACTGGGGAGTTTCTCAGGGGCTTGAAGGCTCTGGCGCCCTCCTCTGGCTGGTCGAGGCGTGACAACACTATGATTTGAGACCGTTTTTGAGCCGCACCGAATTTCAGCTTCGTGGGATTCAAGATTTCAACAAGTTTAATTCTCACACACATACAGGATGTGCAGTGAAATGAAAAAGTGGCGATGCCCAGCAGAATGTGCAAAAGAACAAATAACATAATACAATAGCATGAATTGGAGTAACCGAATAGCCGCAATATTTACAGTATATACAGCAGAAAGAGCTGCAGGAATGAGAAATCCAAACAAATAAGCACATAAACAGCAAGGCGTGGAAACAAATATGCATATAACAACAAGCCAATATAAAGAACAATACAAAAATGAAAAAAATACAGAATACAGTATAGAGTACAGACCATGTATGTTTGCTTGTATGTATGTCATAAGTTCTGTAATATGTTATGTAGTGACACTATGTGACACTATGTGACTGCATGAGATGTGAACTCGGCAGACTACGCCCAGGCAAGGCCATGGGGCCGGACGGCCTCAGCCCCAGAGAAGCCATCATCTACCTGCTGCACAGGGCTTATTCTCACCTGGAGGAGGCAGGCAGCGTTGTGAGAGTCACATTCTTCGACTTCTCGAGCGCTTTCAACACCATTAAGCCTGCCCTGCTTGGGACTAAGCTACTGGACATGCAGGTGGATGCTCCACTAGTGGCCTGGATTACTAACTACCTCACAGGTCGGCCAAAGTATGTGAGGCTGCAGAGCAACACGTCGGACACTATTGTGAGCAACACGGGAGCACCTCAGGGGACTGTCCTGTCTCCCTTCCTGTTCACACTCTACACCTTAGACTTCAGATACAGCCCACAGTCCTGCCACCTGCAGAAGTTTTCGGACGACTCTGCCATTGTGGGCTGTATCCGAAAGGGGCAGGAGTCCGAGTACAGGAGTGTGGTGGACGGTTTCGTGGAGTGGTGTGGACATATCTAAGACGAAGGAGTTGGTGGTGGATTTCCGGAAGCAACCGACTCACCCGAAACTGGTCAGCATCAGGGGGACCGAGGTGGACATTGTCGAGGAATATAAGTACCTGGGTGTCCACATAGACAATAAAATGGACTGGACTAAAAACACAGAGGCCCTGTATAAGAAAGGTCAGAGTCGCCTGTATTTCCTACGGAGACTCAGATCTTTCAACATCTGCAAAACCATGCTGCAGATGTTCTATCACTCTGTGGTGGCCAGCGTCATCTTCTACGCTGTTGTGTGCTGGGGCAGCAGGGTGAAGGCAGCCGACGCCAACAGACTCAATAAGCTCATCAGGAAAGCGGGTTCTGTCCTGGGAGTGGAATTGGAGTCTTTGGTAGAGGTCTCGAAGAGGAGGATGCTAAGTAAACTACTCAGTATTATGGACAACGCCTCCCATCCCCTGCACGCCACACTGGTGGCACACCAGAGCACCTTCAGCCGTAGACTGAGACTACCGAGGTGCACCACAGAACGCCACAGGAGGTCCTTTCTGCCTGTGGCCATCAAACTCTATAACTCCTCCCTATAACTCCCCCTACAAGACAATGAACACCACAATATAATGTGCAATATTATCCCTCTACATCATGTGCACTTTCCCCAGCTCTACGTTTTACGTGCCATATTATTATTATTATTATTATTATTATTATTATTATTATTACATTTACATTTACATTTAGGGCATTTGGCAGACGCTTTTATCCAAAGCGACTTACAAAGAGTACATTTGTTGAAGGAGAGGCAGCAATATATCACTGTGGTACCTGAAGATAAGAATAGAGCTGTTTTCAAGCATTCCTATTTACGAGACGAATAGAACGAGTTTCATAATTGCCAAGTTGCCTGCATAAGTAGCTGGGCAGGCGTGCAATTCTAAGCATGATACAACATCTGAGAACGAACAACAATGCTAAGTGCCATTAATAAGTGTTAAGACATATAAACACGCAGGTTAGTGCTGGGGGGGGGGGTTATGTAGAGTCCAGGTGAACTCTGAACAGGTGGGTCTTGAGTCTCTTGCGGAAGCTGGCGAGCGACTCGGCTGTCCTGACATGAGCCGGGAGCTCATTCCACCACTGAGGAGCCAGAACCGTGAAGAGTTGGGACTTGGAAGAGCGATGTTTGGCTGTTTTTAGTGAAGGTGAAGGTGGTACCAGTCGTTTGGCAGAAGTTGCCGAGCGGACGTGCTCGGGCTGGGGGCGATAGGGTCTGACCTAGTGTTTTGGAGGTAGGTGGGGCGGTTTCCAGTTGACAAAGCCATGGAAAGTCAGTACCAATGTCTTGGAATTCGAATGCGGAAGCGGATTACCGGGAGCCAGTGGAGGTTGCGGAAGATGGGGGTTACATGGCGATTATTATTATTATTCATTTATTATTAAATAATTACTCATACTTATTGATTATTGATTATCATGCTAATGCTATAAATACTATCTATAAACACTGCCTCTCATCTCTCTCTCATCATGTGCATTATTCTTAATGGTCACTGGGCAAATCTTTTTCGCCATCCGATATCGTATCTTACCATGCCTTCATACTTGTTTATTTAACTGTATATTTGAAACTGTAAATGATGTAATCCGTTAGTTTATTTTTATTTTCTTATTTTTTATCATTCTGCTTTTATTGCATTCTGTTTGTACTGTATCGCTATGTAACCTGGCACAGAATTTCCCTTCCGGGATAAATAAAGTTCCTATTCTATTTCTATTCTCATGTACTTGCTGTACTAACTATGTGTATACAGTATGTGAGTGTGTGCCATGGGAGGGCCAGTGAGGGGGCCCTGGTGAAGGATGGGGCTTCCAACCCCCTAGCATGTGTGTTTGTGTGTGTGTGTGTGTGGTGGTGTGTGTGTGTTGTGTGTGTGTGTGTGTGTGTGTGTGTGTTTTGCACAGGGTGGTGTATGATGCCGTCAGTTGCAGTAGTACCTGGGGTTAGTAGTGCTTGTTAGTGTGCATGCTGCATGCTGCCTCTGCCTTGCTACTTTCTGCTTTCCAGCTGCTTGTCGGGCCGGCTAGCTCATCCTCGCAGGGGTGAAAAGAGGAGCCGAGTGCGTAAGTCTCCTCCTGCAGCCAAGTCTCCTACAGTGCCTCCTCATGGCCACACACGGTAACTGGGACCTTGCGGTCCCAGGCCAAACCGTAGGGATCTCGGAGCTGCAGTGGTCCCCAGAGGTCTAATGCGCAGGCCCCCATATAGGGGACACGCCCTGGCATTGACCAACCACTGTCCCGCTGCCTTGTGGGTAAGTCCAGGAAGACAAAGGCTAGGGGAGCACACCCTGAGAGAAAAGCAGCGTGTGTGGCGGCGCACGTTAGGCGGTCCTCCGACTGACTGGAGCTCCGGCAGCCTCCTGCAACTGTGGAAGAGTGCCGGTCGTCTTGGGCTTCCCTTGCCACTGGAATCCACCTTTCTACAGCCAAGCAGTGCTACTGAGGATTGCGCACCCCCTGTGGCACTCTAAAAACTTCACCGCGCAGGTCTCCACTTTGACCTTGGTGCCGTAACATCTGGAACCATACAGTGAAAGTCTGGCGGCGTTGGGGTGTCTGGCGACGGGGGCAGGTTTGAATGAACCAGAAGCCTCTAGTTGGTCCCCTACACGTCAGCGGCACAGGGCTATTATGGTCGCTAGCAGCTGGAGCTGAGTGGCAGCTGCTCTCGGCAGACCCCTGTGTGACTGAGCAGCCCTATTTAGGACCGCACTGCTCACCCCAATTGGGGAGGGGCCTAGAAAAGGTGGCCTAAAAATTGCCCACTCAAAACACTCCTGGATAGGTTACCGCGCCTATCGGGATATTCCACCCTGCGGTCGAAATAAAAAAGCTAATAATTTGAAACTGGCATCATGGAATGTCAGAACCCTCCTGGACTCCACTGGCAACTGCGACCGACCCCATCGGAGAACAGCACTAGTTGCTGCTGAACTGAGGCGATACAACATCGATATTGCTGCCCTAAGTGAGACCAGGCTCTTGGATGAGGGATCCCTAAAGGAGGAAGGAATGGGATATACCTTCTTCTGGAAAGGCTACCCCCCTGATGGAAAACACCTGCATGGTGTGGGACTGGCGGTCAGAAACACACTTCTACCAAGCCTTACTGAAACACCTGTCGGCATCAGTGAAAGGCTGATGACCCTCCGTATACCCCTAGCAAGGAAGCGCTTTGCCACTCTTCTCAGTGTGTATGCACCAACTATGCCATCTGAGAGTGAGGCCAAGGACTCGTTCTATCAGTCACTGGATGAGACACTCCGGAAAATCCCCAAGACTGATAAGGTCCTCCTGCTTGGCGACTTCAACGCTCGGGTTGGCCAGGACAACAAAGTGTGGCCCGGAGTGCTTGGTGGACATGGTGTTGGCCAGGTCAATGCAAACGGCATGAGACTTCTCACTCTGTGTGCTGAGCATGACCTGACCATAACAAATACACTGTTCCAGCAGAAAAACATGCATAAAACATCCTGGATGCATCCCCGCTCCAAACATTGGCACCTAATAGACTACATCATAGTGAGACGCAGCGACATCGGCGATGTTCGCATAACCCGTGCCATGAGAGGAGCAGAATGCTGGACAGACCATCGCATGATCATTGCCAAACTCCACATCTCTGTGCGCCCCCCGGTGCGGCTGCGCAGGTCCATCAAGAAGCGCCTACAGTGCACCCGGCTAGGGAAAGCCGAGGTAAGGAACGAGTTCCGTCGCTCCCTAGCCGACAAACTGAGGGAGATCGAACCAGGGCTGAGCTCAGAGGAGTCCATGGATCAGAAATGGGCCTCAATTAGCTCCTCGCTTTATGAGGCTGCAGCTGAAACCATCGGCTACAGTGGGAAGAAACATCAAGACTGGTTTGATGACAACTCTGATACCATCAAGACCTTGCTGGACAACATGCACAAGGCACACAGGGCAGCCTTAAACAACCCTTTATCCAGCTCCATGAGGCAGCAGTGGCAGGTATCTCGCAGGGAAGCTCAGAAGAACATGCGAACCCTGCAAAATGAATGGTGGACACGGAAGGCCCAAGAGATACAATTGTATGCAGACAAAAAAGACATGCACAACTTCTACAACTCTGTTAAAAGCATTTACGGCCCAAAAAACTGCTCTGTCACCCCCTTGAAAACAATAGATGGTCTCACACTCCTAAAGGACCAAAACCAGATCCTGTTGAGGTGGGCTGAACATTTTGAGGCCCTACTCAACCAACACTCTTCTACAGACAACACCATTCTGGATGAGCTACCTGAACGCCCTTCTATCCAGGACCTAAGCCAGCCACCAACCTTCATGGAGGTTCTAGCAGCTATCCGCTCTTTGAAGCACAACAAGTCCCCTGGCACTGACAGCATCCCCGCTGAACTCCTGAAACAGGGAGGGTACCTCTGTACAAGGACCATCCACCAGTACATTACGAGGGCCTGGGAAGACGAGACCATACCCCAACAGTGGAGGGACGCCAACATCGTTGCCATTTATAAAAATAAAGGTGACAAGTCCATTTGTGGCAACAGCAGAGGGATAGCACTCCTTGCTGCTGCTGGAAAGGTGCTCGCTAAGGTCATGCTGTTGAGGCTGATAAACAACATCACAGAATCAATGCTACCTGAGTCGCAGTGCGGGTTTAGAAAGAACAGGAGTACGGTCGACATGATCTTTACAGCCCGGCAACTTCAGGAGAAGTGCCGCGAACAACACCAAGATCTCTTTGTGGCCTTTATTGACCTCTCCAAGGCCTTTGACACTGTTGACAGGGAGCTCTTGTGGAGTGTGCTAGCCAAGTTTGGTTGCCCAACCAAATTTGTCAACATCCTCCGCCAATTCCACGATGGGATGAAGGCTCGCGTGACCATTGGAGGACAGGAGTCTGCGTCCTTCCCTGTATGCACAGGGGTACGACAAGGGTGCGTATTGGCCCCTGTACTCTTCAACATCTTCCTCCTCTGTGTCACCCAACTTCTGCACAAAGAGCTGGAGGATAACAGTGGTGTTGCAGTGGACTTCCGACTGGACGGAAACCTCTTTAACATCAGGAGGCTACGGGCAACCACCAAACTGTCCAGAGAGCGGGTCCTCGAGCTGCAGTATGCGGACGACTGTGCTCTTGTGGCACATTCTCCCCAAAACCTTCAGTCCATCCTTGCTGTGGCTGTAAGGGCATACAGCAGGATGGGGCTGTCTGTGAACATCGCCAAGACTGAAGTGATCTGCCAGTGGAGTTCCTGCATCCCACACACCCCACCTGTCTTCACCATCAATCAACAACCACTGACAATAACTCCTTCCTTCAGATACCTCGGTAGTATCCTTTCAGAGGACTGCAGCATCGAGCATGAGGTGCAAAACCGGATCAGACAGGCGTCAGCTGCTTTTGGGAGACTGCGGCGTCGGGTGTTCCAAAACAGCAACCTTCACCTGCACACCAAGGTTGCTGTTTACCAAGCTGTTTGCCTCACCACATTGCTGTACAGCTGTGAGTTAAGGGCCATGTACAGCCGCCACATAAAGTCCCTGGAGTGCTTCCATATAGGGTGCTTACAACGCATCCTGGGGCTCACCTGGCGTGATCGTGTGCCTCATACAGAAATACTTGCAAAGACCAACTGCAGAAGTATAGAGGCCACGATCACCCAGCACCAACTACGGTGGCTTGGACATGTCATCCGGATGCCCCAGGACCGACTGCCCCGCAGAGTGCTTTATGGCCAGATACATCATGGGCAGCGCTTGGCAGGAGGGCAGAAGAAGAGGTACAAAGACCAGCTCAAGACCTCGCTGAGGAAATGCAACATCCGACCCCAGGATCTGGAGGCTGCTGCTGCTGACCGCAATTCCTGGCGGCAGATATGCCTGGATGGAACCCGTAGGATGGAGGAGGAGAGGACTGCCAGAAGACAACAGCAGAGACTCAGGAGAAACACGCCCATGGTTGCCAGCACTACCACCACTACAACTTATACATGCCCGACCTGCAACAAAATATGTGGTTCCAGGATTGGACTGTTCAGCCATTCAAGAAACCACCGTTAGGGACATAAGTGGACGTCATCATCGGATTCGATGGACAACCATAAGCAAGTAAGCAAGTGTGTGTGTGTGTGTGTGTGTGTGTGTGTGTGTGAGAGTGTGTGTGTGTCTCTCTCTCTCTCTGTATCTCTCTCTGTGCTCTCTCTCTCTCTGTGTCTCTCTTTTGCTCTCTCTGTTGAGCAGTGGCACACCCCCTTGTGGTCTGTGTCTACCACTGCAACTCCACACATAGAAATGATAGTTTGTACATTGTGCCCAGGGACAATGTACAATTGGCATTGTTGTTGTTGTTGTTGTTGTTTTCTGTGGCGTAACCAGATTTCTGTGGACAACTTAATGTCACAACGTTGAGGGCTAAGCATTGTGAAGTTCAGCCCAGACCGGAACATAGTTTCATCTCCATCGGAAAAAACTGGAATGTTGGAATATTCTGGAATATTGCAAAGAAAAGTAATAACTAAAAAAAGTGATTTAGCAAGATGACATACCAATTCTATTCATGCTATCACCCTAATACATCCAGAATGAACATCTTTGGCTTCGCGGGCTGACAAAACAAGAGGTGATTGGGTGGCAAAACAAGTCCCGGGAAATGAAGCAGAACAAGAGGAACTCACAGGACAATAAGTAATAAGAAATATAGCAAATACCACATATATTGGAAGAGAAACCCATGGACTGTACATACATCAGTATTATGTTTTACAACAGTGTGAAAATGATCTGCCCTCTATTATTCATTTAACCCTAGCGCCCCCTTCACCATGTGTATAAACGCATGGGGTCTTATGGACCAGACAGGGGGCGGGTGTGTGTGATGCGGTGTGTTTGCAGGTTTATCCCGGGTGAGCGTGGCTGAAGGGTGTCAGTGTGGTGGTGACGCTGTGTGGGGGGGATGGCATACCTCGTGGGAAGACAGAGGTGTCTGCACGGCCGACTCCTGCCAGCTCCTGAGAGCACTGCGCTGGGATAATTGGTATAGGCCATAGGTGCAGGCCTCCTCATCTCAGTCCCACTTAACTATTCCTGGTTCCAGTCCTCATGCCACTGTGGTCCGCCCCCCACCTCCCCTGCACTTGGCTAGTCCAAGTATTTCACCCCATTAGGTTCTTCTTCTGCTGGATTGTGCTAACGAGCATATCCAAACGGTTGAGTCCAACCACGATAGGGGGGTTGTTTTTTTTACTGAAACCTGGACATTCCTCCCCTGCTGGTGTACTTTCACCCATTTCTGTGGACCATATTTTATGCTGTCCATTCTATTGTCCCGGACTGGAAATTGCTGATTCAAAAGAGAGAAACTCGCATGAAAAAATGTATGCTTCCATGTAATATATGGCATGTTATAGTTAGCAATACCTTGCACTTCAAATTCAAACCTTCTTCTGGATTGTCCAGCAATTGACAAGGCAGTTTGTATGGCTTCTGTGGTGCTTCAATTCAATTGTAGCTTATTGCCTTCCTGCATGCTGTGAGGACACATCATGTGGATAATGCTGCAATCGGCCCCACTGATTTTCAATTTGCTTCATTTGGTGGTTCATCCTAAATATAGATAATAGGTGAGTATTTCCAAAGCTTGTTTCCTTTCCCTGTATACTTCCATCAGGCAGGGTCAGAAAAGTAAGCCATCTTGTGTTTGTGCTTGTTGCTTCACTAATATGCCAACAGAGGGAGCTAGGAGACTGCGATTAGCCAACACTACCTTTTTTCCCCTCTTAGCCTTTTACCATGCCTTGCTAATTACAGTGATGGTTGCCTGCCAGCCAAATGTTTGAGTGTGTGTGTGTGTGTGTGTGTGTGTGTGTGTGTGTGTGTGAATTTCTGATTAAAATGTCTATTGACCTGACTGTGACACCCGCAGTTGGTGAACTAAATTGTTTGACACTGTGCAAACATTCCACACTAATTCTGGAAGAGAGAGACTGAGGGAGGGAGAGAGATTGAAAGGGGGGGGGGGGGGGGGGAGGACAACAAGGTTAAGAACTTACATCAATGAACTTCCGTTTTCAAAGGCTCATCACACCTCCCGGCAGAGTGATTGTTCATACTTATCATCCCACTCCAAATTTAGCTTATTATTTCCTTCATTTTCTGTGTGCCGCACCCTGGGTAGCTGGAGGCAACTCTGTAAGAGAAATATGGAGCAATATAGAGAATGTGTGTGTGAGAGAAAGAGAGAGAGAGAGAGAGAGAGAGAGAGAGAGAGAGAGAGAGAGAGAGAGAGAGACCACATGCATTTCTACATGCATACATGAGGCACATTCACCCAGGGTGGAGAAGAGCAAACTGATCAGCAGTCTACTTGCCCCGAGGTGAACATCATTTCTTTCATATCTTCCAAGTCCATTCCCCGCCACATTTCAGCCACATGTGTTGGCCCTTTCCACTCTGCTAAAACTGTTTTTTTTGTGTGTGGGGAGGTGGGAGGGTCACATGAAATACAATTGCATGAAATAGCGCCTAATGTTTTTAGAATTAACTATATTTAGTCGGTGGCTAGACTGCTATATGATTTCTTTTGTAGCCAGTGGCGTATGATCTGGTGTTTGATAATGGGAACACACACAAGATATGTTCCAAAGCCCACAGGCACTAGAAAACACGGACACACGCAGAGACTATGATGAGACCGTTTATTAATCTCAGATGGGGAAGTTGGAATGAGGGTGAACTGCACATAGTACATATATGGCACTATCCTCAAGTTGGTGCTATTTGTTCAGTGTAAGATGTCCCTGTGCATGCATGTTGTTCTTTTTTGTATAAATAATGATTCAAGAAGGCAATCTGTTAACATATCACATTATCAGATTATATACCTGGGGAACCTCTCTAGCATTGGGTTAGTGTAGATTGGGATTAGGTTCATCAATAGGAAGCATGTTGATTCCACTCACTATAACTGCATCCCACACTTGAGACATGACAGGATATAATCACAGACCAGAATCTATTACCTTCAGAACATGATTGACAGATGATGCAATCCAACCAGTGCAGAGTCATGCAGAATTGCTGCACCCTTGTCCCGCCCGTCGCAAGAGCATTAGGGTGTGTCCGACTAGACTCCTGCTTGCTTTGCACAGCTAAGTGCCTCATTCTGGTCCCTGATTACCTTGGTTGCTTGCTTGTAATGAAACCACACTCCCCATCACAAGGGCTGTGATCTATTCATTTTAGGGGCCGAAGTGAGGGTCTGAAGCGAGGATAAAGCTAGGAAAGATGCCCTTCTCTCAACATGTGACAATTATTTCCCATGTGAATATGGATTACAGGGCTTGTATGGTCGATTTGTGTCTTACGCGACTGGATTACCCCTACCACCCATGAGCAAGGTTGTCTTGCAACCAGAAGGTTGCTGCATGCTTTGATCCCTGGCTCCCCCTAGCTAGGTTTTCAGGTGTCCCTGAGCAAGACACCAAACCCTAACTGCTCCTGAGCAGCTGGCTGTTGCCTTGTACGGTTGACACCGTTGTTGGTGTCAATGGTGAATGTTAGGCTTAAAAAAACACGTACATTTTTTTTAAAGTGCTATATAAATGTGATCCATTTACCATCTCCTCTTCGCCTTGCTAGCTCGCAATGTCCTCATGGCTACTTGGGAATGTTTAACAACAATTCATATTTTTGAGTGATTCAGTCTCAAAATAACGATTTTAACACGTTCTATTTGTTGTGCTCCTAGAAACAGAAGTGATCCGACCAGAGAAATATGAGTCTGACACCTGGAACAAAATCAGCCAAGCACTGTAGTTGATGAAAACCTTACCTTACTACAGTACATCAGGAAGGTCTTGGTAAGCACCTGACAACACAGCAAACATTTCTATACGTAGTCCCATCTGTCCCATCAGCCAGACTACTTTCTAGATTACAAGCAGTTGTGAGATTTCCCAAACTGAATCAAAAATGCTTTGTTTGCTCAATGTATTTGTAGATAGATATGTATGTATGTATAAGATATTTGCTGCGGGTGGAGGACCAGATGCATGCCAGTGGAGGTGGGCAGCCGGGGATTTGCAGGCCACTCCCTCAGCAAGGCCTATGGAACCCTGGGCATGACAGGAGCGAGCAGGAGGAGAGCCATCAGTAACAGCATGGAGGCGGCAGAGAGAGCATCTAGATGGCTCTGGCTGAAAAGGGGTGACCAGTGGGGGCAGTGGAATGCCACTTGGACACAGGCCGAGGCTTGATCAACCTCGGTGGGGTCACCTGGACGAGGATGTCTGTTGCGAGACCCGAAACACCCGAGGACTCCAGGATACAACACTGGTGATGTGTCCAAGGTTGTGCATCAGGGGATGTATGTAATAACTGTAAAAAATACATTTTTGACATGGAAATATTATTTATATTTTAATAATATATGTTAATCATTAATCAAATGCCAGAGTAGCAACATAACTTTCAAGGACAAATACTTAATAGTATTGTATTTCTAAGTATTTTATTTTTGCTTCCTTTGTTGAGGAAATGTTTCGGGGGAAAAACAAATCCATGTTATAAAATAATATTAAATTCACAATCGTTCTTTGATCTCCGCTAATCACAGTTGTTGGATGGGACAGATGTGCTGGCATACACACAGCACACTCCTCTTGGGGTGTGCTGGGTAGCTGGCACAGGGACTGGTCTCAGGCCCACTGTGGATGCCACTGTGTGTTCCTGTGTAGTCCAGCCCTTAATCACGAGCCCTGTGAGATCCTGATCTCGTAACTTCGCGTTCTGTTTCTCTCTGCAGACTGTCTGGCCTGGAACCCATTGAAAGCCTCTCCCAAAAATGTCAAAATGATAAGACCAATCAGCACACAAAAAAACTATGGTGGCTCCTGTGTAAAGTGTAGAAATCGATGGAGCAATCAAAACCGTTTCATATGAAATAGACTGAATAACTATAAAAGATTAAGAGAAATGCACTGAAGGCATTTCTCCGAGGATATTGTGTTTTTGCTTTACTTCTATCTGGATTTGGCAAGAGTGAAGAGAGCTAGAGACTTAGTTGTCTTTGTGATTGGCTAGAGATTTGAACAACATAAAATGCAATTTATACTGTGTCCTTACCTACGGCGTAGCCTATATGCCGTTGTTTGCATTTATACTTCTGTGCAGGTATTTGCCTTGCTCTGCAATGAGTGTGTATTTGAGTCATTGAAACTTTTGGCAAGCACGTGACCAAAAGCTGCTCTCTGATTGGCGGCTATTGATTTTTACCAAGGGATGCTGTGAATTACGTCCTAGACGGTCCCACTTTTATTGCCAGTGAAACAGTATTGCTTTCGTGTTGGTGTTCTGATGTTACCGGACAATTCCCGATGCGATGGAGTACACACAGGATTATTGGTCATTGGGTGGGAAATTGATGTGTGTGTTATATCGTGTTATTAGTGGGAGGCATGCACCTGCAGTGTGTGTTGTGTTGCTTGTGTGGGAGTGACTACAACTATGTAAACTGACTGACTTGATGACAAGACCACGACAAAGACTGAATGCGCCAGGTATGGCCTTGGGGGGGGGTCGATGATGCTGATTACTCAAAAAATTGTCATATTTGCCAACACATCATTTCCAAAAACAAGACAATAATAACTTACCTTATGTTGTACATACTGTTGCTACGGTCTATTTGGCCAAATGGATTAGAGCTGGACAAATGACAGCTTCTGCGGCAAACATGTGACTGGTTATAATATCTTTGGCCACATGAAGTTAGAAGTAAAGTGACTAAGTGTTAAATATTATTGTGGAGAAAGTCTGTAAGTGTAATCCATTAATATTTAAATCGGCAAAGTGCTTTGATGTCAAAGTATCTCTCATCAACAGTGTTAACTATACAGACTTTTTTATTTTTTTTTTTGTAAATCTTGGATGTTGTAAAATTACCATGAGGGTTTAGGCAACGTTACAGTGGTGTTTTATTTTGTATTTTTTTGTGCCCCCCCAAAACATTTCTGAACTAATCCAGTCCGCATCACCGCAACATGCAGTTACATTTCTGGAGAGGTGCGCATCAACACCCAGAGTAGGCAAGGCGTAGGCTACAGGGTGCTACGTACTCTACGCCATAGGTATGCACGCAGACGTATAAATTGCATTTTAGGCCACGCCCATACAGTATGTGGAATGCAATTTCTGCCAATGCCAGGCCAGTCTGACATTCATTGTGAAACACAAGTGTTCTCACAAGGTTATACTTGACAACAGTTACATTGTCAAACTCCCCAACACGAGAAACAGGGGCATCTCTCTTTCCAGGGAGTGAAATGCTTAATGACCAGGCTTGTCTGACTACAAGGCAACAATAAAATGAAACAAAGGGTATTTAAAAGAATGGCTTTGAACGAGCTTGTTGTGATTATTTAGTCTAGCTTTTAGAGCGTGATTTATTTGTTGTAATCTGGCCACAAGGTGGTGTAGTCCTGTCAGTGTTTGTACAGCTGCTGTTGTATTCTTTGGCAAATCCAAACTGTTGACTTGAAATATTGGAGACTCTCGAAGTCCCACTTTTGTACTTGTAGATAATTGCTGCAGATTGATCAATGCTACCTCTCACCTTTGTCATTTAAGTAAATATCTGTGAGCTGCTTTGATTTTACACTGGCCCTTGTCACTGACGTCTCACTAGGGAAGTGGGTGTTTGTTGAAAACATAATCATTTGAAGACATTTGAAGAAAGTCTGTTCCAGATGACTTAAAAGCAGCGAACGCCCCTCTCCACACGGCAGGCTAACAGCACTCTTTGTAGGTCAGTCTGTGATGGAACAAAATAAAATAACAGGAACTCAGAACATGGCCCATGTGTCTCCTCAGAGGATGCGGTACTTAAGTAAACAGGAGATGTGCAAACAAAGCAAAAGCTAAACCTAGATATACACGACTCTCTTAACTGAGGCGTCGTTATCAACCCCTAGATAAGGAAGTATCCCAACGCAGTGTTGGTGGTTTAAAGGTTGAAAACACGACTGGGGGGGGAGAGGCGAGAACTGAGCGTTCTCGACAACTCCCCTGCTCTCTCGCTCCAACAGAGATATTCTGACAAGTCGTACGGCCTGGATGCAAATGGAGGCGGCATTAGTATTCAACTGTCATCCAAAACTTGGCGCTCGTGCGTGTGTATGTATATATGCATATGCGCATGTGTGTGTGTGTGTTTAATCAAGGGGCAGCAGTCGGGAATTTGAGTATTTGATCAGACTCCCCCCGGCTGGGTGTGAATCTGAGTGCCAGGAGTTCATTCATGGGACAGTGAGTGGCACTGACTGGCCGGGGTCTCTTCTAATTCCTATTTATCTCGCTTTCATCCGATTGGACACACCCCTGGCGAGTGTGTGTGTGTGTGCCATTTGGAATTTTTTAAAGTATATCTGTAGGCTAGCCATCCAGCCTGTAACTCAATTTGTTCCAATATAATGCATGCATATTACATTTGTTGCAACACAAGTTAAAATAAAGTTAACACGCAATGCCTAGCCATACAGACTTGGTGCATAATTGTTTGTGTGTGTGTTTGTGTGTATCAAGTGTTATTGTGAGTGTTTCACAAGGGTTGTTGTCAGTCACAGTCACTGCTAAATGAACCTTTGTCCCTGTAAATCTGACACACTAAACTCATTCTGTCTCCCACAAAGAAAACATCCAGGCAATTATCCTGCGACCCCCTCCACCCCGACACACTAACACCCACACACACCCACACACACACACACACCCACACACACGCACGCACACACACACACACACACACACACACACACACACACACACACACACACACACACACACACACACACACACACACACACACACACACACACACACACACACACACACACACACACACACACACACACACACACATCGTCCTATAGACTGCACATGTCTAATAGCAAATCAGCGCCAGTATGGTAATGTGGCAACTTGTATGCCATTTGGCAGAGAGACAGAGAGAGAGAGAGAGAGAGAGAGAGAGGGAGAGCGGTGGGAGAGTGGGGGGGCTGGGTGGCCTTCTGCAGTAAGGGCCAGCGAAAATCTGCAGACACAGGAATATGTTTTCAGATCTCCTGTACGTGCCGCTGACTGACATCAACAGAAGGCTCACGTACATCAAACATCAAACACACAAAGACGTCTGAGGTTCAGGTTCACATGTATTGTGCAGTACAGCACAACACTTGGCTTTTGTGATTTGTCAATTAGACACACATTTACATAATTGAAACACACACAAATATTAACAGAATTTAAACATGCACAAATATTTACATAATTGAAACACACACACGCACATGTTTAAAAGGTTCCAAAAGTCTAGTTAGGTATAATTGAATATCGATTGATCATTGGTTTCTACTGCATGTGTGTATGCTGCTGTTGATCAATAAATAGAATGTAGTGATACAAAGCAATACCCGCAAAGTAATTATGACCCGGTGTACCATCTGGATTTATTTGGATCTTCTTATGCAATGGAATGAGGACCCTGTGATCCAGATGGCTGTTGTTGAGGATTCAGAAATTGTCGAAGAACTTGCAAATACACGATGTATTTTGAGGCAGCCAAACTCTGCCTTGTTAAACTGTTTGCAAGCAATTGTATAATGGTAAAGTTTTGACATATGACTTCATTACACTAAACCCCCAGTGTTTGAAGTTGTATTCCGAGGGTTGCTGTAATATTTACTAGTTATTATCCGGCTTATGCCTTTTTAAAAGGCAAGCCGGTGTCATGTTTTTCTTTTTTCTGACATCACCATGAAACAATCCAATCTAATGTGACAATGTTTGCTTACCCCTGGTGCTGTGTGCCTCTGTTGTTGTTGTTGTCCAAAATCACATTATTACAAGTCATCAGCTGTCTGGTGCTGTTGATCCACAGAATGCATTGTTGCGATCTATTTGGCATCATAACACGGATAGAAAATCCAAGGTATCCGAGGTAAACTTTTTGTTCATTTGCTCCACAGATACGTGCCATGGTTTCATTGGGGAGGTTGATCATAAAGAAACACAAATTCACATTGGTCACATGGATAGTCTGGCAAGCCGAGTTCATTGGCTACATCATTCATGTCACAGCCTTTTCATCATTAAGCATTACTTTGCTCAGATTCCACCTTTGCCTCTTAATTGTAGGTGCGTTGCAAATAAACAGTTCTGTCTAAAATGTGGCCTGACTTGGTCAAATTAAACCTCTAGCCTGCATTTTGAACACACACACACACAACCTGAAGTTTCTTCAGGCTAAAGTGGGTCACACAGAAGTCAAGAAGTGCAGCATGTTGTCAGATAACAGAAGTGTTTTGGCTCCATGCGAAGCACCCTCCAACATTTTGAGCAGTGTTGGTTAACTGGGTGCCATCACACACCATTTTGTGTGTGACCCCATTAAAGGTTTTCTAGCAAAGCAAATCTATCTGTGACATAAATATTGCAATTGCAATTTCATTATTAATATATTGATCAGATGTTTTCTGGAATATTTCACCCAGTAAAGCAATGTTGTTTTCAACGTTGCACACAAAATAACATAATGCATGTCTGTGATTTATGCCTCCTCAGACATTTACCGACGTAGCCAACGCTGGCTACAGAGGACGACCATCGTCCTCTTGAGGAAGAATAATCCATTGTTATCTGCTATGAAATACCTGGATGAGCCGCCTGTATTTTTTCTGTTGTCTTTTCACCTGTGTCTATGGATTTGTGGACGATCACGACTCCCCGTCTCTGGATATATGTGAACCACTGCTCTCAGTAGGTGATCCACTGAGCCAGGCTCTTCTTGAACCTGATAAGTAGGAATTGGCAGTTGCCTTTTCTGCTGCTCTTCGTCTCGACTCCAAACCGCTTTGAAACCTCGGGGCGGATCATCGTCAAAGTTGGTTCAACAGAGTGACGTAACAAATTTCCTTGTGGGATTAAACATTGAGAAAATTGAAATGGCCTCTTCCGACCCTCTTCCGCAGCATTGGATATTGGTCAATGGCTTCCTGCTAGTCCGTGTGGACCACCTTGACAAATCAATGGGAGCCACTTATCAACTTGACTCCCAACTCCATGTAATAAAGGACTGTGAGGCAGACAAAGGAGGATGAAATGAATGCAAGCCATGCGGGTGTCAGTGATTACACTGATTGTGTCTGCATCTGGCGGAGCCGCGGCACCAGCGCCTCACACCTGTTTCCCAACAACCTTCAGGTCACGGCTCTGCTGCTGCCAGAGATGGTTGCTGCTTCTCTTGGTTCTCCTGACTGTTCCAGCGAGGCAAAGACAAGGACACTAAGGAAAAAAACCATTTAGGGCATTTGGCATACGCTTTTATCCAAAGTGACTTACAATAAGTGCAGAGACAGCAATATATCTCTGTGGTACATAAAGAAAATAATAGAACAGGTTTCAAGCATTCATAGTTGCAAGACTAATAAAACGAGTTTCCTAATTGCTAGGTTGCCTCCATAATAGCAGACGTAAGAGCAGACGTACAATTCTGAGTGCATTACCAATATCTAAGAACATACAATATGCTAAACAATGCTACTATTATTTTGTACTATTATTTAGTGCCAAGATGTACAAACACGCAAGTGAGTGCTGGGATTCTGAGAGGAGCCAAGGCGGAGAGAAGGCGATTCCAACTCTGGTTTGGCAGGTGGGAATGGGTTGGGGGGGGGGGTTATGGAGGGGAAAGCTATGCAGAGTCCAGGTGGACTCTGAACAGGTGGGTCGTTAAACGGTAAATGGATTGCCTTTATATATATCTCTTTTGTCCAAAGTGCTTTACAGTTGCCTCACATTCACCCACTCCTACACCGACAGCGGTGTCAACCATGCAAGGTAACAACCAACACGTCAGGAGCAGTTAGGGTTAGGAGTCTTGCTCAGGGACACCTCGACACTTAGCTAGGCGGAGCACGGGGGTCGAACCAGCGTCCTTCCTGTTGCCAGACAACCGCTCTACCTCCTGAGCTGCTTCATTTTATTGTGAGTTTTATTGTGTAACTGTTATGTGCAGCGTAAGTCATGTGATTGTGGCCGCTTTTCTTCACGTCTCTCGACCCTTACTGGAACCTCCTCCTCTCCTCCCATCATAACTGCAATGTGGAACAGTGCGTGCATCCAAACCTCACGAGCTACCCAACATCTGTTTATGTGTGTGTGTGTGTGTGTGTGTGTGTGTGCGTGTGCGTGAGGGCGCAGTTTTACCGCACCTCCATTGTGAAAGGGCCCACGCTCCCTCCCTGCAGGGGGGCCACAGGTTTGTTCGTGTTTAGTGTCTGATATGCAGAGCTCCTCATGTTTTACAATCATGACCTCCCACCAGCAACATCCAAACTGAAAGTGAATGTGGCGTGGTGAACGAAAGACATGATCACCGGTATGAGTCCTATATGTCTATCGGTGTATTCCTGTCCAGGAGACGGTATGAGTCCTATATGTCTAGCGGTGTATTCCTGCCCAGGAGACGGTATGAGTCCTATATGTCTATCGGTGTATTCCTG
This sequence comes from Coryphaenoides rupestris, assembly GCA_002895965.2. Lineage (NCBI taxonomy): Eukaryota > Metazoa > Chordata > Actinopteri > Gadiformes > Macrouridae > Coryphaenoides > Coryphaenoides rupestris. Next base: position 211,071 of record PIJE02000532.1, on the reverse strand, counting down.
CCCAGGAGACGGTATGAGTCCTATATGTCTATCGGTGTATTCCTGTCCAGGAGACGGTATGAGTCCTATGTGTCTAGCGGTGTCTACCTGCCCAGGAGACGGTATGAGTCCTATGTTTCTAGCGGTGTCTACCTGCCCAGGAGACGGTATGAGTCCTATGTGTCCAGCGTGTTCTACCTGCCCAGGAGACGGTATGAGTCCTATGTGTCTAGCGGTGTATTCCTGCCCAGGAGACGGTATGAGTCCTATGTGTCTAGCGGTGTATTCCTGCCCAGGAGACGGTATGAGTCCTGTGTGTCTAGCGGTGTCTACCTGCCCAGGAGATGGGGCTTCCAAGTGAAGCCGTCGGGCAGCAGGACTCCTCTCTATAGACCTATCATTCAATATCTTTTAATAGTTCTACATGATCGGCGAATTACAAACACAACTGAAATAGACACGTCACGTTTCAAAATGTCCCCAATGGATTTAATATTAAAATCTCTGTTTAGAAGTGTATCCTGGTGGCTCTATGGTCAGATTGCTGACTGGCCTGTAAGGTCCAATCAGGTGCCGTTACATTGGTGTCTTTGGTACTTTTTCACAGCACATTTTGAGCTGCACGTGATATAGAATATTCACAAATTAATGGGAAATGTCAAAAACGTCGGATTTTACACATAGTCCACTTATTCCATATTTACATGATACATTTCACTCAGTTTTAATGTTGGGACGTTCCAGTCATGTGGCCATTTTTGGAAAACTTGTGGAACGTGTGGTAATGATGTCTACCTGGGCGACCAACAAAGATTTTGGAGCAAAATTGTACACATTTTATACAGCCTCTCAACAACAATGCATGACTTCCTAAATAGTAAACAAAAATAGAAAGTCAATATGTGGCGGTCAATGTTGATATTGTGGTTTAAATCCAATATTGTGCATCCCTAATTGTTTTATTCCTACACTTTTGCCACAGGAATATATAGCTTATATCGCTATAACAGTAGCTACAACTCAAGCCACTAGAGGCTGATAATACATACTTGCTAACCCTCCCAGGGTTTACCCCAGAAAAGTTGCTAGGCTGGGTGGCAAGTGTCTTGTTTACAGGGACCCGGCGTGGCCAGCCACAAACTGATGGGAGGGTGTATGATGCAGAGCCCTATAGTTTCTGTGATAACAGAATCACAGATGGAACTGCAGAATAGGGCCCTACAATATGTCAATACTAAAATCTGATGAGAGATTTGACTATTTAATGTATTGTTATAAATAACTAATTTATTTAAACAAATCAACTATCCACACCCACACTTACAAAGAATCTGGCAGTGTACAGTATTGCAGTAAATGCTCTGTTTTCAAGAACAACCAAATACATTTAAATAAATAACTTCAAAATTTTCACTCAAAACATGGGGATATATATTAAAATAGCTAAAGACAAGTTGTATCTTACTGTAGGTCTATTCAGTCTTATAGCATATCCATTATATTTCGGGTCGATCATCCATTTGGCATTCCACCCAGTTAATAATAATAGATTGCATTTATATAGCGCTTTACATAATGTGTGTCTGGGGGGGATATGACACCTCATTCACCACCAGTGTGTAGCTCCCACCTGGGTGCTGCACAGCAGCCAGTATGCACTAGAGCACTCACCACACACTGGCCCTCACAGTGGAGAGCTGAGGAATGATACAATCCAATTAGAGAACAGTTATGTTACAGTTATGTGTTTCTCGCAAAATTAGACTAACTTATCCAAGTTAACTTGAATGCATAAGTTTTGGACAAATTTGTGCAGTGTAGGAATGCAAGAAATACCCCAAAAATATAATTGAATACACAGTCCAAAAGGTTATTTCGTTAATGTGCATGATAGTTTCCACAAATGTACAAATTGAATCAGTCTTTTCGAAAGTCTCAATGTGTATTTTTGAATCTGTATTTAATACAGTCCATGTGATCACAGCTTTTTCCTATTGTACAGCTAGCAGGATACACTTCTAAACAACCATTTTATTGTTGTATCCATTGTGTCTGTGATCGCGTCTTCAGCTCACCGCATTACATCCTGAATTCAGAGCGTGAATATCTGTTTTAATATCCAATATCTTTCTGACTTAAAAAAAATACTGCTATACATTTCACTCAGTTTTAATGTTGGGATGTTCCAGTCATGTGGCCATTTTTGGAAAACTTGTGGTAATGATGTCTACCTGGGCGACCAACAAAGATTTTGGAGCAAAATTGTACACATTTTATACAGCCTCTCAACAACAATGCATGACTTCCTAAATAGTAAACAAAAATAGATAAAGTCAATATGTGGCGGTCAATGTTGATATTGTGCCATATTATTATATTGATATTGTGGTCACAAATAAATCAATGTATCTGAAATGTTGCATTCATGTTGTGGATGCTCGGCTCTAATGTTAGCAAGGACAGGTTGCTCAGCTGTACCGTGTACAAGGCGCTCGCGTGCTGCACTTCATCGACCCCGAGGCTGCGAGAAGATTGTTGACTCGGTGGAGTTTGGCGAGCTAAGGTAACCAGGATTTACAACAATTTCAGTTAGCTGAAATAGTTGGAACAGCACAAATTCTTCCTTGCCTACATATGAACATAGACACTGAGGTATTTTACAGTACCGGTACATATTTTCAAACGAGCCAAATAGAATAATCTTTTTGGTGGCCGGTGGACTGTCAAAAAAACTCTTTAAGTGGCCCTCTCTGTGTTCCTGTCACTGGTGATGCGCTGCTCCGCTGCGTGTCTGTTCCGGGACTCACTGGCCACGGGAATATCGTTGCTGGCCACTTGAGGAGGCTGGTGCCCAAACAGTGTGTCCATCTTTTTACATGTGAAAACCAAAAAGCCTGAGCCTCTAATGCCTGCTTCATTTTTTTCTTTTTATGTTTTTCGGCCCGCCGTTATTTTTGGACATTTTCTTGTCCGTGGCTTTCCTTGCCCATCCGACTGCTGCGCGCTACTTGTGTATAATTATAGTATAGGCCTGGGCCTCCTGGAGCTCCGGTGGGGGAACGGGACCCGCGGGAGCTCCAGGTAGAAGCACTTCACCCCCCCCCCCACGTCGTACGGGGGGGGGGGGGGTTGTGACCAGGCAGTTCAACTTGGCCTGTACAGGGGGGTCGAGGTTGAACTTGTATGTTGTGACAGATGTAACAGACTAATGGAGCGTCCTGCATTTTTTATTAGATTGGATGGTAGCAGGTTTTTTTTTGGGGTGAATTAACTGGGTTCATACGTTTTGAATGGAAATGGTGAAATATCCAGGCCAATAACATCTAAAAAGACCACTCGTGGTGTGTGTGAAGGGATTGTTTGAATTGAGAACACACACACACACACACACAGACACACACACACACACACACACCACACACACACACACACACACACACACTCACACAAGATCTATCAATCAAAACTTTTCATAGGCTTACCCTCAATGCCTTTATGCGAATAAGAGACCCTGATTTCCAGAACAGTCCGACGGTCCCCCACTCACTACATTTGGATTACGCTAATCGTGAGTCGCCCTTTGCAACAAAACTACCTACCAGGGTACCAGACCATACTCAGGACACGCCGAATAGCTGAGAGTGTCCTCTCCTTTTTCCTCTGACAGTCGCTGACAGTGATGCCAAGGGGTTGTACTGGGAAAAGAAAATCGGACCGTCAAAAAACGTTTTAAAGCGGCCCTGTGTGCGTCTTTACCGGCCCTTTCTGTGTTCCTGTCATTCCTGATGCGCTGCGCGTGCTGTGTGTGTGTTCCAGGACTCACTGGCCATGAGAATAGCGTTGCTGGTCACCTGAGGAGGCTGGTGCCAAAACAGTCTTCTACATGTGGAAGCCTGTGCCTCTAATGCCTGCTTCCTTTTTTGTCAACGTTTTTCTGTCCAGCCGTTACGTTTTTGACCTTTTTGCCCTTTTCTTGCCCCGTCTGACTGCGCATTAACTAACTTGCTTGTGATTGGCCAGTGAGCCCGTGCACGCGCAGCGCATCACGAATGATAGGAACACAGAGAGGGTCGGTAAAGACACACACAAAACATTACATTTACCGACCCACTGATGCGTCGGGCCCACCGGGATTTGGCCCAGCATGCCCGGTGGCCATCACACCACTTAACCACGGTGAAAGTCACAACCAGTTAAGAATCACACAAGTCATGTAATCAGGCTACTCACCGGTTATTATTTGCCAGCACATTTACAGTTTCAAACGTTGCATCATTAAAGGACTGTGATCTTATCTGTCCATATTAATTATATATATCGAGGAATAACAGTCACTCTGAGTATTTATCAACGGTCTAGTAGTACAACTTTCTTTCCTTTGCGATGCTTACCCAGTTCCCCCACATACTTCCTGTATTCATGTCACGTGATCGATTCCATTAATGGGGAAGGGACAGACGGGTAGATACCATAGGTCAGGGGTCTCCAACACGTCGCTTGCGAGCTACCAGTCGTTCCCTACCAGTCGTTCCCTACCAGTCGCTCCCTCCCCGTTTCTGAGTGACTCGTGGAAGGTTCAAAGAAAATGTACAAATAAAAAAGAAAGTCACTCGGTAAACCTGTTTACATTTCTATCCAACAGGGACATGCCGCCCCTTTCTGACACGAATAATTATTTCTTTGCAATCGCTGTCAATCAGATGAGTTTGTTGCCATTGTCATAGTTTATGAACTGGGATGCTGTCGTAATGGTAGAACAGAAATCTGTGATAAAGAAAAGCTTGACTGCGGGCCGCTGAAAACTTATATTCAAGACCATAAAAAGTAAGCAAAAACCCACCCATGCGCCTCCTTTGTCTACTTGCCCCGGCCTCGCTACAACTTGGTCTAATACTGTGGCAAGGGGATGTTGTCTGCACTGACTGTGGATGATGTAAACAGCAGGGAACAGGACGTGGACACGTGCAAATGGTTTTTGATCCGGTTGTGATGAGTCTGTTGACTACAGTTGATACGGCCCAGCTGGCTGTCTTTCATTCGGATGTGTGATTTTTGAATGATATTTGAATTGATTATTTGAATTTAAGATACAATGTTAAGATGTTGAATGGACAAAAAAAGGAGTGTTAGATATTAACATTTTGTAAGATGGTTCACTAACATAAATGAAGCTTTTCCAGCAGGGTTGGGATGGCATATGGAATACATTTGACTAAATATGTAATAATCATGAGTGTCTCGGCCCACTTTCGGTTTTGTGAAATTATCTCTCACAGGACCAAAAAGGTTGGAGGACCCCTGCCATAGACTGTAAAATATACCTCCCATTATTAAACATAGAGATCTGTCTCAAGTTAAAACATAAGTAAATAACAGAGTTTTGGCTCTGTTTAACATTAGAACTTGTTGACGCGTGTCAAGAATGGTTTATATATTTATATTACCTCCATTCAAACTTTTTGAACTTTCTTTAAATATTCTGTCTTAAACAAAGTGCTCTAGAACTATATATTTCACCATTTACATTACATTTAGAGCATTTGGCAGACGCTTTTATCCCAAAGCAACTTACAAAGGAGTACAATCTTATTGAAGGAGACAGCAATATATCATGTGTACCTGAAGATAAGAAAGAGCTGTTTTCCAGCATTCATTAGTTATGAGACTAATAGATACGAGTTTTCATAATTGCTAAGTTGCTCATAATAGCTGGGATAAGAGCAGACATGCGATTCTGAGCATGTTACCCAACCTCTAAGAACCTATAATATGCTAAGCAATGCTAAGTACTATTAATAATGCCAAGACGTACAGACAGGCAAGTTAGTGCTAGGGTTAGGAGAGGGAAGGTGGGGGGAGTTATGCAGAGTCCAGGTGAACTCTGAACAGGTGGGTCTGGAGTCTCTTCCAGAAGCTGGTGAGTGACTCTGTTGTCCTGATGTCAGCCAGGAGCTCATTCCACCACTGCAGTGCAGAACAGAGAAGAGTTGGGACTTGGCAGAGCGATGTTTGCCTGTTCTTAGTGAAGGTGGTACCAGTCGTCTAGCCGAAGTTGTTGAGCAGAGGGCCCGAGCTGGGGCTTGGGGTCTGACTAATGTTTGGAGGTAGGTAGGGGCAGTTCAGCTGACAGACATGAAGGTCAGTACCAGTGTCTTGAATCTAATGCCTACCTAATTGACCTAATTTTACACGACAGCATTCACCGCATTTTCTGCAGGAAGTGCATTTTCGATATAAAGTTATTATTCAATCACAATGCAACCTGATGAGAAGGGTATTGTTGCCTTTCAATTATAACTCGGAAATTGTAAATTCTGACGTCCTACTCAGAATGCTCGCAAGTTTAGTGTGAGCATCCATGTCTTTCCAACTTTATAGCTTCCGACTTCCCATCTCTAACCATAAACAAACGCATGCATGAGATGCCTGCATGTTGTGATGGGAATCCGTCAGGCAGCACTCTATCAGGTGTCAATGCTGCTAGCTTTGCTTGCTACACACTTCAGCAGCAAGGTGTGACATGGATGTATTTTTAATGTATGAGGATGTTGGTTTTATGTATACAATATAGCCAGCCCTACTACTGTGTATAAATATATACATTTATAATTAAAACGGATTTCTGTGTGCTTCTTATTTTGTGATTAAGAATTCACAAGAATGCAGGAAATGATGTCTGTGAAACAGATTTGTTTTCAGAGGGAGGAACCCCACACCTCCCATGGGGGGTTCAGAAAATCTCCCAATTTCTAAGGGCTCAAGGTTGGCAAGTATGTGCTAATGGGATACATTGTGCAGGTTTTAATTGGGTATAGTCCAAATAATTAATTCTACACAAATAAATGAGGCAATTGATGAAAAGGCCCAAGAGCTTCCCTTGCCGTGCTACCAAATATCTGCACGACAATGCCGCTGAGCGTGAGGCATATCTATGACTGCATTTGCATAGAGCCTAATAATCTGTTAATAATCGGTTTGATAGCTTGTTCGGAATACAATTGGCTCATGTAACCACCTCAATCATCCATCCATCCTCATCCTCATCCCATTCTGGTTTAATTGGGGCTGTGACAGGAGCTGGCGAGATTTCGGTCTCTGTTACCTCAATTGAGATTCAGGTGGAATTCACTCTGATATAGTGTGCTATGCAAGGGGTCATTTTGAGTGATTACATATTTTCCATTATTTCTTAGGTAGATATTTACCAGATGGAGGCACAGAACCATCAAAGTAGTTTATCAAAAGTTCAAAAAATGCAAACCTTGCCCCTTGGACCCAAGACTCAAGGCGCCTTTGCAGCATCAAAGTATTGCTTTTCCTCCTCACTCTGAATCGCAAAAAACAGATCAGACATGACCTGTTTATTTGGAGTCTAATTGGGGCAACCGATATTCTGCAACTTGCTGCAGTCAGAGCTAAGGAACCCAAGCTCAGGACACACAAGCAGGACACATCGGTAAAGAAACCCGGTTTAATGAATGAACAGGAGGTAACGGGCTGACATGGTAAACAGGGCATGTAGACCAGTAGGCCGGCGGGTGGGCTGGTAAGCGGCTGGCAAGTTGGAAATCCGACTTCAAGGGGCGTTCCAACCTGAAACTTCTGACTTGGAACTCGGAAATTCCTACTTCCGAGTACAAATGGAATGCACCTTAAGTACTGCAAGATGATTGAGTGCAGGTGTGTAGATCAAGCACGTGGAGTGGACGGCGTCATGGCGGATGTCTCACACTCAGACTCCGCCCAGGCCGGGTGGAAGTGGAGGCGTGACACAACCACACGGCCCACTCGTGTGTTCTGACAGGCAGCCGAGCCAAACCCAGCCAACGCAGCCTGAAGCACACCTTATTATGACTTTCAACGGTACGGTCGGCTAGCATTCTGCGTCACTTTAAGTCAGTCCACTGTCATCGGCCAGCGGGCAACTCTGCCCCAGTGTTTAGAGACACTGCGCCTCTCCCCCGAGCCACTTCTCTGTGTGTTGGCTGGAAAAAATTAATTTGCCCGGGCATTCTCCGCACGTCAGCGTTTGAGTAAGCCCCATACTTACGTGAGAAGTATCCTTGTCTCTGCGCAGATTAGAGTGTACACGGGCCCCCTGGGACTCTGCGGCTGGTGTAGAAGCTGGTTGCACGGAAAGGTCAATTTGATGAAGCTCATATCGAGGCGGTTAGGAATGGCGTCGTCTCATTTTGGACGCTGTGCTGCGTGTGCCGCGGTTTGATATAAAGGGACGGTTGAAACCTAAACGTTCACAGCCATACACCGTGTGATATAATTTGCCCTATATGTATAGAGTTGGCCTCTCGCCAATGCTGAGTAGTAACCGAGTAGTTTTACGCGGGTCAGCTGCCATTTATCGCACCGTAGGGCCAGTTTATATTTCAAGAATGAAAATGCTACTGCTGATCCTAGCTTGAAGGCGCGCTGCAATCACTTCCCGATCAGAGACGGCAGAGTGGCTGTAACTGCTCATTTAGATGGTTTTATTGGAGCTCATGCCTATTTTATTTGTCCCAAGGCAGCCCTTGGATCATTTACATTAACCTTAATGTTTTCATATCTTTAGTATCTAGGGCAATAGGCCTCAACCACACAACACGTGTGGCCCCATAGAGACAGACGCCTCTTACCTTTCTCTTCCATCCATCCATCCATCTTCACCCACATTTCAGTTAAATTGGCGCTGTGACGATAGCTCTGGGATGAGTCGATAACACTAATGGAGCAATTAAATGAAAACTAAATAAAATGCTTGGGGATAATTTCATCCTTAAGATTATATAATAGCTTTTTTAATAACTGTATAAGGCAATATATAATTTTATGCGCCGTCCATGATATACATGCTGTTCTAGTTATTAAAGAATACTAATTGACCAATGGCTGACTGATCAAAGTTGGCCTTGATAAATCACACAATTTACAAGCAATACAGACACATTTTTGCATGGCTAGAGACAAGTGTGACAGACGCACACACTGTGACAGACACACACACTGTGGTACACTGAAAATTATTTATGACAAATGAAAAACCCATTAAAGAAGTTAGAGTCTCCCTAAGGGGATGTGGCCTTCCCAGAGCACATCAAAATCCAAATTTCCGAAAACTTTCCTCCTTTCTCATTCGAGAATTGCACTTTGGATAATCCTATGCTATAAACCTTATTTTTTTAACAAGTTGTCAAAGAAACATTTTGACCGGCATTTTATGTGTCTGTTGGGAGTCCCCTCCTCAGAAACATTTCTCTTTCTATCTTTTTGTATCTCTCTCTCTATGAAAAACTGTTGAAGATTTCCTTTAATCCCAAGAGACCCTGAGATCTGTCTGCTAAGAGATTTAAAGGGCAGGAGGCACACCGTCTCGCTATAACCACGCATTACTGAACTTTTAAGATGCATGCGTTGACAAGACGGCGGTGTCCCTACACAAGCCCATCTAATAGTACAACTCCACTCCAGATTTTGGCCCCTTGTTCTTTGAATTTGCGGCACCTAATCTAGAACTGCAGAACTGCACTTGCACTGCCTTCAAGCATGTATTTGACTGTGGTATCCTTTGTTCACAGTGACATGTTCTTTATCGTTGCAGGAATACACAAGGGTCTCCAAAGACCAAAAAAAGGTCTCCTGACATCGAGCCACAGGGTCTACATGCTACAAGAACCTTTTTTTACCTTCAAATCTCAGATCAGGGGTTCCAATATGTTAGAAGTGATGCCACGGCTTGTGCACTTGACTGACTTACAGGGTGCAGGAGTATGCAATAATTGCACCTTCTTTTTACTGGGGTGACAAATAACACCACCGGCAACCCTGTCTGAGGGCAAACTGCTGCTGTTTAACCAGGTTGGTGGCGGGTGTTGTGTGTGTGTGTGTGTGTGGTGTGTTGTCGTGTGTGTGTGTGTGTGTGGTGTGTGCTTTAACCCAGTCCAGGAGCTCTTATTGATGTACTCCACAGTGTATTCTTCCCAACCTCAATCCGAAGTACTGCTCTCCTCCTCCTCCCCTCCCTTCCCTCCCTCCCTCCCTCTGCCCCATCCCTTTGTCTGCTGGTCTGTCTCTCTCTCTCTCTCTCTCTCTCTCTCTCTCTCTCTCTCTCTCTCTCTCTTCTCTGCTCTTCTCTCTCCTCTCTCTCCTCTGTTCTCTCGGCTCTCTCTCTCTCTCTCACACTCTCTCTCTCTCCTCTCTCTCTCTCTCTCTCTCTCTCTCTCCTCTCTCTCTCTCTCTCTCTCTCCTCTCTCTCTCTCTCTCCCTCTCTCTCTCTTCTATCTCTTTCTCTCTACCTCTACCTCTACCTCTCTCTACTCTCTCTCTATCTCTCTCTCTACCTCTCTCTCTCCAATACTCACACATTATATTTATTATGATGTATAAAGTACACATATAATTATGATTCCTAGTATCATGATTATTATGTTGTGTTTCATGCTATTGCTATCTTCTTTCCTCTCTCTGCAGCACACTTGTTGAGATGCTGTCGAGCTCTCTCTCTCGCTCTCTCTCTCTCTCTCTCTCTCTCTCTCTCATCTTTCCAGTGCTGCTGCAGGGGTGGATCAAAGCCGGGTAGAGGCAGAGGAGGGAGCTAGAGAGGGAAGGGAGAGGATTGCATGATGAAGGGGTGGGGAGAGTATTTCGGGGGTGTATGTTTTTTTTTGGTCGGGGTGAACGAGAGGACAGGGTAGCTCTGTGACACACATACAAAAAAAGTCCTCCATAAGGAAAGTGATAAGGTGGATGGTGGATGGTGGATGGCGGGGGGGGGGGGGGGGTGGGGGGGGGGGGAAAGAGCAGTGACAGTTCAGAACCGAGTCGAGCCGCCTTCCCTCTCTAACAGAGCGGCGCAGAGCGGACCCCGAGTAGCGCTCGGCATGGTCGGCGGGAACCCCGCGGCGGTCTGGTTCCGTTCAAACACTGACGCAGATGGAAGGGTTGGGGTGTGTGTGTGTGTGTGTGTGTTGTGTGTGTGTGTGTGTGTGTGTGTGTGTCTCTGCGTGTGTGTGTGTGTGTAATCCGCATCTCTTCACCGTCGCCTGGGTTTTAAACAGTGGTCTTACGAGTGGACTTGAGAGGGCCGACCCTCCTGATCCCAGCGCTGATCCCCGGAGGGAACGTGAACCACGGGGCGAAGCAACTGCTGTTCCCCACGGGGGGGGGAGTCGTCATGCAGGCTCATCCCCATTCTGTCATTCCCCTGGTGTGTCATTATCTGCTTATGCAAGGGGGGGTGCTATATAAAGCGAGTTCTACATGAATACCTAACCTTTTCCGGATGGGCATAGTCAGTGTAGTGGCTGCTTTTAGCCACAAGGTGACAGCGTTGACTGAGGTGACCGCACACGCGGACCGGGAAAATCCTGGGACGTCTCAATCTCTTCCCGACGTGAAAGTCACACGCAGGCGATGCAGGAAACTGTGAGTTTTCAAGCCAGACTGCGTACTGCGTGTTGGAGCGAGAGTCTCTGTCCGGACTCGACGAGCGCAGTCGTCCGCCCGCATGCGTTTGGAATCACTAGAAAGGCTATTTTTGCGACACAATTGAATGCTGCAGGCCTCATAACACTCATAAACTGGTATAATATAAGAAGTTTAGTGTTCTCCATGCCTCATAAAGTCGTTGGAACTTGTTCTTGGCCTTGCATCAATCACCAAGATAAAGGACACGCGTGGTTATCACTATTCTGTCTTTCTTATATGTTTAAAAAAACAAATCTGAATTCTGTCATTCAAGAAGCATTACAATTCAACACTATAAGGTAAATACAAACGGATACAACTATGCTATACAATACTAACTAAACTATTACAAGTACTTAGTTAGAGATTATTTACTGCCTGACTTACCAATACAGGCCTACAGCATTTTCAGCATTTGTCTTATATAAAAAAAGGAGTGAAAAATACAGAATTACAACACAGTATGCATTTATCCAATTATTTCATAAAAGATGATCAAACAGAAAATAATGTAGATAAATAAATAAAATACAGAAGAAGATACAGAATGAACTGATGACTACACTCACATTATCACAGGGGACAAGCGTACATTTTATCCATATATTCACATAAAAGATGCTCACAGTGAGAAAAGCAATGTATACAATTAAAGAAAGAAAACAAAATAGCCTATGACTACACTCACAATCTATCACAAGGGACAATTACAACACCAGTTCCTGGATCACTTGAAGCAAGTGCACCGTGCAAAACACAATGTTAAAGCGTCTGTTGGCTCATCCTCATGTCTAATGTCAACCATTTTGCATCATCTTCCATCACGAAGGCGCACACTCTCTCGTGAAAAACACTTCCCTAAACACACCGGGCAAACTCCGCCTACCTACCGCCGCGGCCTGCGCCGTAAAACGTCACCTGACCTTTCACCTTCTTTCTCCGGGGAAAGAAATAAAAAATAAAATGGCTGCGCGTATATAATCGTCACGGCACATATGCGAATTTCCCCACTCTCAGCATTACTATAAGTGAAGTGGAACGAGCGCCGAGCGGGGAAGGAACTTTCCGCACTTTAGAAGGAAGGCTCTCCCGGTAGCTATCGCTGCTGCTGCTGCTGCTGCAGAGGATTAGGCCCCCAGCTCTCCCTAGGCGCTTCTCCGCGGCTACCAGTCTAATTGTTGGTGCCGTATAGAGCTGTCACTGCTCCGGTGACACTTCCTCTCTCCCTCTCTCTCTCAACACACACACACACACACACACACACACACACACACTCCATAAGGGTACATCGATGCTTAATACCGCCGTTTATAGTGCAATGCAATCATTGAAATGGCTTGACCTTGGCGAGATACGGTTTGTCTTTTTCACACCGCCTACTACTTTGTGACTAGCACTCCCGCTGCGTAGCTCTGTGGTACGTGGTACTGTTGTTGAGCGTGGTTAATGGTTACTGCGTGATTAATCATCCTAAATGACCCCATCAGATATGCGTCGTTACACCCCCCCCCCCCCCAAACCCCCCCATGCCTGTGTTGGGATAAGGAGTCTGTGGCTCAATGGTCTCAATCTGTGAGGAGGATTCCTATAACCGTGATGCCTCTTCCGGAAGCTTCCTTGTTAGGTGGGAACGTGCTTCATGAAATGTGGCGGCATAACCAGGTACCGTACGTCTGTTTACGATTGGGAACTGACGTCAAATGTTCTGTTTGCTGAATTAACTCCTGAATTAACTCCGACTTCTTGAAAACAATTGAATAAGTACAAACAGGACAGCAGTCCAATCAACTTTCATTCATGTAATTATTCCTTTACATGTGTTTATTTAAACGATGAAGGGGACAAGTGCCAACGCACAGCCTCATGGGATATTTTTACAACCAACGACCAAGGAATCACCCAAAGCTTCCTTGAAATGTCGCAGATAGTTCCCTTGGTAGGATGTTTCCTATATGCTTCCTAATGAATTGGGACAGCCCCTACGTTGCCATATTACCTGTGTGTGTGTGGTGTGTGTGTCACCCGTGATTGCAAATGACGCCAGTGTGTGACACGGTGACCCCAGGTGCAGCGGAGGCCGCTGAAGGTTAAGGAGGAGGAGGAGGATAGTTATTAACACCACTTCCAACTCCACCTCCACCTCCGCGTCCTTCCCGGCAAGCGGCCACTTTGTCTTCATTGCCTTTCAAAGTCGGGGGGGTGGGGAGGTGGGGAGAACTGCAAGGCCATCACTCGATACCGTTTTTCAAGTCACAATGTGTTATTGTCCATCCTTCCTCCGTCCTAGTTTGCTCAATACTTCCTCCTGAGTACCTTATTATGTCAAATGCAGAGATTCCGCCTCGTCGTCGTCTTCTTCTTCGTCGGCGTGGGTTTTCAGTGTGTGTGTCGGAGTGCTGGTCTGCCGTGACTGCCGTGAATCAAATGAAGCAATTTTTCATTATTAATTCATTATTCTCTTCTGCCGCCGTCTAATTATGCTCTTGAGTCCCCTCCCTGCTGCTATTTGCTCCTCCCATTTTATCACTCTCTCTCTCTTTGTGTGTGCGTGAGTGTGAGTGTGTGTATGTGGGCTGCACAATTAACAGTATATTAATCATGATGTCAATATTGGCCTCCACAATTAATTGATCCTGGCCGAGGGGGCAATTATTTTTAGTTGCCGTTATTTTTTATTTATTTATTTACTTTTGATACTTTTTATCTCTTTTCATTTTTTGGTAAAATGTCATTTATATGTAGCCTTCAGAATTCATGTGAAGATGTGTACATTTGAGTTTATTTATTTATAGGATTATAATATACTGTATTATTCTTGTGACGGTTATTTTATGCAATAAAATAATTGTGTTCCCCAAAATGGACGAATCGTCTTGGTAATCGTGATGACAATATTGAGCAAAAAGAATCGTGATTAGCATTGTAGCCATAATCGTGTGTGTGTGTGTGTGTGTGTGTATGTGTGTGCATGTGCGCGTGTGCATTGCTCAGATCATGTCACTGTCTATTGTTCTCTATGCTGTCCTGGGTCACATGACAAGTGTCAGTGCAAAAGAAATTCAAGAGTGCACACTCAGTATTGACATCTTTGAGTGCCAGGGCAACGGCACTGTCAACGCCGAGGTCAGGGGTCAACGGGATGGGGGTGCTGCACGTGTCTTCTCTGAGAAACAAATATAAAACCAAAGTACCCCCCCCCCCCACCCCCTTCACACACATACACAATGTAAACCGCTGTCTTGGCTGACCAGACATGGACCAAGATGACATTTAAATCCTAAACGATGCACAATAAGCATTCATAACTAATCTTATGGAACGATGCGCAACATAGAAACACGAGGAAACAGAACATAACTAAATGTTAGCCCAGCGCGGCAAAAACCTTCTGGATCGTCTTTGGCCGTTCTCAGAGAGAATGATTTTGTTAGAAACACCCACTCTGCAAATAGACACAGGTCATTGAAAGTGCTTGAAGTATTATATATATATATATATATATATATATAATAACTTCAAGCACTATATATATATATATATATAGTTATATATTTTGTGCGAGAAAATAAATTGAAATTCTTTTGATGTTTTTTTAACTTCACTTATTAAATAGGCCACAGCTCAATTGAGAAGTGTTCAGCCTCTCTCTCTCTCTCTCTCTCTCTCTCTCTCTCTCTCTCTCTCTCTCTCTCTCTCCTCTGTCTCTTTTAAATTATTGTCTGTACAGCCTGCTACTTCTCATTATAAAAGTTGTCAGTGTGTAGCAGTAATTAACCTTGATCCGTGTCTCACAATATGCCATGTTGGGTGCTTGAATTTGAGGGAATTGTGCCTGGAAAGTCCTTGAAAAGCCCTTGCATTTGATGAGGAAGATGTGGGAACCCTAGTTTGCGGTGGGGTACGGCGCTGCTGAAAGACCTCCATTCATTTGCCCTTCAAGCTGGCGGCAGGTTCCGTGTCCCGGCCCGCGACCAAGTGAGGAAGGTTACAATTGGTAGTTTTATTCAACCTGCATTTGTTTTGTTTTTTTAAGTTTAAACTGCTTCCTGGAGCTAATTAGAAAGATGAGTTGCAGCGTTCCCAGCGGCCGGCGAACACAACCTCGCTGTTGTTTTTGCTGCGCCACCCACAACGTCCCGACAAATCGAAATGAGCAATGTCTGTGTTTGTGCAGGGCCGTACTTTATGGCGGAGGTGTTCTATTTGTGGGCGAGCGTCTGGCGAGGTCGTCGAGGAGCGGGCCGGTCGGCCGGTCTCACCGACGCGGTAATGGCCAATTTGAAATCAATAATTCGGCCTATCCTTCAGCCTGTCTGCTCTGAACAGCTTACGGATACCGCAAATGAACCGGGATAGCTTTTGTCTGAAGGATGTTTGTTAGTTTCACAAAATGTTCTTGTCCTTGTTGTCCGAGGCCTACATCCTGAATATCGTCAAGTATTAGTATAGTCCTCATGTTACAGCAAAGAATTCACAACTTCAAATCGGTGAAGATTTACACAGTTTTGATTACAACAAAATGATTGGCCTTAAATAAAATACATCAACGAAGACTTTGTT
>PIJE02000532.1:183583-191230 GCA_002895965.2 Coryphaenoides rupestris | reverse complement strand
AAAGGGAGGAAAACCCATAGACCAGTCACTCTTCATGGAGACCCAGCTGGGTCCAGGGGGGTCTGCTCTCTCCTGCTGCTCTGGGCTTCAACACAACACACACAGGATCTCTTATATTATTATATTATAGGTTATTAGCTTAAATACTAATTAAATACAAAAGGTATTAATCTGAATTAATAATAACGGGACACCACCCTGAAATCAGGGACCAGTAACCAGACAGTGGATTAAGTCTCATAAAATGTACTAAACTAAACTGGGACTATGATTAATAATTAATTCATAATTACAATCAAAGTTACCATTAATTGTTAGCATAACTTGAAGGATTCAGAGGTCTTTACATGACAGGGACTGACTTCAACACAACATTCAAGCAAAACAAACACAAATAGTTATAATATAAGAATGTTTATTACATTCAAGTTGGCAAATGGCATGAAGTAAATATTCTTAAAATAAAATAAGTATTGTGTGTGTGTGTGTGTGTGTGTGTGTGTGTGTGTGTGTGTGTGTGTGTGTGTGTGTGTGTGTGTGTGTGTGTGTGTGGTGTGTGTGGTTGAAGACACGTAAATGGGGAAGGTCGTCCTAACAACGGCGTCTACGTGATCAGTGAGTGACTCGGTGGGAGGATTTGAATCACTCACTTCTAACACCAATATCTAACACTAAAACAAGATGGATGCACTTTGTTAGTAAAAAGGGAGAGAAAACCAAAAGAGAGACATGAACAGATCTAACAATGGACGAGGATCCAATCAGAGTTTAGATCAAGACATAAGGAACGGAGGCAAAACGTGTTCACAATATCCTCTGATAATATCAATAAACAGTTAAACACCCGTCATAGAACACAGTTCTATCTAACTATGCCCAGATATCTACCTCGCTGGAGATTGTGTGTGTAGTGATCGAGATGTGGCTCGTTCTTTCCCAAAGAACTGCTTCTGAGTGAGTTCAGCAGGGTTGTGTTTGTTAGGAACTCCTACCTCTCCTCTCTGGAGGGGCGGCCATCTTTAAGGTTCAGGAGGTCTTCCATAGACCGAGTCACTCTTCATGGAGACACAGCTGGGTCCAGGGGGGTCTGCTCTCTCCTGCTGGACTCTTCTAGAAAAACAAGAACCAGGGTTCATGGATGTTTGATCGATGCTGTATTTTATAATCTCAGAGATTCTGATCTCTTACCTTTGATCATGACTTAAACTGTTATTTTCAAACATGGTACGTATTGCCATAAACTGCCCACTCTTCATGGAGACACAGCTGGGTCCAGGGGGGTCTGCTCTCTCCTGCTGCTCTGGCCTTCAACACAACACACACACAGCTTTTACTCAGACTAATGAAGGTGTCATGATGTCTCACTGCTCAGCTCTGAGGTGGACAACAGTCACAGACAGTTAGAGATCCTCTTCCTACCTCTCAGCTTTGCTCTGGCCCCAGTGTTTTGGGGTCCGACACCAGCCACCCATTCGTGATGCAAGTGAGCTCGTGCATCTGGGCTCTTGGAGAGACTGCCGGATCATATGTCCAATCATGGTATCGTTGGGCCCGGGCGATTAGGGTGAATCCATGTCTCTGCAAAATCTCTTCTTTTAATGTCCCGTATGTGACGGTTGCTCCATCAGTCAGGTCTTGGTATGCGGCCTGAGCCGCCCCGCTCAGAAAGGGAGCTACTAAGTCCACCCATTGCGCCTCTGGCCAGTTCTCCCGCTGTGCGGTGATTTCAAAGTGACGGAGAAACGCCTCCACACTATCCGCGGGGGTCTGCTTTATCAAAAACTGTTTACGCGCCTTGCCGGAGTGGCGGCTCCCTGCTCCCCTCGCGCCGCTTGTAGCTCTTTTATCTCCGTTGCATATTCACTGCTTGTTCCGTCTGCTTGGTCATTAATAGTTCCATAAACTGTTGCTGCTGGTGCATATGCTGCTGTTGAAGCTGGGTGTTCTGAACCATCTGCGCGAGCATATCCTGGAACATTCTGGGATCCGTCATGGTTTTATTGTATTCAGTCGATCGAGCTTGCCCGCGTTCTCCACCATATGTGACACACTCCCGGGGAATTGGAATCGACTGAATACAATAATTCCAATGTCCACACCAGTGTAACATAGTTTAGTCAACCAGTTTATTGTATTACCAGGGAAAGGAGAGGTAGGGTTTAGTATTAGCCAGTCCGTAATCCACGAGAATCGTCGTTGTCCGTAGGCAGGGGTCGGTACACTCAGGCAGGTTCTCGTACAGTCCAGGGTGGGGCTTGGATGCGGGTTGTCAAGCGGGGGTCATTCACGAAGCGGGGTCTCATAAATCCAAGGGCACACAGCCAACTCTTTCACTACTCACTCTGCACACAGCACTCTCCTCCAGGTTTCGCCTCAAGCTACTCCATTGGTTCGTTATCTCGGCGTCCTTTTTATCCCGTCCTAATCACTCTCGCAATGTGCCGCACCTGGACCCTTTTCGCGAGATATACGCGAGCGGCCTCTGCCGGCCATCTGAAATATCGTCCATTAATCACCTCTCCCTGGGGCACTCGCCACCGGCTGCCACAATATGTATATCCTATTTGAGTTTTTTGCTATAATATTAATTATATAATAAATACCCTCTGGGCCTTGGTAAAACTACTGTGTCTGTCCTCCCTTGGTTTGCTACACTGGCTTCTGATTGTGTCAGGTCATAACACACCGAGCAACATGAAAGGGGAGGAGCTGCATCTTGTCTCGCAAACAAACTCAAATAAAGGCGTAAATTGTGTTGTCAAAGCACACCCAGCCCAGAGTACAGTTCATGGTCACAGTCCCGAGGTCCCGTCCACCAATGCGGGGGAATCACAGAGCGTGGCAGAGCGCGGTGTCTTCCATTGATCATGAACGTGGACAGCTGTGTCTGTCAGCCATAAGGCACCAGGCGGCCCCTGCTGCCCCGGGCCCTGGCCAGACACCAGACACTGGGCTGATATATAGGACAACACCCGCCGGCCTGGACACCATGTGCCAGTAAAGAAGAAGAAGAAGAAGAAGAAGAAAAAACAGATGCAAGAAACAAAAGCTTGGCCTTAAAAGGAGCTGTCCAGCACTCCTCTTTAGGATCTGGTAAATAAATAACAGGATGAAATGGTGTTATACGTTTTAAGCCGATTTAGAATGTCCCCCGGTGGTTAATACTCTGCGGGGAAAGTCCAGAAGGTGCCAAGACTCCCCTTTAGGTTTTTCAACCTCCATCACCATTTGTGAAAGTTGTCAAGTTTATGCGTCTCTCAGCAATGAGTTCCTCGCGAGTTCCTCTCACGGCTACAAAGACTCCAAGCTCTCAATCAGTAAAACGGCGTGTTGCACTGAACAGGCAACAACAACAAAAGCACTAACGAGACATAAAGCACACCGGCTGAATGGCTAATCCAATAGCAGTGGACACTAACAAACAACAACAACAACAACAATCGACAAATAAAACAAGGTACAAGCCTGCCTACGTGTCTGCCACCGGTTCCCTCCTCAATATCAAATCATTCTTCTGTTCAGCAGTCTACCATCTTCTCCTCCTCTGCAGCAAACGGTCAACCTTCTGTTTAACCGTCGTGGCAAAAGCTGCAGCAGAAGAATGACTTGTGAGTTCTAAACTCTCACCTGGCGTCAGACAAAGGTGTTCCATTCCAGCTTTTGCTTTTGTTTTTTTTCCTCTCTCTCTCTCTCTCTCTCTCTCTCTCTCTCTCTCTCTCTCTCTCTCTCTGACTGTAGTCAATACCCCCTCCGCCACCCCCCCGCAGGGCCCTGCCCTCTTTGGCCGTCTCTGTACAGGGAGGAGGGCCTTGCCAGGCAACAGCAGTGACTCAGTAGAGTAGCCATTGGGGAAAGGGGGGTGAGGTGGGGCGGGTCTCAGGAGGCTGGGGGGTGAGAAGGAGAAGAGGGGGGGGGGGGTGTGGCGGGGGCGGGGGCGTGTTGTCTTGCAGCCAGGTATACCTGGACAGGTATGCAGAGGCCTGGGTTGGGTTGGATTAGGCTGGAGGGAGGGAGGCTTTAGAGCTCCTCTCAGGCTTGAGAACCAGCAGAGAAGGGAGTATGGTGTGTGTGTGTGTGTGTGTGTCTGTGTGTGCTTGCGTGTGTGTGTGTGTGTGTGTGTGTGTGTGTGTGTGTGTGTGTGTCTGTGTGTGCTTGCGTGTGTGTGTGTGTGTGTGTGTGTGTGTGTGTGTGTGTGTGTAGGGGGCAGCACAAGGAGGACTTTATATAGCCAGCCATCCCCCACCCTCTCACCCCTGGTCCCTAATGGAGCTGTGGGGGGGGGGGGGGGGGGGTTGTGGAGGTGAAGTGCAGGTGTGTTGTAATGGTGTGTGTGTGTGTGTGTGGGGGGGGGGGGGGGGGGGGGGGGGATATGTGGTCCAAGTGTTGAACACACACACACACACACATAATGAAGCATATAGTTAATGGCCTGCAGGGAGGTAGGAAGTGCAAGCTGGCGGCGGAAGAGAGGGAGGGAGAGAGAGAGAGAGAGAAAGAGAGAAAGAGAGAGAGAGAGAGACAGGGGAGAGGGAGTGAGAGAGAGAGAGACACGTTAACAGGCACATGCAAGTTCAGCTAACTTGCGACGAGGTGCAGCGTCAATTAGCGAGCGGCCCGGTCTCTGTGCTCGTCTTATGTTGGAGGCTTAGTTCCCAAAATAACACAGCACATCACAGCCCATCACAACGCGATTGGCACTCATTATTTTCTCATGGTGTCTGAATTTATTCTGGGCTCTCCCATCTGCACGAGTGCATGCAGCATGGAAACACACAGCCCGACACACACACACACACACACACACACACACACACACACACACACACACACACACACACACACACAGGCACAAAAAGCAAGCACACACACGCATAAATGAACACATGCAAAAGTGGGGAAAAAGTATAAGACACAAAAACACAGATCAGACACTGTGAAGACGATTAAATAATTTGTGGTCCAGCAATATTGAAATCACTGTCAACGTGAAGTAAACAGACACACACACACACATGCAAAGCGCTTTCGAAAACAATCTGTGAGGCGCGGTTTATTTAAAAAAACATAATCCATCTATTTTAACATTGCCTTTTTTTTTATTTATCTTGTGTTAATGATTTATGGTTTATGATTTGGGATTTGTGTCAGTTTATTGGGTTCATGATGTCTGGCTTATACATTCATGATGTCAGTTTTATGATTAAGGGTGTCGGCAAAAAATGCAATCTTTAATACAAAATGTTTGCAGAGAAAAGAAAAACAGCGTTTCAAAGATAGGCCTCAAAACAGCTCACCAGCTGGCTGAACAACTCAGCTAAACTAAGGGCCGATATGCTGACAACAAAATCAAAATTGGCATGTTCCCATAGGCTGTCCCATAGCAAGTCTCTTAACTATTTCATCTTGAAATAAACAGAGAGCACGATGCCATCAAATAATATGAATAAGAATTAAATACAATAATTATTCACATAGTATTGTTGACCAACAGCAGGCTGTACTGTATTGACTGTAAAGACTTTGACTGAATGTCATTAGAGGAACTAACTTCTCATCCCGTCTGACTGAGGCTGTGTTCCAATAGTCTTTTTTTGCTTTGGAAGTTTCCTTACTGAGTGAATGACCCGGAAGTACCTAAATGGCAGCCATGATGAAGGCTGTTTGAATTCTCTAAACGCTAAGAAAAGGTACTTCAATGCTTCCTTTAATAGCTCCTTTAGCATAGGATACACTGGACCTTCCTTTACAAAAGGAAAGGAGATAGTGGCGTCCAACAAAACTACCGATCATCATGTAAACAATACAACAACTGATCATCATGTAGTAATAATAACACTAATTGGGATTCATGTATGAGCGGACATGAGGATGAGTGTGAGCAACCTTTCTCAATGTGACAAGCATTTCGTTTTACTTTTGTGACTCGTCGGCTATTTAGCTTTTTTTGAATTCCAATGTTGGTAATGAATGAATATATTTCTAATCTCAGATGCGCGTTTTGTAGTCCATCTTCGTATCTGACATAGCTTGGTGTCAGTGGAGCCGGATTCTCTTAACAGTGCAGTTGTCCTTTCCTAAGTCCTTACGAATTCTCCTTTCCATCTTTCCTTGACTGCAAGACGGGGTTAAGGTAAAGTAGTTAGGAAAGGACTTAGGATCTATTTTTCTGACTATTCAAATGCAGCCTGAGCTTCACTAACAGACGGTCATGGCTGCCACTTGAAGTACATCATGTTTGACTTTGTAACCCACAAAGTAGTTTTGTGTTACTGACTCATGGCCTCTGTAAACTCATGAACCAACACAGCTAAATAAAGGGATTTGTTTCTTTTTACAAGTTAGAACATCTTGTGAGAGAGTATCTGTTCGAGGCTGTGACAGTACATATCTGTTTATTGGAGTGTTGGCAGAATGTTACCGCCGGAGCAGGTGCTAAGTGCTGACATGTCAATGTTCTCTCCCGTGTGTCTGTGTGTGTGTGTGTGTGTGTGTGTGTGTGTGTGTGTGTGTGTGTGTGTGTGTGTGTGTGTGTGACCACAGGTGTGCAGCCCCACCCAGCCCCAGGTGTTACGGCTCGCCCGTCCTCGCCTCCACGCCCGCTCCTTTCTCCTCCCGCTACACGCCCTGCATGCTCCTCTGCGCGCCGCCGTGGTCCGGGGATACGGTGCTCCTTCTCTCCGGAGTTCCCTCCGGCTGCCGGGCGCTCACGTTCCCCATCCCCCGCCGGCCCTGTCCTCTCGGCAGGCTCCTCCTACCTGTTGGAGTCGGACATTCCCGGCACGTCGGCGCAGGCGCAACGGTGGAGCGACGCTGACGCTGCATACAGCGCGACTCTCCGCACCGGATCCCCATTCCCAATCACTGCACCTGCCCCTGATCGGCAATCCCCACCCGCCACTACAAGAACCTGACCGGTGCTCCACTCGGCGCCAGATTGTCCCCTAAGCTACAGTTTGGTAAAGTACACTCCAGATACCCATCCTGTAGCACTTATTTCTAGCCGACTTAACGTCACCGCCGTTGTTGCGCTCAGCCTTGTTGCCTGTGTTTGCCTCACCCGGGATCTCTATCCCTCACCCCGTTTTTTCTCTCACCCCTCCAGCATTCCGGACCTCCCCGCTGAGCTGGAGCCGGCCCGCAGAGTCCTGCCCGGATCCCCGTAGTCCATGTGGCATCTTGTGTGGCAATCCCTTTTGATTTTGAATTAAACCGCCCTTTGGGCCTGTCTCTCAACTACGCCTCCTCTGTTGCTGTGCGCCTGGACCACATATCCTGGAACATTCTGGGATCCGTCATGGTTTTATTGTATTCAGTCGATCGAGCTTGCCCGCGTTCTCCACCATATGTGACACACTCCCGGGGAATTGGAATCGACTGAATACAATAATTCCAATGTCCACACCAGTGTAACATAGTTTAGTCAACCAGTTTATTGTATTACCAGGGAAAGGAGAGGTAGGGTTTAGTATTAGCCAGTCCGTAATCCACGAGAATCGTCGTTGTCCGTAGGCAGGGGTCGGTACACTCAGGCAGGTTCTCGTACAGTCCAGGGTGGGGCTTGGATGTGGGTTGTCAAGCGGGGGTCAGGCACAAAGCGGGATCTCATAAATCCAAGGGCACACAGCCAACTCTTTCACTACTCACTCT
>PIJE02000532.1:178583-181083 GCA_002895965.2 Coryphaenoides rupestris | reverse complement strand
CTAATTGGGATTCATGTATGAGCGGACATGAGGATGAGTGTGAGCAACCTTTCTCAATGTGACAAGCATTTCGTTTTACTTTTGTGACTGGTCGGCTATTTATTTATTTTTTTAATTCCAATGTTGGCAATGAATGAATATATTTCTAATCTCAGATGCGCTTTTGTAGTCCATCTTCGTATCTGACATAGCTTGGTGTCAGTGGAGCCGGATTCAGTGGCAGTTGTCCTTTCCTAAGTCCTTACAAATTCTCCTTTCCATCTTTCCTTGACTGCAAGACGGGGTTAAGGTAAAGTAGTTAGGAAAGGACTTAGGATCTATTTTTCTGACTATTCAAATGCAGCCTGAGCTTCACTAACAGACGGTCATGGCTGCCACTTGAAGTACATCATGTTTGACTTTGTAACCCACAAAGTAGTTTTGTGTTACTGACTCATGGCCTCTGTAAACTCATGAACCAACACAGCTAAATAAAGGATATTTGTTTCTTTTTACAAGTTAGAACATCTTGTGAGAGAGTATCTGTTCGAGGCTGTGACAGTACATATCTGTTTATTGGAGTGTTGGCAGAATGTTACCGCCGGAGCAGGTGCTAAGTGCTGACATGTTAATGTTCTCTCCCGTGTGTGTGTGTGTGTGTGTGTGTGTGTGTGTGTGTGTGTGTGTGTGTGTGTGACCACAGGTGTGCAGCCCCACCCAGCCCCAGGTGTTACGGCTTGCCCGTCCTCGCCTCCACGGCCGCTCCTTTCTCCTCCCGCTACACGCCCTTCACGTTCCTCTGCGCGCCGCCGTGGTCCGGGCATACGGCCGCTCCTTCTCTCCGAGGAGTTCCCTCCGGCTGCCGGGCGCTCACGTTCCCCATCCCCCGCCGGCCCTGTCCTCTCGGCAGGCTCCTCCCACCTGTCGGAGTCGGACATTCCCGGCACGTCGGCGCAGGCGCAACCGTGGAGCGACGCTGACGCTGCATACAGCGCGACTCTCCGCACCGGATCCCCATTCCCAATCACCGCGCCTGCCCCTGATCGGCAATCCCGCCCGCACTACAAGAACCTGACCGGTGCTCCACTCGGCGCCAGATCGTCCCCTAAGCTACAGTTGGTAAAGTATACTCCAGATACCCCATCCTGTAGCAGTTATTTCTAGCCGACTTAACGTCACGCCGTTGTTGCGCTCAGCCTTGTTGCCTGTGTTTGCCTCACCCGGGATCTCTATCCCTCACCCCGTTTTTTCTCTCACCCCTCCAGCATTCCGGACCTCCCCGCTGAGCTGGAGCCGGCCCGCAGAGTCCTGCCCGGATCCCCGTAGTCCATGTGGCATCTTGTGTGGCAATCCCTTTTGATTTTGAATTAAACCGCCCTTTGGGCCTGTCTCTCAACTCCGCCTCCTCTGTTGCTGTTGCCTGGGTCTCACCTCCACACAACCCCTAACACCAGGAGTCCAATCAGACGCTGACTCTGGGCCAGGTGAGTCAAGATTCAAGAACTTTATTTGTCACATACACATACAGGATATGCCGTGAAATGAAAAAGTGACGATGCTCAGCGGAATGTGCAACAGAACAAATACAAATAACCAGAGAATCAAATATCCACACTATGTACTGTCTTTACAGCAAACGGGGCAGGGTTTTCTTTCCAATATAATTCCAGATTTTTTGGAATATAATAATACATGTAAAAATAATAAAAAGTCGTCATATCAATAAAGCATATCAAGTAAGCATATGAGCAGGGCAATATACGAATTTGGTATCAAGTTGCATAGGAGTGGGCAGTGGGGTCACAGTTCTGAACCGAACCAGCCACCCAAATACACACACACACACACACACACACACACACACACACACACACACACACACAGTGCCCAAGGTTGATGCTTTTGACATCAATGAGCGAGATTGCAAATCATCACCTTTTACTCATTGCACATCTTTAAAAATCTTGTTTTTGTCAGGTGGACCCTGTAAACCATATATAAATATGTGTGTGTGCATGTGAGAGTGTGTGTGTGTGTGTGTGTGTATGTGTGTGTGTGTGTGTACACAGAGAGAGCGAGTGAGCTAGCACAAGGGAGAAAGTCAGAAAGTTTCTAAACTTCTGTCAGGGTGATTTTGGGGATGTGGATGTTTAGTAGATCAGAGAGAAGTTGAGGTGTGTGTGTGTGTGTGTGTGTGTGTGTGTGTGTGTGTGTGCGTTACAGTGAGAATGCTAGATGGAAAGGAGGGGGGGCTGGTTCTTATATTGGAGATGCCATGCAGCAGGTTCAGACGGGGGTGAGATGCTTCTCAGGGGTGCAATGAACGCTCTGAAAAAGATCTGAAATACACGCGCACACGCACACACACATACACACACACAGACACAGACACACAGACACACAGACAAACACACA
This sequence comes from Coryphaenoides rupestris, assembly GCA_002895965.2. Classification (NCBI taxonomy): domain Eukaryota; kingdom Metazoa; phylum Chordata; class Actinopteri; order Gadiformes; family Macrouridae; genus Coryphaenoides; species Coryphaenoides rupestris. The sequence goes on along the minus strand of PIJE02000532.1, from coordinate 178,689 downwards.
CACAGACACAGACACACACACACAGACAAACACACACACACAGAGACACACAGTCGATGACTCTAGAGCCCCTGTGCTCACAGACAAAGAGACCCAGCCGCGTGTG
>PIJE02000532.1:169939-173892 GCA_002895965.2 Coryphaenoides rupestris | reverse complement strand
GCCTCAACCCCCACGAGCTCACCTCTGGTTTCGCCTTGAGAAGTTAGTCCGTTTTATTAGAACTTGTTTACTTCAGGGAAAACGGTAGCGGCACCGTTAACGTTCACTAATGGTGTTTACTACACTCGGGTCTACTGTATGTCATGGGATTGCGGGATCCGACCGGCTCGTCCAATCAGCTGCAATGTACAGATGACGGGCGACGCCCCTCAGCAGATATTGCCGACGGCAGACTTTCCAGACCTAATGAGTAGAGCGAAGATGGCCTGGCTGTGTGAGGACGCGTTGAGATGGCTAACATAACAACAGTTTTTTATTTAAATATATCCACTTGTACTTTTGAAACTGTGAAAGGCTTTGACTTGGTTTTGCTTAAGTTTCCTTTTACGGGTGAAATAATGAACAGACTACCTTTTACAAATGTCAATTAAAATGCCAGCTTTGACAATATCAGAACAGCAGCATTATTAAGAGTCTTAATCACTGGTATGGTTTCAGATGGTTTCACCAGCCCTGGTCTGTTGTCTAAACCAACAGGTTTACCAGTAAACATTTGTTCCGTATCCTAAAGAAAGTCTCCATTCCAACATTTAGCGTTACATTTAGTGTTCGATGAGCTTTAATCCTGTCCAGGTTCTCAAAGATTTGATCACGGAAATTGTGCCATTAACTGCATAATTTGCGTATTAAATGTCTGCACATAACCAAATGTATCAAAATGAGTATGGTTTCAGATGGTTTCACCAGCCCTGGTCTGTTGTCTAAACCAACAGGTTTACCAGTAAACATTTGTTCCGTATCCTAAAGAAAGTCTCCATTCCAACATTTAGCGTTACATTTAGTGTTCGATGAGCTTTAATCCTGTCCAGGTTCTCAAAGATTTGATCACGGAAATTGTGCCATTAACTGCATAATTTGCGTATTAAATGTCTGCACATAACCACACCCAATTCAAACCCAATATCAGTTTACATAAATGAGAATATTTCGATTTTAATTCATTTAAAATGCTTTTGATGCTTACTATTAGAAGATTATAGCGAAATAACGATGATGTGAATAAAATCCCACCGTGTAACACTGGTAACCAGTGGCAGCTCGTCAATAGGGGGCACTGGGGTGCCGCCCCCACTGCCATTTCTAGAGAAGAAGTCGACTCTTAGTATCTTAATAATCACAATTAAACTATAGATCTGAATTACATATATAATTATAAAACAATAGATTTGATTCGAATAAGAAGGTAACTTATTATCACTCTTTATGGTAATCGTAAATCCTTAGTCACCTAGTCAAATCTAAGTGAATTATGAATTCATTATATTTTAACATGCTTTGGATCTCCATTCATTATTACACAATATTCCTAGCCACTTGAATAGAAATCTGCACTATTGTTAAATTACTAGTAGCTATTTGAACTTCGATCGCAACAGAGTCGCAACGCGTTAATATTAGTGTGAAACAAGTGATTGGATAGACATGCTTTCTCGTAGAATTTAGTGTTGATTTAGGGTTTATTGTGTGTAGTCTCACATACATAACATCGATGGAGAGTTAAGTCTTTGTGTTGTGGTTCTGCTAGATGATGACATTAGTATTGGTGCTTTCCTTCCTATCGAGCACCACGCCGACGCTTTACATCACAACCCGTCAAATCCCGTCCACACGCCGACCGCCAGGACTCACTGTCCAGGGAGGGGGTCTCCGGACAGCTCACCTGTCCAGGGGGGGTCTGGGGGTGTCCGGGTCTCCGGGTCTGGGGGTCTCCGGGTCTCCGGGTCTGGGGGTCTCCGGGAGTCTGCGGCGCCTCGCACCCGAGGACGGCGCTCGTCTATTGGACAGAATATCTGAGGTAAACTCGACAAACGACTTCCTGGTTTTCGGGACAAAATGGAGCAGAAGCAACAACTTTGTGCATTTTAGATTTCTTTGGGTTATGGAACTGCTTTGGTGTTCCTGCCAATTGCGTATTTTAGGAGAAAGTGAGTATGAGCGGCTGTCCAGACAGCGAATTGTTGCCTTTTGGATGTACGCATTTGATCATCCGTTAACTTCATCGTGAATTGTTATCGTATTTCATCTAATTTTACATAAACCTAAATTGGACCTCTAGTTGTACTTAATTATGGAAATGAGGGCCGCCGTCAACGGAGGAACACACACACACACACACAGGGTGTTTATTGCTGGTGTGTGTGCGCGGTCCTTAGCAGCAGAGTCCTGCACGGGTCTGATTTTCAAGACCTGTGACCTGACCCCACCACCTGCACATATGGCCACGAGTTCTACAACCCGAACCGACCTGACGACACAAGATCCACAGCCCGACCCGAACCCGCCATATCCTATAATAACCATGAGCAGTGAAAACGTCTCATAATAATCACATTACACTGGTCAGCCACGTATTTGGCTCAGAACACGTTGGATCGAATCATTTCAAGCTGTTTTAAATCATTCAGTTAGGCTTAATCATGTTTCAAGTTATACTTTTGGGCCATTTCATACATGTGAAATTAAGATAATATATTTTAAAATGAAGGTAGCCGAATGAAGCCATCTCTCCCATTGAATAGTATTGATAATAATAATCTAGCTTATATCAATTCGTGGTCATCCGCCCCTCCCAAAAATGACGAACAAAAAATACATTAATTACAACATTGACGACTTGACTGACTTGACAACATGACCATGACACAGACTGAATGATCCAGCCATTGCCTGTTGATATCCAAGTATTTCAACATTTTTAAAAGTAGGTGTGTTTCTCCTTCAGACCAAAAATGGGCTTTTCTTTTGGGCATGCATCTCTACCCCAGGCTTGCAAACTGTTGGTTAGTTGGCTTGTTGACAGCACACAGAGCTGACCGTGAACAGTAAAACACCCAGATTGAGACGAATATTCTGAATGCGCTGTATACATGTCCAAATAATGCTCCTAAAACCCGAATAATATTGCCATATCCCACATGTCTTAATATATGTCTCAACGGAATATGCTGTTTACATGACCCGTCTCAAATTCGGAATATTGTCATATTCGGACTGATAGTGGAATATCATTACATGTCATTGTGAGTGTGGTATCTCGTGATTTTAAAATCGTATACTATCTGGCGGTCTGTCCACAGCATAAGAGATCCAGCCGACCCCTCCGATGGTAATTTGCTGCAAACATTCCCTCATAATGAGTCCACAGCGCGCCAGCCACCTGGCCGCACGATGCCAGCTTTGACTGCAATATAACAGATTGTCTAAGACACTCAAATCATTAGCCTTTATTTTCCCTCCCCTTCCTAGGACTATTGTTATGAGTGAGGGCCTCTCTCTCTCTCTCTCTCTCTCTCTCTCTCTCTCTCTCNGATGTGAATGTCTGGGTTGTGGTGGTGATGTGTGGTGGTGGTGTGGTGGGTTGGGGGTGGTGGTGGTGGAGGATTGTGGTGGTGGTGTTGGTGGTGGTGATGGTGGTGGTGGTGGTGGAGGTGGTGGTGGTGGTGATGGTGGCGGTGGTGGTGGTGGTGGTGGGGGTGGTGGTGGTGGTGGTGGTGGTGGTGGTGTGGTGGTGGTGGGGGTTGGTGGTGTGGTGGTGGTGGTTGTGGTGGTGGTGGTTGTGGTTGTGGTGGGGTGGTGGTTGTGGTGGTGGTGGTGGTGGGGGGGGGGTGGTCTTTTTGTTACTCTCTAACTTCCTCTTCAATCATTCATCGTCTGTGACCTACAATGGTGTTGCAACGCCAGGGAAAGAGCAGCACGGAAGAGACTCGCGTGAGACGTGCGTCTGACACACGCACTTGACACACACACACACACACACACACACACACACACACACACACACACACACACACACACACACAGTCCCCCAGGCAGATCCCCCCCCCCCCATGTTGACTCCATGGCTCTAGCCTTGGCTACCGTGACTACAGAAATGCTTACAGACTACAACCTCA
>PIJE02000532.1:159939-164939 GCA_002895965.2 Coryphaenoides rupestris | reverse complement strand
GAAGTCACGGCAAGAGGCTGCCTCCATCTGACAAGGTCTCCCCCACCCGCTGTGCCGCGCTTCCTTCTCCTCGCCTCGCCCGCCAAGCACCAAGCTTCACTCTTTTCGTGTCCACGCGGAAACGATGCCAACGCCCCGATGTTGCATGTTGAGAGTTATTTTGGAGGGCATCGCGTTGGGATGGAGCCTCGCTAAAGCCAGCCTCTATCCCCCACGAGCTCACCTCTGGTTTCGCCTTGAGAAGTTAGTCCGTTTTATTAGAACTTGTTTACTTCAGGGAAAACGGTAGCGGCAGCGTTAACGTTCACTAATGGTGTTTACTACACTCGGGTCTACTGTATGTCATGGGATTGCGGGATCCGACCGGCTCGTCCAATCAGCTGCAATGTACAGATGACGGGCGACGCCCCTCAGCAGATATTGCCGACGGCAGACTTTCCAGACCTAATGAGTAGAGCGAAGATGGCCTGGCTGTGTGAGGACGCGTTGAGATGGCTAACATAACAACAGTTTTTTATTTAAATATATCCACTTGTACTTTTGAAACTGTGAAAGGCTTTGACTTGGTTTTGCTTAAGTTTCCTTTTACGGGTGAAATAATGAACAGACTACCTTTTACAAATGTCAATTAAAATGCCAGCTTTGACAATATCAGAACAGCAGCATTATTAAGAGTCTTAATCACTGGTATGGTTTCAGATGGTTTTCACCAGCCCCTGGGTCTGTTGTCTTAAACCAACAGGGTTTAGCCAGTACCAGTAAACATTTGTCTCCGCCTATCCTAGAAGACAAGGTCTCCATTCCCACACCATTTTAGCGTTGCATTTAGTGTTCGATGAGCTTTAATCCTGTCCAGGTTCTCATAATACATCCATCGTCGGTAAGATTTGATCACGGAAATTGTGCCATTAACTGCATAATTTGCGTATTAAATGTCTGCACATAACCACACCCAATTCAAACCCAATATCAGTTTACATAAATGAGAATATTTCGATTTTAATTCATTTAAAAAAAAATGTTGATGCTTACTATAACGATGATGTGAATAAAATCCCACCGTGTAACACTGGTAACCAGTGGCAGCTCGTCAATAGGGGGCACTGGGGTGCCGCCCCCACTGCCATTTCTAGAGAAGAAGTCTATTTAAACACATTAACCATAATGTAAAATAATTATGAAATAAATGTATTTACTTGTACAATGCGCCAGCATGGTAGTCTGCATTCATTACAAAATCCTGTCCTAAACGCATGTGATTGGACAATACTCGACGCAACAGAGTCGCAAAGGATTATGGGAAAATGGGTGGGAAATTGATGTGTGTGTTATTGGTGTTAGGCGTCTGTAGTGTGTGTGTTGTGTGGTGGTGATGACGGGTGTTTTCACACCGACGGTTCACTGGACTCAATCCATTCAGGGGTGAAGTTGATGCTTTGTTGTATTTTTCATTTGGTGGCTGGACTTTGTCCGGGAACCAGACATCGTAAACAAACGCCTCGCACCCGAGGACGGCGCTCGTCTATTGGACAGAATATCTGAGGTAAACTCGACAAACGGCTTCCTGGTTTTCGGGACAAAACGGAGCAGAAGCAACAACTTTGTGCATTTTAGATTTCTTTGGGTTATGGAACTGCTTTGGTGTTCCTGCCAATTGCGTATTTTAGGAGAAAGTGAGTATGAGCGGCTGTCCAGACAGCGAATTGTTGCCTTTTGGATGTACGCATTTGATCATCCGTTAACTTCATCGTGAATTGTTATCGTATTTCGTCTAATTTACATAAAGCTAAATTGGACCTCTAGTTGTACTTAATTATGGAAATGAGGGCCGCCGTCAACAGAGGAACACACACACACACACACACAGGGTGTTTATTGCTGGTGTGTGTGCGCGGTCCTTAGCAGCAGAGTCCTGCACGGGTCTGATTTTCACGCCCTGTGACGTGACCCCACCACCTGCACATATGGCCACGAGTTCTACAACCCCAACCGACCTGACGGCACAAGATCCACAGCCCGACCCGGACCCGCCACATCCTATAATAACCATGAGCAGTGAAAACGTCTCATAATGATCACCTTACACTGGTCAGCCACGTATTTGGCTCAAAACGCGTTGGATCGAATAATTTCAAGCTGTTTTAAATCATTCCGTTAGGCTTAATCATGTTTCAAGTTATACTTTTGGGCCATTTCATACATGTGAAATTAAGATAATATATTTTAAAAGGAAGGTAGCCTAATGAAGCCATCTATTCCATTGAATAGTATTGATAATAATAATCTAGTTTATATCAATTCGTGGTCATCCGCCCCTCCCAAAAATGACGAACAAAAATACATTAATTACAACATTGACGACTTGACTGACTTGACAACATGACCATGACACAGACTGAATGATCCAGCCATTGCCTGTTGATATCCAAGTATTTCAACATTTTTAAAAGTAGGTGTGTTTCTCCTTCAGACCAAAAATGGCTTTTCTTTGGGCATGCATCTCTTACCCCAGGCTTGCAAACTGTTGGTTAGTTGGCTTGTAGACAGCACACAGAGCTGACCGTGAACAGTAAAACACCCAGATTGAGACGAATAGTTCTGAATGCGCTGTATAACATGTCCCAAATAATGCTCCAAAACTCCGAATATATTGGCATAATCCCACATGTCTTAATATATGTCTCAACGGAAATATGCTTTTACATGACCCGTCTCAAAATTCGGAATATTGTCATATTCGGACTGATAGTGGAATATATCATTACATGTCATTGTGAAGTGTGGTATCTCGTGATTTTAAAATCGTATACTATCTGGCGGTTCTGTCCCCAGCATAAGAGATCCAGCCGACCCCTCCGATGGTAATTGTGCTGCAACATTCCCTCATAATGAGTCCAACAGCGAGCCAGCCACCTGGCCGCACGATGCCAGCTTTGACTGCAATATAACAGATTGTCTAAGACACTCAAATCAATTACCTTTATTTTCCTCCCCTTTCCTAAGACTATTGTTATGAGTGAGGGGCCCTCTCTTCCTCTCTCTCTCTCTCGCTCTCTCTCTATCTCTCTCTCCTCTCTGGGGCCAGCAGTCCTCTAGAATGCTATGCGAACTTCTGGGGAGGAGACAACTTAGCCTGGACTCAAAACCACAAGTCATGCTTTGTTTCCTGTTTCAGAATATCTACTGGCAGCATAAAGTTTGTTAAGTGGCAGATGGAACTCTCATGAGAGAATTATAATATTTATATTTAAACAGTGGCCAGTCTACATGACGTTCATTTGAAACATTTACAGACTCTTTGGCTGCAGTGGAAAAGTCCTAACCACTTTCCCTTAACCCATTGTGAAGTCAAGGAAAGATGTGAGGGACAATTCATAAGGCCTTAGGAAAGGACAACCGTGGTTGTTCTTGCGAACGGCCGAATGGTGCTGCCGCAAGGAATTGTGGGACGGCATTATCTCCTTTCCTTTTGCAAAGGATGGTCCAGCTGCTGTCATGGCTGTCACTTAGACACTTACTGAAAAGAAAAAAGAAAAAAAAAAGACAATTTGAACGCAGCGTTGGTGTCCAGACAAGATGTTTAAGCTCGTCTTCCCACCTGCTACTGGAAAAGTTAACAAGCCAATTAAGCGCATAAAGATCAACATCATTGATCAAAACAAATAGGAAGCGAGACAAAGTGAACACCGACTTCACCCACCTTTGAGCTAGTCTGCCGTCAGACTTTAGATTTTTTACCTAAAGGTTCACGCCATCAAGTCCCTGCTTAGTTCCTGCTGTCAAAGTTGAAGTCCACAAAACGGGCGAGTATCTGTGACACCAAGTTTGAGACAGAATTTTAGACAGGACACAACGGCACGTTTTCGTTTGGGAACCCCGGGGAAAACTCCTGGGTCTCGGGTGCTCCAGTGTCTGCGTCTCTGTCTCCTTCGCCTCACAACAGCCAATAGGGTGAAAGCCCCGTTCCAACTTGGATTTCTAGGACAGAGCTTTCTATTTTCTGTGTGTGTGTGTGTGTGTGTGTGTGTGTGTGTGTGGACCGAGTCACGGCGAGGCCAGTGGGCCAAAGGACACACAGTCTTTAATCCAGATTTTACACTGTAAACAAACCCTGGTGGAGGTCACATGATGTAGGTTACACACAACGCCATTGGCTGTCATCGTTGTCCCCTGTGACCTAGTCCAACGTGCCAAAAAAAGTCATTGGATATTTTTTCACTTTCGAGAAAACCTGTGAAACTCTTACAGATACAAAAGTGCTGTGTGAACGCACTCATCCTACAAATTATGCAAAATTATGCAGAATCTTTCAGGGGTGGGGGTGGGGGGGGGGGGATACTTTTTATTAGGGAAGGGTGGTTTTTAGAGCAGAACTGCAACATGGTGGCATCAGTGAATGGCTGTGAACTCACAGATGCTTCTCACCAGGACAAGCAGGGTGCATGATGGGATATATTCAATGTTGTCATCATTATGACTACCATTCTCTGATAAGAGGCACTTCCTCTGTAGAGTTCACCTGTGCTGTACCTGTCAGCATCTTCAACATGGGAAGCAGGAAAAAAAAAGCTAAAAGGTTATTTATGTCAATACGTCCGCTTTCACCCGTCCTAAAAGAATTGCTCCGGCTCGGGGAAATTCCATCCCTGATCACAAAAGCGATCCGAGCAGAGATCAGAGATCAGGACAACACTAATAAGTGTTAGCTGATTTGACATTTCTAGACTAGCTAGACAGCGGACCATACAGCTGACAGTCTTTTTCAACAATCCATTTTTTCAGTGCAAAATTGTATTATTTTGATTATATATTATTTATTTTCCACCTCAGGTGTATGTCATACCCTGAAAAAGGAGGTCTATTCCAAGAAAATATATGGTAACGGAAAAACAGGTATATTCATTACAATATTGTTCGTATATAATACTGAGTAATACTATCTAGTAAATCTAAGTGGCCTTTGAGATGAATTGCCCAGGATGGAACAATGGATGTGCAAT
>PIJE02000532.1:149939-152439 GCA_002895965.2 Coryphaenoides rupestris | reverse complement strand
TCCAGCTCCAAAGAACCTCAGGTGAATATTGACACACAAGTAAAAAAACCACAAAAAACCACACAAACACTGATCATGGCATCATAGTAACAGTTAACAGTTCTATATTTTTTACTAAACGACATCATGTTCCGTTTTGCATTTGATTTGTCGCGTGCCTCCGGGACGCGTCTTGGAATCTTCTCTAACCGAATCTGTGACTGCATTACAACGCCCGTGAAACTTTGGGTCTCTATCTATCGCTCTTGTCTTTCGCTTTAGATTTATATCCCCGCCTATCGCCCACGTTGTCATGGTGAGGGGGGTGGGAGGGGGGGGGGTGTACGGAGCGGCCCGAGTCCAACGGCAAAAACCCCGAACAGCTTAATGTCGGGTATGGATTGATTTCCCATAGTGTCAAGCCACATCCATTTAGCGCCCAAGCATGATGTGATTTCAGCCCACCTGGGTTTGGGGCCCCTCAGCCTCCTGATGGTATCAGAAACACTGAATCAATACCCACTCTATCAACTTTTTTTTTTCTATCAAAGTTTTTTTTGTGTTGCTTTTATTTCTGTGACTCTGACTTTCTTTCCCTTCTTTCTCTCCCTCTCTCTCTCTCTCTCTTTCTTTCCCACTCAACCCCCACCCCCCCAAAAAAAAATAAAAGGCAATCAAGCGCTTTCTTCCGACAGCCGGAAAAGAACAGGCAGGTTTGCTCCACAGACCCCCGGCGCCCGTAGTCCTTGAGGGACCTTGTGGGAAATGTAGTGCGTGGAGGCACCTGCCCCCCTACCCCCCACCACCCCCGCCACCCCCTCCTCCTCCTCCCCGGGGGGGCTACCTTCTCATTTTGTGGCACCTGTCCTCCTTTTTTCTTCTCGCTGCCCCGAGCCACTCGCCCCGGGGGCCGACCGCGAGTTTGTGTGTGTGTGTGTGTGGTGTGCTGTGTGTGTGTGTGTGTGTGTGTGTGGTGTGTGGGGGGGGGGGGGGGGGGGGCGTTGGTGGAGGACCTTGGCGTTCCCAGAGAGACCGAGGAGAGGGGGTGGGGGTGAGGGGAGAGGACAACGGGGGGGTGGTGGGTGGCGTGGGCGGGCGGGGGCGTGGGAGCGTAATGTAGGTGAGGGCGGAGCGAGGTCACATATAAGTGGCGGTATTAACCCGTGGCAAATGAGACACCGGGAAGCGATTCGCCGGGACACCGACCTGGCCGTGCACCACCCCACACCCCTCCCCCCCACCCCCACACACACTCACACAACACCGACACACACACACACACACACACACACACACACACACACACACACACACACACACACACCGTGTGCATGCCGGCCCCATTCAGAGACTGGGTACAGTAGTGCATGGAGAGAGAGAGAGAGAGAGAGAGAGAGAGAGAGAGAGAGAGAGAGAGAGAGAGAGAGAGAGAGAGAGAGAGAAGAGAGAGAGAGAGTACTTCCCTCATCATTAATCACAGTGACAGGCCTTTTTGTTGTCAGTCAGCAGCTGTGTGCAGCCGGACAACATTGGACCACTGTTGCAGGCTACGGAAGGGTACACACACACCACACACACAAACACACACACACACACACACACACACACACACACACATACACACACACTGTTAGTATTCTATACACCTACATTGGTAGGTGTACAGATATAGAATTTCCTTCGGGATAAATAAAGTTCTATTTATTCTATTCTATAGAAGGCTACATTTGTCATTGTGTGTGTGTGTGATCGACTCCACCTTTGAGTGAGTCCATAGGTTAAAATGATGCCGTAGTGTGATTTCTGTATCTTACAGGTACGTTAAAATCTCAAGCATTTAAGAGAAACGCTAAACGTATTTAAAGCTCAGGCCAGGCGTGCGAACATGATCTGTTGTATTCCAAAGGAACACAAGATGAAGGGCGTCAATGTGGGAAAATTGAATGAGCGCTAACGGAACGTTGACATAACCGAACAGAAATGGACTGTGTCTTTAATTGGTTGCTAACTTGCACCGCGCGCACACACAGACAGAAGTCTGTCTAGTGCACATGAAAGCAACCTCGTACACATTTGCATGCGTGCCAGTACGCACACCCAAATACCCACGGCGGACGCACACGCCATACAACACACACAGTCTCACACACGCACACACACACACACACACAATTGGATTTATATTGTCTGGTGTTTCTGTCTCTCTCCTTTATCTCCTCTCTTGGCAAATAAATAAATAGGCCGCATTCACAAGAGATAAGCTCATCAACAGTGTGTGCGTGTGTGTGTGTGTGTGTGTACATTTTCTGCTTGCATATGTGGTGTGTGTGTGTGTTGGGTGGTCCATTGTTTGTGTGGGTGACCGGTGTGTGTGTGTGTGTGTGTGTGTGTGTGTACATACTAGCGTGTATGTTTATGTGTTCAAGGCTTAAGCAAGAGCTTAAAAGCACCATGGGCATCTTGTTGCAATGTGCTGGACGCTACTTCCCTCTGTGTGTGTGTGTGTGTGTGTGTGTGTGTG
>PIJE02000532.1:134939-147439 GCA_002895965.2 Coryphaenoides rupestris | reverse complement strand
ATTTAATAGAGAGATCCACAGATTTACATCAGGTCTAGGAAATACCTGAATATTATACACAAATGTATGTATTATATTCGACATAAGGTGCATATACTGTATGTTAGGTAAGAAGCTCATCGATGTGCGTTCTCCAACCGTTCTTCTGTGGTGTTTGAAATCGATTCAAATTTTTATTGCCACCTACTGGCATGGATGAATATGTTCTGAAATGCCCATACAGTATACATGTGGGCGAGGCCTTAGAGAGAGGTAATCCCTGATTGGCTGAGCTGTGGGTGGATGGGCTCTGGATATTCAAATGACTTTGAAACGACGTGACAACTGAAATGAAGACAAAATATAGACAAAATATAGACAAAATGGATGTTTAAAGAACCCACCACTCAATTCTGAAGAAAGTGATTGCAGAATTGCTCTGATTGGCTGAAATTGCACAATGTTCTTTGCATGACAAGACATGAATGAATGATAGCATTACTCTTTTATTTGGTTACACTCTACGTCTCTGAGCGTCCAGTAATAACTAGTTATAACTGGTCTCCACAGCCATATTCGCCCCACTGAAAGGCCTGTGTTGAGGGGCGCGGCCAGTCAACCTTACTCTGCAGCTTATTGGATGAGCTTCAGCCAGTCGGATCCCAAGCGCTGTGTTTCCAAAGTAAATGCTGTTAAGAAATGATGACCACTGAAGTAAAAACTGAAGTCAAATAAAAAACACTATTTTCCAAAGCATCATATTGTACATATGCACCCAAGACACAAGCACATGGAGCACAAATGTAAATACATCTGACTCCCCAATACATATATATATATATACTGTATATATTCTCTTCTTCTCCCTTTTACACTTTCGCTCATCAGCATCTGTAACATCTGTATACTCAACATGCAACACACATGAGCCATCACGAGTCACCACAGCTGGGTAACGACCTTGTATCCGACAGTCGGCCAATTGCCCCAGACAGCTTATCCAAGTCCTGTACCAACCACAAACACACACTGATACTCTGTGATACACTGAAAAAACTACAATTGAAATATGCTTCCTGTGCTTCATCCGTTTTCCTGATGGTTGTGTATCCATGGGAGTGCGGCCATCTTTGGAGTGCGGCGCTTGTAAACATTTACATTTACATTTACATTTAGGACACTTTTATCCAACATGAACTTTTGCAATAAGGCATCCATCAAGATAAGAATAGAACAGGTTTCAAGCATCATAGTTGCAAGGTTAATAGAACAAGTTTAAGAATTGCTAGGTTTGCTGCATAATAGCTGGGATAAGAGCCAGAGAAGTGCCACTTGGAGTTGTTGGAGATGTTGTACCAACATCTAAGAACATATAATATGCTGAACAATGCCAAGTACTATTATTTAGTGCCAAGACGGACAAACACGCAAGTGAGTGCTCGGGTTCAGAGAGGGAAGACGATACCAACTCGGGTTGGGGAGAAGGGGGGGAGTTAAGGTAGGAATCTATACAGAGTCCAGGTGAACTCTGAACCAGGGACGTGCGGTCAGGGGAGGCAGAGCCTCACCTGTCATACTCCAATTAAAATAGCTGTTACGAAAAGTACAAAATAAAATATAAAATAAAATAAAATAAAATAAATATTAAGATTTTTCCACTGATCTGTGTTATAAATGTAATTTCTGTATGATTTCAATCATTTTTTATAGTCAAAATCGCCAAATTTGCGGAGCTCTGCTGCAAATACAGGGAGAGACGAGAGGTGAGGCAGCGACGAGCTCAGCCTCCCCTCTGATTGCGCAACCCCTCAGAAAGTGGATGGCGCGCGGGCAAGAAGCGCGTGCCTGTTACTATCTCTAGTTTCTGTATGTCGTCATGTTTGTAGACCTTCATTACATGTCCTCGCCTTCCATAGTCCATTGCAGGTCACTTATTTCACGTACAGTATGTGTATCAAAGATATTTAGGCTCGCTGGTCTCGTCATAAAACTGCAATGAAAAAGCACCAGGGGAGGAGCTATCACATCTGCCTCACTGAGGGGGGCGTGTCTTGAGCCCACGTAATTGACGCTCTCCGTCCACTTAACGTTACTTCAAGCTAGCAAAAAATTTCCATGCAGTAAAAATGGATAACGTTATATCTAACCTTAACATTTTTCAAAATTGGACTTTCAAGCAAAACAGGATATGATATGAAATATGAAACATACGGTCGCCTAACCAGTAGTCATTGTGCAACCTGCCAATTGAATGGTGAATTTAAGCTACCTCTATCGGGTTCATATGTGTGTAAATCTGGCTCTGATACTAGCCAGTGCCTCCCCAGCCATTGACCTCACCGCACGTCACTGCTCTGAACAGGTGGGTCTTGAGTCTCTTGCGGAAGCTGGTGAGCGACTTTACCATCCTGAAGTCAGCCGGGAGCTCACTCCACCACTGCGGTGCAGAGAAGACAGAGAAGAGTTGAGAGACGTTTGCCTGTTCTTAGTGGTGGTGGGGGTCTGACTACTGTTTGGAGGTAGGTAGGGGCAGTTCTGTTGACAGCCATGAAGGTCAGTCAGTCTAAGAGGGGGGGGGGGTTCCATGGGAGAATTTTGGTAAGTTGAACACCAGGTTCAACACTGCTGCGTTCTGGATGCGTTGTAAGGGCTTGATAGCGGAGGCTGGCTGAACAACCTCTGCCAGACTATTGATGTAAATGCAACGGTATTACACTCCGAACCGTCCCTGGATCCCCCACTCTGCGTTCCTTCTCCAGATTTCTTCCTTGTTAATTAAGGGAGTCGTTTCTTGCCTTTAGGGGGGCTATAGGGCTAGGGGGGGGGGGGGGTGTCATAATCACATGGTCCATAATCATATGGCCTGTAAAGCCCTTTGAGTCTGTAACTGTGATTAAGGGCTACACAAATAAAATTGACTTGACTTGACTCTAGTGTATGTATTTGTACACATGGTATATTTAAATGTGCAAGGTTCCATTTTAGATTCATATCCTCTATTTGTTAGTTTCCACTCACATAAAACACAAAGAAGTATCTCAAAACTTTCTCTCAACTCTTCTTTTTGTTGCTTTATTTCACTTTTTGCTGATACACTGAAAAAATTATATGAAGGCCTTGCCCTCGCTATCGCTGGTCAGTCAACATTGTATACACACGCACACACACACACACACACAGACACACACACACACACACACACATACACACATACACACAAACACCCACACAGGCGGTGTGTGTGTGTGTGTGTGTGTGTGTGTGTGTGTGTGTCAGCGGGGTCCGTCCCGGGAGCGGTCTTCTTGTCAGCGTCTCCGCTCCCGAGGTTTGAGGAGCGGTCACCCGGGCGACGGCGGTGGGAGCTCCGCGGGCAACCAGACAACTCATCACTATCCCTGCTCTTCCATCGCCGCCAACGCCAACGCCACCACGCCGCCCGCCACTCAGCTGTCCATCCGTCTCCGTCTCCGTCTGCAGGGGGCAACATGCCGTGTCAAATGGATATTAAACATGGCAGAGGAAACAGGAGAATGGAAAAAAACACCACCGCAACAACAACAACAACAACAACAACAACAACAACAACAACAACAACAACAACAACAACAACAACAACAACAACAACAACAACAACAACAACAACAGCAATATCAATATCAGAAACGAGGAAAAAAAAGACAACATGACAAGAAGCACAGGACAAGACCTCGGGTGACTAACAGAAGACCGAGACCACAGGACCAAGGGGGACAGCCGGGGGGTGGGACTAAGGGTGTGTGTGTGTGTGTGTGTGTGTGTTTATGATTGTGTGTGTATGTATGTGAGCGTATGTGTGCGAGTGTTTGGGTGTGTGTATTTTTGTATGTGTGTGTCTGTATGCGAATAATTGTGTCTGTATACTGTATGTGTGTGCGTCTCTGTGTGTGTGTGTGTGTGTGTGTGTGTGTATGTGTGTGTGTGTGTGTGTGTGTGTGTGTGTGTGTAGGCCTATATGCATATGTGTGTTTGTAGGCCTATATCCATGTGTGTGTGTGTGTGTGTGTGTGTGTGTGTGCATATGTAAGTGTTTGTATGTGTCTGTGTGTGTGTGTTGGCGGGGGTGTGTGCCGAGAAGTACATTCCGGTCTACGTCTTGTCGACGAGCGTTGTTTGTGTGCGTTTGCAAGGAGGCGCACGCGGAGGAGGAGGAGGAGGAGGAGGTGCTGGGGGACCATGGGAAGCGGCTAATTAGGCCTAAACTGTATTAGCAGAACAACAACGTTGACCTTTAAATGCCCCCAGTGTGCATGCAGACTCTTTTTTTCTGTCTCTTTACACCTCACACACACACACCTCTCTCTCACACACACACACACACACACACACACACACCGCGTAGAACACACGGTAGGCATGCGTAACACAGCATGCGCATATATATGGCTGCGGCGAAGGGACACACACACATCTGCCAAGTTTGTTTTTGCATTGTGGTGTGTGTGTGTGTGTGTTGTGTGTGTGTGTGTGTGTGTGTGGTGTGTGTGTGTGTGTGTGTGTGTGTGTGTGGTTGTGTGTGTGTGTTATGACCCCCAATATCGACACGGGGTCTCGCATGTAAAAACCCCCTCTCACGGTCTTTGGTTGCTCCTCCGGATCTTCACGTGGTCACACCCTCCAACACCCCCCCCCTACCCCCCTTCAACCCCCCCCTCCCCCCCCCCCCCTCATCCACCTCTTAGTTTCTCCTGCTTTGATGGTGGGAGGTGCGGACCCCCCCCTCCCCCCCACCCCCACCCTTCCCCTCCCCTCTTCTTCGAACCTGCTTGCTCTTTCAGTCAGCGTTTGCATCCTGGAATCACAACACACGTTGGTCGACGCAGTGTGTTTATTACGCGATGTGTGTGTGTGATGTGTGTGGTGTGTGTGTGTGTGTGTGTGTGTGTGTGTGTTGCTCGTCGCCTGCTAATTGGCTTGAATGTGCAGGCTTGGTTTTTTTTCCCATGTTGACCTGTAGGCATGCATGTGTTTGATTTCCCCTGTAAACATCTTGTGTGTAAGACAAAAAACAACAACAACAACAACAAACAACAACAACAACAACAGAAAACACAGCCCATCTGCGTTTTCCCAGGCGATTTTCAAAAGACGTGCGCATTTCATCCGCCTGCGGTAATGACCCCTTTGTAAATATGTAACCTACCCCTGAATAGCCGTCGCTGAATTGCAGGGGATGTGTTGTCTTCTTGTTGTTGGGTTTTTAACGTCATATTCATTTTTACTGTGATAGATTTACTGTTATAATTAATTATCATATTTTATTGATCTTGTTTTATGCACGTTGCCGCTTCCTTCGACGGGAAAGGTGTGTGGGATGGGTTCTGTGTTATTTAATTCACTATCAAACAAAACTATCCAAACCCGAGGGAGAAATGGTTTTTGGATTATTATATAAACATGTACACATTTATGATAAAAAAATAAGGAAACAACAAGGAAACACAACAGACTTACCTAGCAATTACCTTTCATCGTTGTGTGCAATACTATTTCTCATTACTACTTCTCAATACCATTGCCAACTTGTTTTGTTTGCTAAATATCTTACCTACATGTGTATTTTTCTTTTAGGCTTATTCACTGTACATCTATTATTCTATTGTTTTTATTCTCATGTCGTTTATTCTTATGTTCTTATGTTGGATTTTTGAGCAACCACTGGCAAAAGAATTTCCTTCGAGATGAATAATGTTCTATTTTATCTTATCTTATCTAAACCCTATTCATAGGCTGGTTTGCATTAGACTCCTCCCCCTATAGGTGAAACACACACTACTGCACGCATAGCCTCTCATGGTCACCTGCTCACCTGCTCCTTAAGCAGTGATGAGACGCGTATTGAAGATGAATTGAAGAGGCGTTTACAGGCAGCCAGTAGCCATGCAGCCCCACCTGCAGTCCTCACGACTCAGTCTAGCCATTCTCTCTACATCATATGATCTCTCTATATCGTATTCTGTAGACACCGCATGGAGGACACATCTCAAGTGGAGCTTCTTACATACGTAAGAAGCACCTTTTAAATCACTAGTCCACACCGAGTCTGTGCGCTTTGCTCTTCTGTGTTAGTGCATCATATATGCTTTTAAAATGTGTATTAATGAAAACAAAGAAAGGACGACGATTAATAAACAATTAACCATTTATAGTCTCACCCAAGTGTCCTCCTCAGCCTACCTGCTCCATGATATTTGTGATATTTGTATTTGTTCTGTTGCGCATTCCGCTGAGCATCGCCACTTGTTCATTTCACTGCACATCCTGTATGTGTATGTGACAAATAAAGTTCTTGAATCTTGAATCTGAATCTTGATAACCTGTAGGCTGGTCTCTATAGACACAAAAAAGTACTCAAACACTGTCCAACAAGAACAATGTAGTTCTGTGCTCAAAGTAGCGCAGCCCACGCTCCGGCTCACGCTCCTGTCAACGGGCCACACCACCAAGCTGGCCTTCTCACGCGTCACATCCAATCAAATCCCAATAAATGTATGGTCCAACAGATAACCCGTAGTACACACACACACACACACACACACACACACACACACACACACACATGCATGGGACACAAACGCACATGCATGCACATACACATGGACATGGACACACACACACACACACACAGACATACATGCGCACGCACATACACACACATGGACACAGACACACGCACGTACAGACTAGAGGCTGACATTTTTCGGGAATTCCTGCGGGTCACGTGATTCCCGCGGGATTCACGTGATATGGGAGTCAATCTCACTATTCATCACAGGATTGGGCAAGACCAGGAGTGCCAAAAACAGGGAATCATTTTATGGGTATGGGAATTTTATGGGAATATTTTTTTTTTATGACTGGTATGAGGGTTAAGTTATTGGTTTTTACACAAAAATATAAATTTCTAATGTTAATTTGTTTTGAAGCCTTCACCGGTGACCCTGGCGAAGTGGTGCCTTCAAAGTATCAGGAATCTTCCGTTTGAAAAATGGTGACATTTTTCTGCTCACCTTTGCAGGAGAGTCCGTCTCTTTAGAGCAGGGGTGCCCAATACGTCGATCGCGATCGACCGGTCGATCGCAAAGGAAGTCCGGGTAGATCGCATGCCATTAAAAAAAAATTGATATTCATCGGATGAATGATAACAGAATGTAGTGGGGACGCTGGGGACATGTCCCCACCAATATCCAGCGATATCCATCCCCCCACCCCCTCCTGGATCAGAACCGCGAAGTAACGGAGGGCGCCCCTCCCTCCTTTATATGAAGTATAGTCGGGATATATTTAGCATTTTTTTGTGTAGGTAGATAATTTTTTCTTGGTCATTTTAAAAGTAGCTCGCAAGTTGAAAAAGTGTAGGCACCCCTGCTTTAGAGTCTCTTTTTTGAAACTTCGGACCTGCCTTGAAGGCAGCACTGACGGCTGGTATTACGTAGCGACGCACGGCACGTCACATACAAACAAAAATGGAATGAAAATGAAAAACTGCAGAAAAACACAAAGTAATCTAAGAAAAGGATGGCCAGAAACCATCATCAAATCAAAATCACTGCTTTGCTTAAAAACTATGACCCCTTCCCTCGCCCCTTAAAAAAGAAAACGGGAATGAAACAGGAGTGGGAGTCATACTACATTTTTCTGGGATTTGGGCAGGACAGGATATTTTTTTGTGGGAGTGGGATGAGACGGGAGTGAAAATCCACTCCCGTGTCAGGCTCTAATACAGACACACAGACACACTCACACACAAACACACACACACACACACACAAATGCACATGGACATACACACACATGGGCACAGACGCAAATGCATGCACATACACATGGACACGGACACACACACACACACACACACACACACACACACACACATACAGACACACACAAATACATGCACATACACACATGGACACAGACACACGCACATACAGACATACCTACAGAGACACATACACCACACACACACACACACACACACACACACACACACACACACACACACACACATGCAAACGCACCTGGACATACACACTCATGGACACAGACGCACATGCATGCACATACACATGGACACGGACACACACACATACACCACACACATACAGACACACACCAAATACATGCACATACACACATGGACACAGACACACGCACATACAGACATACTACAGAGACAAACACCACACACACACACACACACAACACACCACACACACACACACACACACACACACACAGGCAACAGCAGATGCAGAGCTGCAGCAGCATATGCAGGTAAATGAGGGTGAATAATCAGCACTCATGAGGCTCTAATGAGGTTGTCAAGCCGTCGGTTTCGGGGGAAATCGCTTCAGACGCGGAACGCAAGCCGCCTCCTCCTGGTCGGGGTCAGCCTCGCCAGGTTGGCAAACCCGTGTGCCGCTTCACACACAGTTTGACATTTTCGGGGGGGGGGGGGGGATTGGTATTTTATTCAGGGGGCCGCAGCTCAAGTTGTAAAAGCAGCTCGTAGCGCAGGTTCCCGTCGCAAAGGTTAGCGAAGGAGGTGGCTTACGAGGCCAGGTTGAACGAGGAACTTTGTTTTCAGAGTTTTGATGAAAAGTGCGCGATAAATGTTCTGATTCATGAGGGCAAGGCCAAGGGTACTTTAAAATACATCATTGAAGAAGTCATTTCTTTTTTGGTGGTCCAGACAGCTCAGGCATTTCCTTTCAATATCATTATTTTTGTTCATCATTAATCGGCCATTGAAAGCTGAATCAAATAAATGTTTCCGTATTTGTCTTCAGACTCTCGCCATAAACCATAAATCTAATAAAACACGTTGATAACTGCGTGGCTGACAGTCAACGGTGTGTTTGTGTCTTAATATACGTCCCTCAGCCAGTACAAAGTAGCACCTTGTGGACAATTACGATGTTGACGCAACTCATTTGAGTCAATTATGTTGTCATAAAGTTACCATGATCCAAAACACTCACAGGATGATATGATGCTATGTTGGTCTCTCAGCTCATAAAACAGTTTTACTTTTAAGTCCTTCGGGATTAATAAAGTTCTATCTTTTCTTATCTTATATCAACACAATCAAAGGTTCTCAGTGTGGTTAGACATCATCGAAACACCAAAATGTGTTTGTTAGAATGTCTAGACTGCAGTCTGCCGTTGTTTTCTGCGATACCTTCACGGATAGCTTCACGTGCTTTGTAACCGGATGACTTTAACTTGATGTATTTAGCCTGCGGTCGTGGTCACCGTAGCGATGGATAGTTTATATACGACAGCGTAGCGTAGAGTAGCAGGCTAGCCGCCTCCAACCCCAGGCGCTGAGCGAGGTGGCCGTCTCCTGATGAGAGAGTTCGTGACCTCCATGTCTTTAGAAGACCGGTCAGACCGCACGATGACAAGCGAGACGGGCGAGGGGAGAAGACCCTCACCTGTCACGCGCGCACACACACACACACACACACACACACGCACACACGCACAGACACACGCACACGCACACGCACACACACACACACCCACAGGTCTGGTGTGTCTTTCTCTCGAGTGTCCCGTTTTTCAACCCACTTTAGGTAGAACGTGGTATATGGTATTATGTGTGTGTGTGTGTGTGTGTGTGTGTGTGTGTGTGTGTGTGTGTGTGTGTTTGTGTGTGTGTGTTTTGTGCTGTGCTGTATATGTGTGTATGTGTATGTGTGCATGCCTGCATACATGTATATATGTGTGTGTGTGTATATGTATAGAATAGAATAGAACTTTATTAATCCCGAAGGAAATTCCTGTGCCAGGTTACATAGCAATACAGTACAATAAAACAATATGGAAAACAACAATAATAAAAAGAAACTAACGGACTTACAAATTTACAGTTAAAATATACAAATATGTAGGCAAGATATTCCTAATATTATTGGACATGACATTAAGAATATTGCACATGATGAGAGGAGATGAGAGGTAGTGTTATAGATAATATTTATATGCACGCCAGTGTGTGTGTGTGTGTGTGACTTTGCCACTTCTACGGCATCTACCTGCCTTGATCGTCACCGTCAGCTGAGAGACGGACAGACGGACGGACGGACGGATGGAGAGAGAGAGAGGGAGGGAGAGCGTATGTCAC
The DNA here is from genome assembly GCA_002895965.2 of Coryphaenoides rupestris. Taxonomy (NCBI): domain Eukaryota; kingdom Metazoa; phylum Chordata; class Actinopteri; order Gadiformes; family Macrouridae; genus Coryphaenoides; species Coryphaenoides rupestris. The sequence continues at coordinate 137,292 of PIJE02000532.1, read as the reverse complement.
AGTTGTTACTACGGGAACAGGCTGCCGTGGCGACGGGACAAGAGGAGACGAGGGGGAACAACACAACAATGTTCGCCGGTGAAAACAGGACGCAGGAAGTGACAAACCTCATGCTGTTCCAAGGCAAGCGTCTTCCTTTAAGCTGTTAATGCAGCTGCAGCGCGTCAGAGCGATGGCGTCCGTCGGCCGTCGTGTTTACATGTCAATCAACTCGCTAAACTAATTGAATTCCGTTCATCAATCGTTCATCTACACGACTTGTTGGGCCCAGCCGATGCGTGGAGCCTGCGTGTGCTGAGAGGTATGAAGGGAAGAGATCCACATGGTTATAGAGAGAGAGAGAGATAGTGTGTGTGTGTGTGTGTGTGTGTAAATGGATTGCATTTATATATCGCTTTTATCCAAAGTGCTTTACAGTATTGCCTCACATTCACCCATTCATACACCGACGGCGGTGTCAACCATGCAAGGTAACAACCAACACGTCAGGAGCAGTTAGGGTTAGGTGGCGTCTTGCTCAGGGACACCTCCACACTTAGCTAGGAGGGGGAGGAGCCCGGGGATCGAACCAGCAACCTTCCTGTTGCCAGACAACCGCTTTTACCTCCTGAGCTACTGCCGCCCACCTCGCCCTTACGCTGTCTGTGTGTCTGTGTGCGTGTGTGTGTGTGTGTATGTGTGTGTGTGTGTGTCTGTGTCTGTGTCTCTGTGTGTGTGTGTGTGTGTGTGTGTGTGTGTGTGTGTGTGTGTGTGTGTGTGTGTGTGTGTGTCTGTGTCTGTGTCTCTGTGTGTGTGTGTGTGCGTGTGCGTGTGTGCGCTCACTAGGGCTCCCTCACTGGTGGGGTTATATTTAGCCAACACACACCAACAAGGCCCACAACACTAGGCACTGACCCCCACCATCTGGTGTCCCTCTTGGTCACAAAGACACACGCACACACACACACACACGCACACACACACACACACACACACACACACACACACTCATACACACATGCACGTGTGTGCGTGTGCCCACTAACCCCCGGTGGAGGCCCAGGTGGACCCACTTTGATGCCCATCACGCTTTTGTACCACACAAACAGGCACACACACCCGCGCGCACCACGTACACACAAACACATACACACGCATGTATGCACACTCACATATAGACCCAAATGTACACTGGCACAGCATAGATATGTGCCCATGTCTGTGCATACACAACACACACAGACACACACACAGACACACACACACACACACACACACACATGCGACACACACTCACACACACACACATGCCGAGCGGGACTTTCCATACTGTCACCATGGCGATGGTCCGTATGAGACGTGCTCATTACGAAGGATGCATAAGCGTCAACAGCCGTGCGCCGGACTCATCTCGGAGAAAGCCGTCAGAAGGCTTTTTAATGAGCTGTACTCTGTGATCTCCATTTTTTTTTTACCTAACAATAGCATCATCATTACATCATCTAGTCTGTCCCGCCCCACCAACACTATACAGAAATACAGAACCCAACGCATACCGTCGCTATACGCTCCAAAATACTACTTTCCCGCCGCCGAAATCTACATCCACAGTTATTCTATTATTGCTCTACGCCGCAATCATTCCTCAATATATCCTGACATACCACTATTCTATAGACACTTGAGATCACGATTAGAAGTGTGGCTCCTCCGCTCCTATACGGGAAATAAGATTACAGCTTCCTGTCACCTAAATTAGATGTCACTGTGATGGAAAGATGCAAAGAGCAACAATTAGCAAAAGATGAAAAAAAGGAGAAGAGGCGACTAGAGGCGGTGGCGTCCACACGAAGAGATTATCTCGAGGTGGTATTTTGAGATATTTTTTTCCCTACGCTTCAGAAGTAATAACGTTGGCCTATAAAAAATGCATGGCGCAAACATGGCTTATTCCGTATGCGGGGGGGAAGCTTAAGCGAACAATCAAGAGGCTGTTGCCGTGTCCTCCAGTCGTCTGGTCCTTCTGAACGGGGGAGAGAGAGAGAGAGAGAGAGAGAGCAGCGGATTCACCCTCTCGCTCGCGCCGAGATTGGGATTACAGTCCTGCTCCCCGCGTTCCTATCTCTTAACGCCCCCCCCCCCCCCCCGCTGCCTCCCCACCCCCATCCGTTTTTTCTTCCCTCAATCATGTTGCATCGTAATTTAGCGACAACAAGAGTCCCGTTTTGTTTCTCAAACAGAGAGTTTTCCCCGTACCCCTCACCACCGCCGCCGCCCACCGTCGCCGCCCACCACCACCGCTCCCTTGGGAACCTAACTCGGTTGTTGTTGTTGTTGTTTTTTACCCGTTCGTTAACGGAAAAAACTCTAATAG
>PIJE02000532.1:124939-127439 GCA_002895965.2 Coryphaenoides rupestris | reverse complement strand
TTTCATCTTCTTCTCCTTTTTCTTCACATTCTCCTTCTTCTTCTTCTTCTTCTTCTTCTTCTTCTTCTTCATCTTTTTCTTTTTCTTCGTCTTCTTCTTCTTATTATTCTTATTATTATTATAATTATTATTCTTCGTCGTCTTCATCATGCAACCGGTCATCTTTGTCCTCGTTATGTTGTCATAATTGCGTGCCGATCCATCGAGGAATTTCCTGCTTACTCTTAATGTCTTGGTATTTATTTCATCCTGTAACTCTTAACGTCCCCATAATATTATGGACGTTGATTTTTTCTTCTGCTTCTTCTATATATTCATGAGTTTATTTTAATTCAGGCTTGGCTTGTCACAGACGTTCAGCATCGTATTGATCAACTTTGTCTTGTTAAAGAGCAATCGGCTAACATATTCTTAACAGTTTTTTTTGTGTTTTCTTTGAACCACGTCGTCCGGCTCAAGGGTCTCAACAGTAACATTGTTATCGGAGACATGGTTAATAGCGCAGCATTTAGCCATGGAGACAAAATCAATTGTATTCTGCTGTAGAGCCGCTACCTCCACAAACATGGATAAACAATTCTCGTCGGAAGAAATAAAGGGCAGAGATATACGACACATCTGAGCAGCTGTGGCTGGGAACGTTGCGGTCTGGTTGTGCGCCGACTTTCCGTTCAGACGGGCTGAGACGCCGCTGACGCTATCTGGTTCACTTCCTGCCTGATAAAAGCAATTATCCACGACATTTTGAAAAGTGTGCGGAATACTAAATGATACGCGAGGCGGTAAACACCCGTCTGAACCGCAGATGGCAAATACATTGGACAATGAGAATTAATTGCAAGATACTAAAAATAATTGCGCACTCCCCCAGCAAGTGGCTCTTCCTCTGTTTGCGTGTGGATGTTCACGGTGGGAAGCTCTTGACATACCGTCTCCTTCTACCACAAAAGGTTGCGTTGAACCACGTGACTGTTTACTCCAGATCGCATGAAAATATACACAGAAAACATATCCGTGCCCCATGGAGGTGAGAACTACAGATACTGCTCGAGTAAAATATAAAAAGTCTACTTTTTCAAGAAGACACTTTAATTTGATGTTGTCTAATGACGTTCATGTATTTATTTTAACTGTACACGCCCCACATGTTGATGAATACTTCTACTGCTGAAACTTAGTTCGTTTTATCATCATATTGGTTCAGTTTTACCCCATTTGTGTTTTTTTCTTAATGATAACACATTTATTTTCCCTTTCATTGCATTAATAACACAGTTTGGCTGTCGGGCAATTTCATACTTAATCTTCATATGAAAACAATAACCTTTAAAAATGAAATAAACATGTTGTATATCTGTGCTAGTTAAAGATCCCTGAAAAGCACGCACATACAAACAAACACACACACACACACACACACCCACACACACACACACACACCCACACACACACACACACACACACACACACACACACACATAAAGGCATAAATATGCAAGCAATCTAGCTCAAAGCGCTTCTAGTTCTTAAATGAATGCAACTTATGCATTAGAAGTGGCTACCGATTAATGTCCATTATTAATGTCCGTCATTACCCTTACATTGTCCTCAAACATTGAAAGTCAGTCAAAGTGAGACAAATTCCCAAATTATTGCACAATGTAAAAATTATACATATGGTATGTGTGCGTGTGTGTGTGTGTTTGCATGTGTGTGTGTGTGTGTGTGTGTGTGTGTTTGTGTGTGTGTGTGTGTGTGTGTGTGTGTGTGTGTTACTCATCAGAGAGCAGAATTGAATTTCCATGTGAAGAACCCTTGATGAGAGACGTGTTAATGCTGCAGTCTATTTATTACTCCTCAGCCGCTGCTTCACTCCGTTCCATTCCAGTGTCATTCTCCTCGTGTGATAAATGGCGACTTGCGCCTCTTAACTTTTTGTGTGTGCAGCCGGAGGGCTTGTGTTTCTGCCCCAATCATAAAGCGTTTGTTGTTTATTCGCCTGTGCTGGGCGGCAGCAGTGGGTGACGGGCAGAGGGGATTAAGGGGGGAGGAGGGGGGAGAGGTGGTGGGGGTTGGAGAAAGGAGGGGGGGAGACATTAATCGTTTATAATACGTATATATATGTGTGTGTGTGTGTGTGTGTGTGTGTGTGTGTGGTTGTGTGTGTTGTTGTCTAGACTGTTCTCAGGGCAACCAGCTGCTTTTATGGTACTTCCTCTTCTCCTTTGCATTGTTTGTGTGTGTGTGTGTGTGTGTGTGTGTAGTGTGTTCATGAACACCATAGAGTCCCTCAGGAAGAAGAACCGCAGCTGCCCATCACTCCGAGCGGCCGCCGCTACCTCTCATGTCCAAAGCACATAAACCACAGCACACAGACCACGTTTGCCGCCGCCATTCACGAGCGAACAACGTATAGATCTGTAGATGATTGGATCAAACTGGGCAAAAATTGTTTTTTGTGCCTTGTGTTCGGCTATTTCAAGTAGCCCTTTTGTGAAGC
>PIJE02000532.1:118625-123174 GCA_002895965.2 Coryphaenoides rupestris | reverse complement strand
GTGTGCGTGCTACGTTTACATGTCTATAGCATATGATAATGAGCACATGGCCAGAGTGATGAACCCTTTGACGTGTTTGTCGTGTGATTCCGTGTGCAGACTGAGATTTCTATGGAATTCATGGAAAACGAATGTCGTTGGGTAACTCGTGAAACAAAATGGACACAAATACACATGCAGTGATCTGTATCTGTATGTCTGTACATCTGTGCGTGTAATTTACCACCCGTATGTCATTATTTGTACGTCAATGTAGCATTTTTCACCTATTTGACCGCTAGCGTGTTGTTTCACACAAAATTCACAAATAAAGACAACACATTGTTGAACACAATGCACAAATACATGCAGAGATTTGTATCTGTAACCCATCATTTGAAAACATGCAAACCGACTTGAAAATATGCATCAACTTTCATGAATAAATCCCTCTAATTTACGACTCGTATCTTGTCATTAACAAATAAACATCCAAATGTTCAAATACATTGTCATTTCAAATAACTATTTGGATTGGTTAATAAGATTCACAATCCTTAAATTAATTTGAGAATGGTCAACTTACCATTTTTAGAAGTCTCTGTGAATCTCAACAGATTTGCGTGGATTGATTGCAGACAGATTTAGTGCTGTTGTGTGTCACAAATGCAAGGAAAAGTCTCCAGTAGACGGATGTAATGCAACATTTATGGCTACTAGCTGCCAGTTCACAGGAACGGATGCTGTCTACTCGTCATGTTCACCAAGTTATGGCCCTGAGTTACTTTTTATAATAAATAACATGAGAAATCATCTTGATAAAAAGTACATCAGCAAAAAAAGTAGTGAGAGTCCTACTCCTCCAAGGTAGCGGCTAGTTATCTAGCAATGCTGCTGCCTCCTCTTCACTTCACAAGCAGGCGAGATGATCTTCTGTTTAGTATCGAGCGCTTAGCATCCATAATGTTGCATTACCACTTGAAAGCACAAAGTGAATTTTTGTGTGATGCACAACATTAGAACAAAAGTCTCACAAATCCATATACAAATGCTAAGTTGATGATTAGCAAATTAATTTAAGTATTGAGAATTTTATTAGGCCAATAATATGACAATGCATTATGTGGACAAATGTTTGTTTGTGTTTATTTACAAATGATGAGATACGAGTTGTAAATTAGAGACATTTATTTACGAATGGAGATGCAAGTCAGTTTTCATTTGTTCAAATTACGGGTTACAGATACATATCAGTGATGTATTTGTGCTTTGCCTTTTACAAGACTTGAGTCACGTGACATTTTATGATTTTGTGCGAAGACATTGTGGTAAAACAGTCTCAAAAGAATCCACACAAATAGGTGGAGATTCACAAATATATTTCCATTGAAAAATTCCATTGAAGTTAACATACAAATAAGTATGTTACGTAACTTGACATTTTTTTGTGAATGCTATTGAGACTGATTTTATTGCTTAATTTACTCTGTCTTAAGAATTCATATTATCACATTATCTTTTGATTATTTTGTCTGCACACAAAAAAAGAGAATCCCACTATGTGGCACATTCACAACATGTTATTATTATAAAACTTGTGATTCTGTATTGTTAGTTTGTTAGTGGCATACCGACACTCCCCTCACACACACACACACACACACACAAACACACACACACACACACACACACACACAAACACACACACACACACACACACACACACACACACACACACACACAACACACACACACACACACACACACACACTTTTTTCCCATCTTCTGTGATCGTTCCAAGGACGTGTCTGATAACTCGTGTGCATCACGCATCGATCTGCTACAATCACAACTGATTGGCTGTTATTGTCAACCCCCCCCCCCCTCCGCTCCACACCAGGGCCACAAAGGGCACGTTCCCCTCCAAAACTATCGATTATGACAGCTTCTCGTGTGCCGTTTTTTTTTTTTTTGCATTTGATGTTTCCTGGCATGCAGGAGGTAAAGTATCGACTGCGCAGCGATCAATACCAAACAGCAGGGCTATTGTTGTGCTGCTGATCAAAATCTGGAAAAGCTGCATTGTTTCTGGATTTTATTTTTCCTGCAATGGAACCGAAGGAAAATGAGTGTGTGTGTGTGTGTGTGTGTGGGTATGTGTGTGAGTGTGTGTGTGTGTGTGGTGTGGGGGGGTGCTGGTGGGGTTCAGCTCCCATCTCCTCCTCACTCCTTCTGCCAGGAGTCGTGTCCGGCCCTGTCGCTATTTTCAGAGAGGATGTTTTCACGGAGAGATGAGTGTGTTGTCCAATTAGTGCAAACCGTACGTTTTTCGGGTTTGTGTGGAATGATGGGTTTTCTCGTAGGATGGAAGACGACATCACGACATCACAACATCACAACATCACGATATCGCGATATCGCGACATTGCGACATCGCAACATCACCACAACATTACAACATCACGACATCATACATCACGACATCACATTACGACATCACGACATTACGACATACGACATAACAATCACGACAACATCACACGACATCACGAACACACACGACATCACGACAATCACGACATCACAACGACATCACGATATCACGACATCACAACGACATCACAACGACATCACAACGACATCACAACGACATCACGATATCACAACGACATCACAACGACATCACAACGACATCACAACGACATCACATATAACAACATCACGACAACATCACGACAACATCACGACGACATCACGACGACATCACAACGACATCACGACGACATCACAACAATCAACAACGATATCACGACATCACAACGACATCACAACATCACAACGACATCACAACGACATCACAACGACATCACAACGACATCACAACGACATCACAATATAACAACGAATCACAACAACATCACAACAACATCACCACGACATCACAATGACATCACGACATCACAACATCACAACGACATCACGACATCACAACGACATCACAACGACATCACGATATCACAACGACATCACAACGACATCACGATATCACAACGACATCACAACGACATCACAACACATCACAACGACATCACGAATCACAACACATCACGTCACGACGACATCACGACGACATCACGACGACATCACAATGACACACAACAAACATCACGAATACAACAATCACGAACAACATCACAACATCACAACGACATCACAACGACATCACAGACATCACGACATCCCAAACATCACGACATCACAACGACATCACAACGACATCACGACATCGCGACATCACAGCATCCCGTGCCCAGTCCCTGCCTCTTGTGAGCGACAAGGAAACTTATTTTGAGGATCCACAGTCAAAACACAGATTTACTCCGACGTCAATCATATGATATCATTTCACAACCGTAACCAATCATGATCATGGAATTACAACCACTGTAATCCCCAATTCCTGTCTGCTCTCCCTCTTTCTCCCTCTCTCTCTCTCTCTCTCTCTCTCTCTCTCTCTCTCTCTCTCTCTCTCTCTCTCTTGTTTTTGTTTCATCCCCTCCACACTGAAAGGAGAGAGCACCAGATTGAGGGAACTTGTTTGCCGCAGCCGTGTCATATTTTTTTGTCTCGTCTTCTATTAAAAAAAGCGGCGGACCTCTACCGACACGCTGTGTGTGTCAGGGAATGTTAAAATATCAAGACTTGGTACGTCCCTTTTTCATCCCTACCCCCCCTCCACCCCTCCCCCCCCCCCCCCCCTCCACCCACCACCCACACCGCATACACACACACACACACACACACACACACACACACACACACGTTCAATTTGACAAAGTAATCTCTGCAATTATATGAATGGCTGGCGAGGCTGACGCAGTACACTTAACACCAGCTCATCATGTCTCCCCTATTCTTAGCTTATAGCCAGGTGGCGGGCGGCTATAAGAAAGGGAAAGCAAATGAACGAATCACACTGAGGCCCAAGCAGGTGTGTTTCACCCGCTTGCATCATTGGCCTGTAAGTTAACTCTAGCAGTCAGTGGCAGTGGCCCTGAACCCCGGGCCGATGATGGCAAGAACATGGAGACAAAAAAATAGCTGTCTGGTTTGCCATGCAGCCTTAGTGTTGTGTTCCTTTGTCTGACGATGTATTTAGTTCTACGTACGTTGTTGTGGTTGTTGTTGTTGTTGTTGTTGTTGTTGTTGTTGTTGCTATTTACAAGAAACTAGATGGGCTGAGCAGAGTACGATGGAATGGTGTATATGGAACAATGAAAGAGGAAAGGATTTGTACTAATCGTCAGTTTGGAGAATTGTGTATTAATCAGCCGTTAAATGAATGAATGAATGCATTTATGAATGGATGGATGGATGAAGGAATGAATCAAGGAAAAGAAGCAAGGTTCTGCACACGGTGTGTTTCCTGGGGCCCGTCTGCTTGTTCTGTTCTTGCGTGTTCTGTTTCCTCCGCTGCCCTCCATGCTTACAAGCTCCGGCGCGAGCGTTTGTTCCTGCCGCTGCTATCAATCCTCCTGAAATGTGGAGCACGCCGGAGAAAATCACCCCG
>PIJE02000532.1:93625-113625 GCA_002895965.2 Coryphaenoides rupestris | reverse complement strand
ATAATAAAGGAAAATAATAAATACATAAGCAAAAACAGCACCGAAGACCACACCAGGAGGAAAGTGGTGGTGCTCTGACTCACTCACACACACACACACACACACCACACACACACACAACACACCACACACCAGCACACACACAACACATAACATTATTACACAAACAAAATAACACACAAACACACAACACACACACACACACACACACACACCATTTTGCACGCACACTCAGGCAAGTAATACACCAACAGTGTGTGTCAGGGCAGGCTGAGGGTTTGTTTCAACATGGGAGAGTAATGGGCTTTCTCACCACCACCACCAGCACACACCACCACCAGCAGCACACCACCACACCAGCACATCGAGGGTCCTGACAGAGAGCATTATCAAGGAGCAAACTCACGATGGCGATGTGTTCTCAAGAGAGGAAACACATAGTATATGTTCACACACTCAACACACACACACACACACACACCACACACACACACACACACACACACCACACACACACACACACACACACACACACACACACACACATATAAATCAACCACACACACAAGCAAAACACTTAAGTGACCTCCAAAGATGGCAGAGGCATAAATAGATTAAGAAACATCATGCACACACACACACACACACACACACAGGAAGCCCCATGCACAGCCATCCGTGGTACATTGAAGTCGGAGCTCTCCAGAGCTAGAATGGAACCGTGACAGCTGTGTAATTATCTCATCAACACCTCCTCTCTAACAAGTTTCTCTCCTTTCTCCTTTCTCCCCTCTCCTCTCTGTCTCTCTCTCTCTCTCTCTCTCTCTCTCTCTCTCTCTCTCTCTCTCTCTCTCTCTCTCTCTTCTCTCCTCTCTCTTCTCTTCTCCTCTCTCTCCTCTCTCCTCTCCTTCTGTCTCTCTTATTTTGGGATGGTACTAAACCAAGACCAAATTACTTGAAATAATAGCTTTCTTCGGAACGTTAGACACCAAATGTTGAGTTTGTTTTCCATAGAGATGGCTAATGGTATTATATATGGGTCATTTCTACTAGGGCTGCAACCATTGAGGATTTTGATTTGTCTATTATTTTATTTATTATTTTTTTTAATTAATCAATGATTCACATATGCAGTATAAGTGTGTATTGCCATCATGGGTTAGTTACCAGAGGTAACAATACATAATAACAACAAGATATATTTGCATATATGGGATTTTTGCTTCATAAAATATCAAAACGATGACCCTAATTCTAGACCAATATTATTTCTGTATCAATAACTCCAGCACTAGTTTATATCTGAGTGCAGCAAAAAGCAAGGGTTATGGGAATATGTTGTGAACATTGTTCTGATGAACTAGCAATATAGAATCAGCCAGGTCTAAGAATACGATGTTCACAGCAGGAATGTTTGCTGCACCGGCCAGGCCACATTAAAACACCCAGCACAGCACACAATGGACACGCAAAGTGCAAATGAGGTAAAATGTAAATAACATAAAAGTTATAATCACCTCAGAATGCAGCTTAAAAAGTTGTCCCAATTAACTAACATTTGTAGATTGTAGAGTAGTAGGGCACCGAAAATACCTACTTTAGCATTCCGGATGTTAATTAGCTCCCAAAAACAAATCTCAATACATCCCCACAGGGAAAAGTCTCTTAGCGTGATAGCTAACTTTACCTCTGTCACAGAACCTTTCGTACCCGTTCCTCTGTCACAGGAAGTTTTCCTATGGAGCCACACCAATACTTTCTCATTAATCTCAGCAGAAACACACGCCCCTAGCAAAGAAAAACACTCTTTGTATGCTAATGAATGTAGTTTGTTTACAGGAAGTGGTGGTCAATAAAATCAGTGGCTAATTAAAAAAAAACAAGGATGCAAATTATTTTGACCTGCATAATTCCCCCAAGTCTGAAACTGGGTGGCAGTGTATAAATCAACGGCAGGTTACGTACAAATAGAGATAGATAGTGGCAGAGACATGAGAGACATCATCAAACATAGAATTAATTTATTTAACCAGAGGCTAGAGACAGTATATATATATATGAGTAATGTTTTAAATACGTAAATGTCTATGTCTAATCTGTATAGAGTGTATTACTGCATTGGTTTCCGACCATTATTATGTTAATATTTATGAGAGCTTTCTAATATAATTGTCTGAAGATTGCAGTGCTAATATGATTTAAAGGGAACATTTAGTCGACCTTTTCAGGTTTTCTGTCAAAGTCCGTCTTTAATATTTTTTTTTGTACAAATAAAAAACATTTGATATGAGTCTGATGGCTTCTTTGTGTGTCTTTCTTTGGCACACTTATTCTCTCTATTCTTCCAGCTTTCATCCCCGCCTCTCTCTCTCTCTCTCTCTCTCTCTCTCTCTCTCTCTCTCTCTCTCTCTGTCTGTTTCTTTCTCTCCCTTCCCTTTTGTGTGAACATCTTGCGGTCATATTCTTGTCGGTGCAGAACAGAGACAACAAGAGAGGGAACAGTGATATCATCTGTCGGGAGCACCAATAAAAGACTGTTATATAAACCCTTACCCCCCCCCCACCCAATAACTTCCTCCAGCACCTCCACAAGTGTGTAACACGGCAGAATCTCTGCAGATGGCGTCAATGCGAACCGTGTGTGTGATTAGTCAAGACAATCAAGACAGGCGTGGTTAATTTAGATGTATTTCTATTACAATCCCTCGATTCCCTCGTCTTTACTAATGAAACGTTCAGGGGCAAAACGCAAAACCGCAATTGAGTATAAAACAAGTAACAAGCAACTGTTCCTGTCTCGGGTCAGCCGGGAGATAAATCCACGTCTTATGCTGCCTGCTTTGCTCTTTGCCCCCATCATCAGTCTCAGCATCGTCTCAGCAGGTACACACACACGGGTTCTGGGGTACCGTACCTCGCCCTCCCTCGGTCCCGGGGCAGACACGCAGCCGTTATGGGGGGGGGGGGGGGGGGTGGAGGGGGTGGTACGTAGCGGCCGTCACGACGATATAGCGTCTATAGCTCAGCTGTCAGCGGCTGACTCAACGGATGGCTCTGCTGCTATCTCTCCGCTGTCAGCGTGCAAACACACACACACACACACACACACACACGCACACACACACACACACACACACACACACACACACACACACACCACACACACACACACACACACACACACACACACACAGGGCCGGCGCTCTCCCCTCTCTCACATCTCTCACATCTTATTTTTAGCAAGGCGGTGGTGGCGGCGGCGGCCTCCTCCTCCTGCCTGAGCGGGAAGCCTGAGTCGCCCGGCCATCAGAGCGCCTCCGCACGACAATGTGTCTGCCGCTGCTGCCGCTGCCGCTGCTGCTACTGCTGCTGCTGCTGCTGCTGCTGCTACTGCTGCTGCTGCTGCTGCCGCCGTGGCGACGCACCCCGGGGTCCAGCGAGAGGCGGGCGCCGTCTATTCCCCCCTGGGGACGGCACCGGCGTCGTTGTCGTCGAGCCGCGCCGAGCTACGCTATATGCCGCTGCCCCGCCAGCAAACCCAGAGAGCCCCTCCCCTCCCAACACACACACACAGATATATACACACAAACACACACACACAACACAACACACACACACACACACACCTCTTGAGTCTGGCTCTCCCCTGGGAACACACACTCTGTGCGAAGACACAGGGGAGGCGACGGCTATTAATAGAAGATGAATAAATGTAGCGGGAGGGAGAGAGAGAGAGAGAGAGAGAGAGAGAGAGAGAGAGAGAGAGAGAGAGAGAGAGAGAGGGATGAAATCAAGCAATCAGAGGATAGAAGCAGTAACAGGGGTCCCAAAAAAAAAGGGACAGCGTGTGTAAGTGTGTCTATGTGTGTGTGTGTGTGTGTGTGTGTTGCCAGATTGCATGTTGTGTTGAGCCTCGGAGATGTGAGCTGATGTGTCTGCAGCGTCTCCAACGGGGCCAAGGAGATGCGCTCCACCAGGTGCCAGCCGCCCTGACAGAGAAGCAGGACGCTCTGAGCAGGAAGCCGGTGCTTTTAAAAGAGCAGTTTGTTGTGTGTGTGTGTGTGCGTGTGTACGAGTGTGTGTGTGTGTGTGCGTGTGTGTGTGTGTGTGTGTGTGTGTGCGTGTGTGTGTGTGTGCGTGTGTGTGCATCTGATGCAGTGGTGCGTGTAAGCCGCACCCAGAGCCTAGAACTAGTTGACCAACTTTGTTTCTTCGTACGACGATACTCAATAATTAGACGTCATACCGTCATCATATATAACCACGGTAGGATTGTTTTTAATAATTATACCGGAATTATTATATGTATATCATTTTAATAATTGTACATGTGATGTTTTTTCTGACACAGCTTAATAAACATGAATAGTGAGGAGAAGGAGTTTTATGATATACGTTTGGTGAGAGTTTGGTTAGCACTAGCGTTAGCCTCGTGCTACAGCGGGTCCCGAGTTCAAAGCTCAGTGAGAACAGAACAGAGCGCTTTCACTGTGTCGTTCATGCATGGCTTTCCTCTGTCCTCTGTCCTCTGTCCTCTGTCCTCTGTCCTCTGTTCCTCTGTCCTCTGCGCTGAAACTAAACCCCATGTTGTGGGTGAGTTAATACCCGCTCTAGTACCCAGACGCTAGCCATGCCAAGGTAACTGGGACTGCTTACCTGCTGTGAATTCCTAAAACCGTGAGGAGAGCTAACTGACACTGGAGACGATCAAAAAAGACGTCACTAAACTGTTAACTGTTGACCAGATTTCCTGAGTTTTACCGCTTGCCTTTATACATTTTCAAACAATTCAAACTATTCCAGAATTGCAGAATTTTTCATCAAAAGAAATGCTCTCCACATCTCATTGACAATTTCCTTTTCCCACGATTCCAAAATGCAACCGCTCATCTCTACCACACACACACACACTGTGGTGGAATTTAAGTCTTTTAGTTGCCTGATGGCTATGAGAATCCTTCAGCACATTCGTGGAACTCCTCAGTAACCGAGAGCGTACTCAGTAACTATAGATCGGCTTTCGCTTTCGCAGCGCACCGTTCGGCCGACGGTGAAACTAAAAAATAAAGATAAGCATAACAAAAGTACAGTCAAACTTATAGATTTGTGATGAGCGTAGGGAAAGAGAAAGAGAAGAGAGAGAGAGAGAGAGAGTTCAGGTAAAGGGTATTTGCTCTCCAGGAGTGCAGGTGATGACATGAGAAGTGATATTTCATCAATACATCGCCACCATCCAGCCCTGATATCTGTGTCTCTTTCTATAGCGTCCCTCGCCAACCTCCCCTCTTTAATAAATAAAATGACTTTAATTCTTAATTTCTCTCTCTCTTCCCCACCTTCTTCTCTTCGCTGCACCCTAAGGCCCTCCGCTGTCTGCCGTGTATCTCAACCTGTATTCTGTCTCTATTTCACCGCAATAATGCGTCTTCAGCGTGTTTCTGCGGTTCGGCCCGAGCTGACAATGGGCACACTGAGCTTTAAGCATCCCAATAATAACAGATCATAATTAATGTCCATCACGGGTGACGGCTGGAGCCACATGACTCTGGGCACCTCTCCTGGGTCTGTGTTACCGCTGATAGCTCGTAAAAAATGAGTCCATTAAAGCCGCGCTACGTAACCCCATATGTGCCCCATAGGAGTTGAACGGCATTTAAAGATGCATAGAAACAGCAATTTTAAGTCAGACTCGCTCACTTCGACACTATTTCACAGCGACAAGAAGCAATTAAAGTACAGAGGCGCTTACTCATGACAACCCCATGGTGAGTATAAACCATAAATAACCAAAACAATTAACACACGCATGTTGGCCAATATATAGACATATATAAATATATATGTGTGTGTGTGTGTGTGTGTGTGTGTGTGTGTGTGCATTCTGGTTGTGCGTGTGTGGTGCGTCAGTGTGTCTGTGTGGCTATGTGTGTATATGTGTGCGCACATGAGTGTGTGTGTGTGTGTGTGTATTCGTGTGTGTGTGTATTTGTGCGTGCGTGTGTGTGTGTGTGTGTGTGTGTGTGTGCATGCATGTGTGGGTTTGTGTGTCTCTGCACATTCGGGCGCGAGTGTGTGTTTCCTTGTGTGTATTTGTGTGTGTGTGTGTGTGTGTGTGTGTGTGTGTGTGTATGCGCGTTGTGTGTGTGTGTGTGTGTGTTGTGTGCGTGTGTGTGTGTGTGTGCATGCATGTGTGGTTTGTGTGTCTCTGCACATTCGGGCGCGAGTGTGTGTTTTGTGTGTGTGTGTGTGTGTGTGTGTGTGTGTGTTTTTGTGTGTGTGTGTGTGGTGTGTGCGTGTGTGTGTGTGTTGTGCGTGCGTGTGTGTGTGTGTGTGTGCATGCATGTGTGGTTGTGTGTCTTGCTGGCGCATTGCGTGTGTGTGTGTGTTTGTGTGTGTGTGTGTGTGTGTGTGTGTGTGTGTGTGTGTTCGTGTGTGTGTGTGTCTCCGCTTTGGTGTCACATTAGTAGCAAGCGTGGTCTCCGTGCAGGCGAAGGTGGCGCGGGGCTGACAGAGGCCTTGTGTGCGCCGCCGGTTCTCCCGCCGGTGCAGCGCGGCGCTGAGCAGAGGCGCTGACATCATGACAGGAGACTCTGGGCGACATTAGCCGCGCGTGATGTTGAACGTCCGAGAGGGATAAACAAAGCAGCCTCCAGGCACACTTATATCTACACACACTACACACACACACACACACACACACACACACACACACACACACACACACACACACACACACATACGCGTGCGCGGCGGGCGTGCGAGAGAGACGCATCGAGGGATGACTCTCTACAAAGGTTACTGAAGGTTAACCCCCCCGCTGTCCTCGTAGACTTGGTCTTGCCCAACATCCCTCTTCAGTTATTTGACAGGTGTCTATTGAGGCCCCTCCCCTTTGCCAGGTGAACCAGGAAGCCAGCGTCGGAAGCAGAGCATGTAAAACAATGAATGAAACAATCCTTTCCCAAACACATAAAGAAATTGTAAAAAATCATATTACACTGAGAGAAGGTCCTTGAATTGTTACTGTTGAGTATTCTTTATGAAACAAATATGTGCTGTAAAGGGGCTAGCCATCACAAGGGCATATATGTACATATATTTCTTTTTTTGAGAGGATTTGAATTTTTTTACTCAAGCACTGAGCCTGCGATGTCAAAATGATGCATTATATTATTTAGATGATTTGTTTGTTACTTAGCTAACATGATTCTAAACCTATCCATTATATTTACTGTATATATTTGATGTTTGCGCATTGAACATGGAACGGGATGAGAGTTACAGTTAAAGGTCTAAGAGCGTTTAGCGTGGATGCGCCTGCCTGCCACGAATGTAAACAATAGCAATATAGCACTTTGGCAGTTGTGACACTTTGTACGCCACTTGTGTGAGATTGACTGTTATGTTGTCCTCAGACTCGGTGCTGACTGACACTAAAAGTCCAAAGTGCTATATTGCCGTTGTTTACATCCATGGCAGCCGTGCTCACGATAAACGCTCTTTGGTGGCGGGAACCGGAAAAAACTGATGTTTTAGTGACGCCAGGAGACACCGCTATGATGGGTTGATGGGTATTGAGTTCACCGTAAACACGATGCGTTCACGTTTGTTTGTGTACATGTGTTTCCTGTACGGAGCGTGTGGATGCAATTGGGTCAAGGAGACATCGCACGCTGTGACACACCGAGAGTCGCCGAAAACCACTGGGCAGCCTCATCTGTCACACCTGTCACAACAGGTGTGAGTGTGTGTGTGTGTGTGTGTGTGCGTGTGTGTGTGTGTATGTGTGTGTGTGTGTGTGTGTGTGCCTGCAGCGTGCTTCGTCAGGTGTCACTGCACAGCGCAGCACAGCACAGAGGACGGGGGAAGTGAGATAGAAGAGGATGCTGAACATAAACTGCTTACAAACAAGGTTGTTGTGTTGTGTGTTTGTTTTGCTTGCAGTGAACCTGCTGGACACGACGACAATCACCGGAGACTGGGGCTGGCTCACCTATCCTTCCCACGGGGTAAGAGTTTCTAATTAAAGCTGCACTAAACTGTTTGACTCCCAGGCACGCGGGCGCCGTGCGTACTGACACATATCGGCATGGCTGCGAATGCGAAGCCGGTGGCATCCGCTCTGTGGAAGGGAGGACTCCTTTCCTATCCAGCGTGTTCAGATGATCTATTTAAAATCTTTTTCTTTCTAATAGATCAACTTTTTGTTTCAAACCAAGCCTCTCGATATTTTTTTTTTATCTTCGTCTTGCGAAGTGCGTGAAACTAACACTCTCACTAACACCCAAACACAACGCAACGTGGACCCGATCATCCCCGCAGATATAGAATATGTGAGCAATAGTGTGATGTGTCAAGCACAGTAAATTGCCTTAATTGACTACAACAGCAGCATGATTTTGTCGATTAACACCTTGAGGTTCGGCCCGGCACATCAGGACGCATATTTCCTGTGAGTTTAGTTTAAAAGATGCAAATTGCTGTCAGAGCTTGCGCTGAACAATAACGGCGTTATCCTTTAAAGAAACACAAAACAAAGGGTGGCCTTTGGGAAAAAAATAAAAATAAAAAAAGGGATTGCACAGCAGGCACAGATATATGAAAAGGGAAATCCAGTCTGCACGCCTTTGTTGCTGCCGTCACAAACATAGAACAAAGTAAAGGAACGGGACAAATGTAACAAGCAACACGTGGTCCGACAAGACGCTCAGTCTTCAAACTTTTAATTCGGTCGTCTCCCCGGAGGAGAGCGATCAGCCGGGCTCTCCCGTCATCACATTACACACGAGCGCATGTCTCAATCAATTTTTCTTTTTGCCCATAAACGGATTACTCCCCGCAGTCGCCTCTGAGTTATTCTAGGCCATGTAAATCTGTGCTCTGTGAGAATGGAGCGTGGCGGGTGGTGGTTGTGGGTGGGGGGGTGGTGAGGGGAGGAGGAGGAGGAGGAGGGTGAGGGGAGGAGGAAGGGGGGGGGTGGTGGAGGAGGAGGGGGAAGGGGAGGGAGGAGAGAGGAGGAGGAGGAGGGGGGGTGGGGGGGGAGGGAGGGAGGAGGGGAGGGGGAGGAGGAGGAAGGAGAGGAGGAGGGGAGGAGGGGAGAGGAGGAGAGGGGGAGAGGGAGAAGGGGGAGGGGAGGGGGAGAGGAAGGAGGAGAGATGAAAGAGGGAGAGCGGGGTGACAGAGGGGCCACGGCGACGGCAGATTAGCATATTGTAGCAGCGGGCGCCCGGTGCACAGGAGGGGTGAGGAATCCAGGGACACCCACGGCGGCGGTGCTGCTGCTGCTGCTGCCTCTGCTGCTGCTGCTGCTGCTGCTGCTGCTGTAGCGACGGCGGGGAGCCAGCGAGTACAGCCAGCTGCCACCGCGGGAACTGTGAGCCAGGCCCCTCCTGCCTCCCGCCGCGGCTCCGGGCTTCTTTCTCGTCTTTTCTCTTTCTCGGCCTCAGCAGAGCGGGGAGGCTGCTGGACGCGTCTCGCTGCCGCATTTCGCCACAGAGAGACGGAGGGACAGACAGACGGAGGGACAGACAGACAGACAGACAGACAGACAGACAGACAGACAGACAGGAAGCAGCCACCGCCGCCACAATCACCATTCATTTGAAGTCACCCAACTCACTCTTTTTTTCCTGTTTAAAAATATCTGCCAGAGCATTTTATTACCAGATGGTATATACTCAGGGCTCTGATCATTAATATTGCAGGAGCACAGCAAAAAACGGTTATTTCCTTAAACCTGCACGGTGTAACTTTTCACTTCTTTTCCATATTTTTTAAATGATGACATTTTATAATAATAAAGCCATCCGCCCATCTCTCAATTAAATAGAGGGTTGGAGAGGGTGTTAGCATTAGAGGTGGAGAGGGTGTTACATTAGAGGTGGAGAGGGGTGGAGAGGGTGTTACATTAGGGGTGGAGAGGGGTGGAGAGGGTGTTACATTAGGGGTGGAGAGGGTGTTACATTAGAGGTGGAGAGGGTGTTACATTAGGGGTGGAGAGGGTGTTACATTAGAGGTGGAGAGGGTGTTACATTAGAGGTGGAGAGGGTGTTACATTAGAGGTGGAGAGGGTGTTACATTAAGGGTGGAGAGGGTGTTACATTAGAGGTGGAGAGGGTGTTACATTAGGGGTGGAGAGGGGTGCAGAGGGTGTTACATTAGAGGTGGAGAGGGTGTTACATTAGAGGTGGAGAGGGTGTTACATTAGAGGTGGAGAGGGTGTTACATTAGGGGTGGAGAGGGTGTTACATTAGAGGTGGAGAGGGTGTTACATTAGGGGTGGAGAGGGTGTTACATTAGAGGTGGAGAGGGTGTTACATTAGGGGTGGAGAGGGTGTTACATTAAGGGTGGAGAGGGTGTTACATTAGGGGTGGAGAGGGTGTTACATTAGGGGTGGAGAGGGTGTTACATTAGAGGTGGAGAGGGTGTTACATTAGGGTGGAGAGGGTGTTACATTAGGTGGAGAGGGTGTTACATTAGGGTGGAGAGGGTGTTACATTAGGGGTGGAGAGGGTGTTACATTAGAGGTGGAGAGGGTGTTACATTAGAGGTGGAGAGGGTGTTACATTAGAGGTGGAGAGGGTGTTACATTAGGGGTGGAGAGGGTGTTACATTAGAGGTGGAGAGGGTGTTACATTAGGGGTGGAGAGGGTGTTACATTAAGGGTGGAGAGGGTGTTACATTAGAGGTGGAGAGGGTGTTACATTAGGGTGGAGAGGGTGTTACATTAGGGGTGGAGAGGGTGTTACATTAGGGGTGGAGAGGGTGTTACATTAGAGGGTGGAGAGGGTGTTACATTAGGGTGGAGAGGGTGTTACATTAGGGTGGAGAGGGTGTTACATTAGAGGTGGAGAGGGTGTTACATTAGGGGTGGAGAGGGTGTTACATTAGAGGTGGAGAGGGTGTTACATTAGGGTGGAGAGGGTGTTACATTAGAGGTGGAGAGGGTGTTACATTAAGGGTGGAGAGGGTGTTACATTAGAGGGTGGAGAGGGTGTTACATTAGGGGTGGAGAGGGTGTTACATTAGGGAGAGGGTGTTACATTAGAGGTGGAGAGGGTGTTACATTAGGGGTGGAGAGGGTGTTACATTAGAGGTGGAGAGGGTGTTACATTAGAGGTGGAGAGGGTGTTACATTAGGGGTGGAGAGGGTGTTACATTAGGGGTGGAGAGGGTGTTACATTAGAGGTGGAGAGGGTGTTACATTAGGGTGGAGAGGGTGTTACATTAGAGGTGGAGAGGGTGTTACATTAGAGGTGGAGAGGGTGTTACATTAAGGGTGGAGAGGGTGTTACATTAGGGGTGGAGAGGGTGTTACATTAAGGGTGGAGAGGGTGTTACATTAGAGGTGGAGAGGGTGTTACATTAGAGGTGGAGAGGGTGTTACATTAAGGGTGGAGAGGGTGTTACATTAGGGGTGGAGAGGGTGTTACATTAAGAGGTGGAGAGGGTGTTACATTAGGGGTGGAGAGGGTGTTACATTAAGGGTGGAGAGGGTGTTACATTAGGGTGGAGAGGGTGTTACATTAGAGGGTGGAGAGGGTGTTACATTAGAGGTGGAGAGGGTGTTACATTAGGGGTGGAGAGGGTGTTACATTAAGAGCGTTGGAGAGGGTGTTACATTAGGGTGGAGAGGGTGTTACATTAGAGGTGGAGAGGGTGTTACATTAGAGGTGGAGAGGGTGTTACATTAGGGGTGGAAGAGGGTGTTACAGTAGGGGTGGAGAGGGTGTTACAGTAGGGGTGGAGAGGGTGTTACATTAGGGGTGGAGAGGGTGTTACATTAGAGGTGGAGAGTGTGTTACATTAAGGGTGGAGAGGGTGTTACATTAGGGGTGGAGAGGGTGTTACATTAGAGGTAGAGAGGGTGTTACATTAGGGTGGAGAGGGCGTTACAGTAGAGGTGGAGAGGGTGTTACATTAAGGGTGGAGAGGGTGTACATTAGGGGTGGAGAGGTGTTACATTAGGGGTGGAGAGAGCGTTACATTAGGGGTGGAGAGGGTGTTACAATGAAGGGTGGAGAGGGTGTTACATGAAGGTGGAGAGGGCGTTACATGAAGGGTGGAGAGGGTGTTACATTAGAGGGTGGAGAGGGCGTTACATTAGGGGGTGGAGAGGGTGTTACATTAAGGGTGGAGAGGGTGTTAGTTACATTAGAGGTGGAGAGGGTGTTACATTAAGGGTGGAGAGGGTGTTACATTAAGGGTGGAGAGGGTGTTACATTAGAGGTGGAGAGGGTGTTACATTAGGGGTGGAGAGGCTGTTACATTTAAGGGGGGTGGAGAGGCTGTTACATTAAGGGGGTGGAGAGGCTGTTACATTAAGGGGGGTGGAGAGGGTGTTACATTAGGGGGGGTGGAGAGGGTGTTACATTAGAGGTGGAGAGGGCGTTACATTAGAGGGTGTTATATTATTCACCCATTCATACACCGACGGCGGTGCCAACCATGCAAGGTAACAACCAACACGTCAGGAACAGGTAGGGTTAGGAGTCTTGCTCAGAGACACCACGACACTTAGCTAGGTGGAGCTCAGGGATCGAACCAGCAACCTTCCAGTTGGCAGACAACCACTCTACCTCCTGAGCTACTGCCGCGCCCACAAGCTACTGCCACCCACTATGATTTATTTTATTCTGTCCACAATGTAAATGTTTCTTTTCACATCACAAGTCAGATTTCTGCAGACGTAATGTAATGTATAGAAACCAATGCTACGACGCATCATATTTTGAATGGGAGCCTGTTACATTTCTGGGTTTGATTGATGGATCTTTTAAAAACTATTGGCTGAGCAATACAGATATCGATTTCCAGGTGAATTCCGCTTTGCTTTCTGTATAAAACGTGCAAACGGGGGATGGGGGGCATCGTTGTTCCACCTTTAAGCCGGAAGCCAAGGAGGTCATACCAACGCTGATCATCGTCTGTGTAAAACGGGTGAACAGCAGTGTTGTAATGTAACGAAGTACAAATACTTCGTTACTGTACTTAAGTAGAATTTTCACGTATCTGTACTTTACTTCGTTATTTATATTTCTGCAACTTTCACTTTTACTTCACTACATTTCCTAAATAAAATGTATACTTTTACTCCGATACATTTCTCCTAAGCATCTTCGTTGCTCGTTACTACAAAATAAAATCATTAGAAATGTGTTAAGACTGCAGGTTTGGCGAATCACGCGCGAAACCAACCAGACGCGCAAAGCGCACGCGTACTGCTGCGGGCGCACGCGCTTTACTTCCGCTCCCATGGTTAACGCATGGCGCGGTTCACACTGCGTCTCTGTGCGCAATCTCATAGAAATACATTGTACAGTATATGCACAATATCTGCATTCATATTAAGTTACATTAAGTTAAATCAAGTCATGCATTTAGCATACAACCAAAACAACATAATAATAATAATTAATAATAATAATAATAATAATAATAATTATTATTATTATTATTATTATTATTATTAACATTCTATATAGTTAGATATATGTTTTAATGACACTGAAGTGTGATCATAGCATCAATATCAATCAATTCCCGCGTCTGGTGGGTTCAGTCCGCGTCTGGTGGGTTCAGTCTGGGTGGGTTCAGTCCGCGTCTTGGTGGGTTCAGTCCGCGTCTGGTGGGTTCAGTCTGGTGGGTTCAGTCCGCGTCTGGTGGGTTCAGTCCGTCTGGTGGGTTCAGTCCTGCGTCTGGTGGTTCAGTCCTGTCTGGTGGGTTCAGTCCCGTCTGGTTGGGTTCAGCTCCGCGTCTGGTGGGTTCAGTCCGCGCGCACGAAAGCGTCCGTCCGCGTCTGGTGAGTTTCATGTGTAAGAAGTCCCGCATGTCCAGGATGTCAGTAGAATCAACGACTGATGCCACTTTTTTTTTTTACTTGTACATTTACTTCCAATACTTAAGTACATTTAATATCACAAAATTACTTTTATACTTTAAGTACAGTAAATATCAGATACTTTAAGACTTTTACTCAAGTACATTTCTAAAAGGTGACTTTAACTTCTACCAAAGTAATTTTCTGGTAAGATACTTGTACTTTTACTCAAGTATCGCTTTCAAGTACTTTATACAAGACTGGTGAACAGGCATGGCAGGACAGGGGGGTGCAAATGTAGACAATCTCTTCAATTTCTTACATTTCTCCTCCAACGTATTTCTAACACGTTGTTTTACGCCACACGCCATTGCAGCGTTACGCATCTCCATGTTTTTTTATGATAAATGTATTATAAATGTGCACGGCTAGCAAAATAATTACCAAAACTCAGTTCAGCTGCCATTATTGTTTTAGAAAACTTATGTTACACGTCACACTGGACACAGACGCTGTTGTGTTACATGTCCCGCTTCTGATTCCGGAACGTTCTTAATTGCGGCATTATTAAGAAGCGGAACACTTGCCTATGCTTGAATTTTTCTAAAATCTAACAAATATATTCATTCATTCTTTTTCTAAGCAAGGTAGAATGCATGCACCGCAGAAAAGTTCTACAGATTAAATCAATTATTCCAGGGGAATAATGTAAAATGAATAATTCAGTTTGTCCACTATTCTCAAAATCTGTAATGGAGGTGCACAGCGATGTCATTATCATCATTATCTCTATCTGTTCAAACAACACAATGATCTGTCTCTATCTGTATTCGGATAGAACACCAGAAGTCACGTTAACTCGGCATTAGCAATTAAATGTGCATGTACATTTTTTATAATCAATTTGGCAATGCAATTGTCGTCACCTCAAAGCATCAAATATACTTTGTGTGCGCAGTTCACACGACGACCGTCACTCACAGGACCGCAGGACTCTGATATGTCTCCCATTTGGGGGCTTTTGTCTGTGACTTCCAAAAACTTGTTGGCGACTGGACAAGCAGGCTAACATGTAATGTGAATTAATGAAATCAAAGTCCGACACTGGCTGAATGAACATTTGTATTCATCCATTTTTAGCCATCCACAATGATATGAATGGATTTGAAGAAACAGTGGTTGATGCGCAGTCAATTGTGGAGCTGACATTTTTTTTCTTCCAGTAGAATAAATATCTGTTCACATCGCAGTATCTGTGCTTACACAAATAACATATTCTTATTCAGGTGCATCCCTAATCGGCAATACATAAAAAAAATCCTCATTGTAAACATACAACTTAAATAATTTCACGACAATCCATTGGCTCACAGCTCAACTCGCTTATAGACCTCGTTGTACCTCCTCTGACCACTGACACGTGAGCCTCCTCATTCCCGGGCATTCCCATCTCACCACCGAATGCCTAGAATGTGCTCCGTTGTTCTCCCTGTAGTTCTCATTCTCCTGGCTCCGGGGAACGTTAACCGGCGTACACGGCTCATCGGGAGCAAGACAACGGAACTCGGTGTTGCGGTAGACGGGGACGGAAGCGATAAAATTCATGACCTTCTCTCTAGAACATGTTTACAATTACCCACGCTATAGTTTCAACTCTTGTATGAACCCGTATAGCTCCTTATTGTTTTAAGTGGTGTACTTCATCTCTAAAGGTCCCTGTTCTTTATCTGTTTAATTGGATTGATTTTTAATCGTAGCGAGTGAGCATAAGAAAATCTCCAGAAGAAAAACTTGAAACCCCGGAGCTCTATGGTGCTCTGTGACGGCGCGTCACCGACATAGAAAGGAAGACGTGTGGACAATGAATGGAAGAAAAATGTGTAACAAGCTGTATTTATAGTGAGAGCCAAGGCAGAGAGAGGGAGAGACAAGTGAAGGTCAGTGTGGATCACCTCAAAAGGCGGATTTATATTTAGCATTTGATGTACTGCGAGTGTGGGTGTATGCATGTGGGTGTGTGTGCGCGGTAGAGAGACACGGGGGATAGATGGGGGGAGAGAGAGAGAGAGAGAGAGGGAGAGTGAGAGAGGGAGTGACAATGTTGAAGCCTCATGGGGTTGTTTGACAAATGGGTATTATGACAGTTTCTGACTTTTCGCTGCCTCTTTTTTTTCGCACTCTAACAACCACATGGAAACATGTTTTTCTTCTCTCCCCCCTCTCCCCACATTGTGGGCTGCGCCAGTGGCTGTAAAATTAGTTTTTCCTTTTGTTTGGCAGCTCCGTGCTACAGGCAGGAGTGGCTCCTTCATGCTCACGGGTCAGGAAAATATGTCTGAGGAAAAACACACTGGCAACCGCGGCCTGGCGCCCGGCCATGTGGAGCGCTGGCATTAGCATTCAGGTGGCGGCGGCGGAGGTGGTGGGTGGGAGGGAGGGAGGGTGGGTGGGAGGGAGGTGGATGGTGGTGGTGTGAAAGAGGGGGTGTGTGTTTGTGTTTGTGTGTGTGTGTGTGTGTGTGTGTGGGGGGGGGGGGGGGGTGGTTAGAAAGGGGGGGGGGGCATTCTCATGTCTGAGCTATACCTTACCTTGTTCCAATCTCCCCCAACCCAGGTGAGGTGGAAAAAAAAAACGGGAAAAAAACGGAGACTGGGCAATAATTAGGATGCAAGTTTGCTATTATGACCGAGCGGGGGCCTAGAGGAAATAAGAAATACATTCATGGACTGTGACTGCAACAGCAAATTAGCTTCCCATGCAGCCGGCCCAAAATAGTTCCCCCACATCGATGTTTTCGGAGCGGTTTGATATCCTCTACCTTTTTCTAAAAATACGGAAAGTTTACCGAAGCCCGGCCTGTATATCAGCTCCTCATTTTGTGTGCCGACATATCCCTGAATGTTTTTCCCAGCACCTCAGCACCCCCTCCTCCCTCCTCCTCCTCCTCCTCCTCCTCCTCCTCCTCACACACACACATACCCAGAATTCATGAGACAAACACACCTATTTAAAGGTAAATGAGTGTGGGG
Organism: Coryphaenoides rupestris; assembly: GCA_002895965.2. Classification (NCBI taxonomy): domain Eukaryota; kingdom Metazoa; phylum Chordata; class Actinopteri; order Gadiformes; family Macrouridae; genus Coryphaenoides; species Coryphaenoides rupestris. Next base: position 96,776 of record PIJE02000532.1, on the reverse strand, counting down.
GGGGGGGGGTGCTTCTAATTGGGTTCTGGGTCCTGTGTTGTGCTGCCACTGAGGGCGGGTCGTTGTTTAGTGCTTAATGCCAGCGTTTCTCCACCTCAGAGTCATGAGCCCACTTGGGAATGTCTGATGTGCAAATGAGATGCAAATGCGCTTGCTCTCATGACTCCATTAATAATCAATATATTTACATATATGGATTATTGATGGGGTTGCAGAACGCAAGGTCACCGACCCTAAATGTGTGCGGAGAGCGGCAGGCTTTACCGGAACCGTAGATGCTAACGTTAACGTTAACGGCCACGCCAATGGGAATGTGGCAATAGTGGAGGACGTTTGGGAGTTTTGCCAATTTTTGTAATCCTCCAACAGCAGCCATGCACGGCAACAACGGATCCAACTCATAAGTTGAAAACTTGTGGTGGTGGAGGTGGTGGTGGTGGTTTGTACTAATTAGCAATTCCAGATGTTTGACTGCAAACCCCGGCAAGGACTTTAATAAACTTTGTGTCAGTTGAAAGACGTCTTGTTCCCGGGGAACGGATGTTTAATATTATTCGCATTCCCGCCCGTTCGCTTTAGTCGTGCTCGGCTGCGTGCTGAGTGGCACCCTGACGGAGGCTGTTGAGGCGCGGGGAGAGAGTTTGATAGAGAGGGGGCCCAATGGGTGAACCACAAGCGCAATAAGTGTCAAATCCCGACCGGGAGGAAGATGGATTAACTTGTGTCAGCGCGGAGTTCCCAGAATATAAAATGTTATTCCAACCTGGGGTAGGGAGAGAGAGCGTGCAAGACAGAGACAGAGTGGGGGAGAGAGAGAGAGAGCGAGAGAGCGAGAGAGAGAGAGAGAGAGAGAGAGAGAGAGAGAGGGGGAGGGGGAGGGGGAGAGAGATTTTGCTCGATGCGGTGTGTGTGTGTGACACAGGTGTTTACGTGAATGTTTATTTTTTCCCCCAGCAGGTCTCAGCGTCGTGTCGGTTCTGATGGTATTGTAGCAGACACAAACGTCCCCCGTCCCTCTCAACTTCAACAGCAGTAGTGACCAGAAATGGAATTGAATTGGGGAGACTTAAACAAAAGACAACGCTGTACGTGTAGTGAAGTGACAATGGTCAGTCAGGGCAGGGCAGGGTGTGCAGGCGGGTGGCTGTGTTGCTGTACTCTCGTCTGAGAGAAATGAAGTGACCAAGAGCTGTCCAAGAGGGAGGGAGTCGGCCGGAGAAAGAGAAAATGGACACTGAAATAAATTCAACATTGGATTTAACTTTGACCAGTGCAACTATTTAGCAATGTCAGCTCTCTCTCTCTCTCTCTCTCTCTCACACACAAGCATCCATATGTTTTTGGGGTGTGTGTGTGTGTGTGTGTGTGTGTGTGTGTGTGTGTGTGTGTGTGTGTGTGTGTGTGTGTGTGTGTGTGTGTGTGTGTGTGTGTGTGTGTGATAAGGTCCATCCGATCTCTCTCCCTCTCTGCTATAGATGACATCATGACAGATCACATCGTGCCACTCGAGAGCCCGCTCTCCAGCCAATTATTCAGCCGATGGTTAGGACGCCCGTAGGCTGTCCCTGGAGGATTCTCCTTATAGCTCTCTCTCTCCCTCTCTCTCTCTCTCTCCCCTTCCTCCGTCCCTCCCTCCCTCCCTCCCTCCCTCCATGTGTCAGATAGGGCAGGAAGACTTCATTATCCCCTCGTCGATCCATGTTGGCTGTGACAGGTTCATCCACTGGCCACCCCGCAATCAATACAGCTGACAGGACAGTGTGTGTGTGTTGCACCTTGTGTGCTTGTGTGAGTGTTTGTGGGCGTGCGTGACTGATAGAGGCGATGGAAGCCATGATGTGGTTGAGCACGCGATGAGAGACCAGCGTGTCACTAGCGATGCATGCTGTGACCCCACTAGCCCCTCCCCCCACTCTCTGACTCTACATCTCTCTCTCTCTCTCTCTCTCTCTCTGTCTCTCTCTCTGTCTGCCAGGCTCGCCCTTTAACGGTCTCTCTCACCCGCCCTCGCCCTCTCTCTCACTCTCTCCTTCTCCTCTCTCTCTCTCACAGCCTCTTATTATTTCCTTTTATTCACACACACACACACACACACACACACACACACACACACACACACACACACACACACACTAAAAGGAGCACTGTCTTGTAATTCCCCAATAATCTGACGTGGCCCCACCATCTCCCCGCTGGGGTATTTTGGATCCTTCCTTCCAGGAACCAAAGGTCTCACTTTGGAAAGTTAAACCAGGAGTTTCTCTCTATCTATCTATCTGTCTGTCTCTGTCTCTGTCTCTGTCTCTCTTTCCCCCCCCCCCCCTTATTTATAGTGCTGTGTATTGGAGAGCTTTCACAGTGCTATATGTCTTACGATAACACGGGTCAATATTTGATGCATTTGTCACATTATTAAAACAGCGATGATGTTGACGCAACAATAAAAATAGAGATCGATACAAAATTCTCGCTCGCCTTGTACAACTGGAGATGACCAAGTACAACTGCTAACTTTGTATGACTGCAGAGAATTTGAGCGTAAAGACAACATTTGGACCATGTGATTCTCATGCATTTTCCAGCCTGTGGTTATCCGGATGGATCGGTCTGTGGCTTGTCTCTCGACCTGACCGTATGCAAGTTAAATGCAGTAACGGGGTCGCCCTACTATCTATAGTAGCTCCTTATAGCGACCCGGCCCCCTCCATCCATCTCCTTCTTGCAGCCATTCCCCAGAACCCGTAGGGGTGCAGTACCGGGCTGCTCCCCTGCCGCATCTCCCGCCCACATGTGTCTCCGTGCCCCCGGACACCCACGTGGAGCCCAGCCCGGCGGAGGCCGACCACCTGGGCGATGACAGTGCCGACGGATAAGCCTACTTTGCTCTGCTCCTCCCACTGGGCAGAGTGCAAGAGAGAAGGGGAGAGAGAGGGAGGGAGGGAGGGAGAGGGGATGCGGGGGGAGGGGGGGGTGGGGGTGGGTGGGGAGTCGCCCCCTGCCTCCAGCCCCTCCCCCACCCCCCGTGCCGCCTCCAGCCCCCACCCCCTCTGCACCCAGCGCCCACAAAAGCACAACGGTGTGCAAAAAAAGGAAGCTCCACGGAGCACCTATTTCCCCGGAGAACTCAGACGTTCGTTTGGAGTCTGCTGAC
>PIJE02000532.1:63625-91125 GCA_002895965.2 Coryphaenoides rupestris | reverse complement strand
GGTCGCGGGGGGTTGTGTTTGTTGTGCCTGTCTGTTACCGATGAGTTAGTAGTGTAGTGGTAGGTATAGGGTTGTATAGCGTAGGTGAGATGAGTGTGAGAGTGCATAGATGGATGGATAGTGTTAGGTATAGTTGTGTGTGGTATAGCAGTGGTCTCAGGCAGCAGGAAAAAAAACCCCAGGAAGTAAAGGCTTAATAGATGTTATAGTGTTAGTGTAGTGTTCTAAGTGGCTGCTACGCCTAAGTCAGGGGTGGACTTAAGAGCGATTGTGTCTAATGGGATTATGCTCGGGTTGTCCTGTCGGACACGAACTCAGTACGCTGGATTAGTTCGTAGGTGTGAACACTTATTTCTAGTAGTTAGTTATTGTGTCGATATAGTGTATAGGTTTTATTCTGTCGTATAGTGTTGATATGGGTGTCTTTTTTTTTGAGATGGGGGCAGTAGCACTTTGGGATATATATGATATTATCCACGTCGCTCAGACTCGTGTTTAGGTTTATAGTGAATATTGGCAGAGCACTGATATATATATCCACGCGCTCAGACTGTAGGAATGGCGCCTCAGAAGAGATGGCAATTACACCATCACCCCCCTCTGAACCTGGACCCGTGCAATTAACACTCCTATTCCAGAAAGGTTAGCGCTGCCAGGTGCCTGTAGATTCATGTGCAAAAGCAACACACACGCGCACACACACACGCACACACACACACACACACACACACACACACACACGCACATGCAAGTAGGCACACACACAAGCGCCGTCACAAATCAACCTATGGGAGTTACACCGATTTTCCAAGGGATTGCACATAACTCTCGTAGCCAATTGGTCGACACAGAAACTCATGAGCACACACACACACACACACACACACACACACACACACACACACACACAACAGGCACACACACACACACACACACACACACACCACACACACCTGTCACATGAGCCCGGTTAGCAGCCATTGTGCGGCTTATAGCGTAATAAAAGGCGTGGAGGTGTTAGCTGGGGACTGGTATTTTTTCCACCTATAAGAACAGCGTTCAGAACTCAAATGCCACGAACCAGAGCTGCATGGTACATGAACACACACACACACACACACACACACACACACACACCACACACACACACACACACACAACAACCTCCTCGGCTATCGTCTAGACCCCTGCTGACTCTCTATTTGTCTTCATCACCTCTGCACTTCCAGCCACCTCCTAACGTTTTCATTTCCAGGTCGTTCTCGCAGGTACAGCTTCTCTCTCTCTCTCTCTCTCTCTCTCTCTCTCTCTCTCTCTCGCTCTCTCGCTCTATCTCTCTCTGCCGCTTTCTCCACCACCGTCTCTCTTGTGTTTCTGTCTCCCTCTCTCCACGTTTCAATCTGTCTCTCTTTCACTCTCTCAAACTTTTCTTTGTATCTCCGTTGTATCTGTCGCTCTTTACTCTCCGTCTCTCTGCCATCTGTCTCTCTCTCTTTATGCTCTCTCTCTTCCTCTCTCTCTCTCTCTCTGTATATGTCTCTCTCTTTCTCTCTGTCTCTCGCCCTATATATATATATACTGTATATATATATATATCTCGAGGCAAACATGACCCACAGGATGAGACTATTTATCAAGTGCATAAATGATTTATATATATAATATATATATAGATATACTGTATATGTCTCTCTTGCTCTCTCTTTCTCTCTCTCTCTCTCTCTCTCTGCAGCCTTCTGCTGTTTCTCCTTCTGTGCATGAGTTAAATGGAATCTTCCATCGGACTAGCTAATCTGAAATTAAATCTGTCAAAGAAGACAGTATTCCTGCCTCTCGTACCGTCTTCCCCCCCCGGCACCTCCCTCTAAACCCCCCCCCCCCCCCCACGATCTGCTGTCGGCCATGTTGAGTTTTATCTGTGTTTTCCGCTCTGATTTATTTGCTCCCCGCTGTACAACCCGCGTCGCCGCCATCCCTCTGAGATGATAAAAGAAACAATGATGTACCGAAACAATCAGGGATTCATTTATGCACTTGATAAATAGTCTCATCCCGTGGGTCATGTTTGCCTCGACAATAACACCACTTGTATTGTCTGTCTGCTAATTCACAGCCACAGCCACTCTAGATCTAAAGAGAGGATTTGAACAAGACAATGCACACTGCATTACATATGCACTCTATAGTCTGTACATATATTTATTTGTTGTTCATTTATTCATTATTTGTGTGTGTTTATTCATACCATGGATGTCCGTGGTGACCTTTCTTCTATGTCAACTTCAGTCATTCCTCTTTGTTCACACCTGTGTTCAGCTCACTTGTTCCCTCTATAGTGCGCTATTTGGGGTGTTGCCATTTTGTAGTGCATGTCTGAAATTTGAAGTGAATACAACCTCTGGCTTCCTGTAAAGGTTCACGGCAACTTAAATTAACACAAAAGAAGCATAGCTTTTAAAAAGACCGGAGAGTCTTTCAACTGATTTTACTTTAATTTTCGTTTTTAATTTCTGTGATCTGTCTAATTTGATTTATTTATTTCTAGTATGGTTTTATTGGTTTTATAGGCACACAAATACTTTCATAAAAGTCTTTTTAAAAGTTTTATGACGTGTCTGTTCCTATTTGCTGCACTTGTCAAGCCGATTTTTGTCAGCGTTTGTAAATGCTGGATCTTGAAAAAGTGCTTATTATTATGATTTATGATTATTATTATTATGATTATTTTATATTATTATTATTATACGCCTTTGATTGCAACATGCAAATAAGTATACAACCTACCGTCTGCTTCACTTCCACCACCTATATCTCATGATCAATTAAACCATCACCCACATGGGAGCTGCCTCGGCACATCTGGGTTTTTATGCTAATGATCGTGTCACACCTGTCCAGGTGTTGCCTGTTTTGTTGGGAACGTTGAAGGGCAGAGTCTCAAGCACGCTTTACACGCGTCCGGTAATAGATTTCCTGCACACAGAGTTAGTCGTCCAAATCCCCCCAATAGTTGCCTTGCCTAAAAAAGAACATGTAACGCGGGGAGCCTTTCTCCAGTATTCCCCAGGTGTAACTGACTCAAAGCAACATACTCGTTCTGCTCCATTTTGTCATTACCTTGTTAGCTACAGCTAGGTGACATCTTAGTTTGAACCTAATTGTAACAAATCAGTGTCCTGTTTTGTTCTTGTGGGTTTTCGGGGAGTAATTGTGCTGTAAGCCTTACAGTGTAAGGCATTCTTAAGATTTGGGATTTTAGCTTATACGCTATATTTTAAATGAGTACTTTGGTTACACTAACTCTTTCTCAAATGTACTCGATGGCAATTTTACGAGTTGTCATAACCCAAGCACAGACTTTCTTTGTATCTGTGTTCGGGTTGAATACCGTATGTTAATACTGTGTGAATAGATTCATAATTCATAGAACAGTGAAGCAGTATCACAATGAGACATTTCTTATTCGTCAGCTTTGAAGGCAACTTTAACCGCAAAGACTGTTACCTTCCTATGACCTCCCTGGTACATTGCTTCATCCTCAGCAAGCACGCAGAACGACTCGCATCCATGTGAGGTGAACGGCTGACTGGTGGACCAGGCTCCATCCTCCATAATGCTCTATTCCCCAGCAGCACCTCATCGGCGTCATGGCCTCTATTTATGTACATTAATGCATCCTCAATGGAATAACCAAATAACAGGGGAGGAAGAAGTAGAAACACATACCCCCTCCTCACCACTATCCCAACCCTTCATGTTGTGAAGCTGATACTATTAATACCGTGGTCTGGCTGAAAACTCTTTTCTGATTGGCCCGCAGGAGTGTGTTAAAGCCGTGTATTGCACAGGTCGCTCGGCTCAAGTTTAATCACTAATAAATTCATCCTCTTGCCAACTTGTAACCATAGCAACATTAAAGTAAGTACTCGTTATCAACTGCAGCAAGCACAGCTGAGTTATCAGCTTGATAAACTAACTACTAGGAATGAACGAAACTCACCAATTTCAATCTATGAGGAGAATACAACAATTTTGATGACTGCAACTCATTCATAACCTTCGCTTACCTCAACCCGTTGTGATTTATATCGTGACTAACGCGTAATAAAATGACGACGGTAAGCTCTTGCTTCATAACCTTTCTGATTTTTTGAAGTGGCAAAACTTTCACCAAAATGTTGTGGACATGTCTTATTTACAACATGACGGATCAACTCGTAGGTGCTGCATCTGAATGGTTTTAGAGGCCGCCTTTGCGGGAGGAACTGCTCTTGTTCTTCGCCTCCCCCATTGTACGGCTGAGTCCGTGTCTGAGTCGCCCGTAGCGCCAGCAGCACACCAGGTGAGTGCCGGAGCGCCGTGTCGCCCCGGTCTATACACCGCTGAATGTTTATACTGGAGGTCTAGTTCTGCGTTTCCATTTAACGGGCCGACAACGGGTGGCGCCGTGTGGCCAGGCAGCGTTTTTGAGCAGAGCTGGAAGTTATACGGCGTGTGGCGCAGCCAGTGTGAGTACTCTCATTAGAAAATAATGGGTTTGGGAATTCATAGTACGCGACGCAACTCGCTGCGTGACCCACTTAATCCCATCCGGGGGGATGTGAGAAATATAGCTTTTTAATAAATAAAAAAAATCTCTGCAAGCGGCTTCCTCTGAAATGATCCTCGCACCGTCTCGTTTGTCCTCCGACGGTCGCATGCACAAAGCAGGGCTGCCTAACAGAGTTGAGAGTGGTGTTTCCAATCAGCACGAGCCAAAGCAAATATATTTTTTTATATTCCTCATTATTTGTAGATTGGTAGGCTGTATTGATACTACTGCTCTTATTGATACTGCTTATTGAAAATATTTAGCAAGAAAAAAAAACACTGGTAGCTCAGGGGGAACATATGGGGCTGTGGCTTGATGAAGTTTGGAAAGCTATAAAAAAAAGTTTTCCAACTCTTTAATATATATTTGGAGCTAAACTGGCTAGATTTGAGAAAAAAAAAAAGATAAAATAGCTTAAATGGATTAGTTTGTTGGTTATAATTTCTTATAACCTACGGCATCCCGGTAGTTGGGTTTGGGAGAGAGTTACGAGGAGCACATTCATATTGGGCTCCGTCCTCAAGTGTTTTGCCAGGTTGCTAGTATTACCTCCCTCGCTAGCAAAGATTTTATTGCACATGTGGCAACGGGAATTGTTTTCATCGAGCCGGGTAAAATGTCGCCACACTTTAGAACGCTTGAGTCCTCTCAGCCATGATCAGTCTATTCTCCTGTGTGTGTGTGTGTGTGTGTGTGTGTGTGTTGTGTGTGTGTGTGTGTGTGTGTGTGTGTGTGTGGTGTGTGTGTGTGGTGTGTGTGTGTGTGTGTTAGTGTTTGTGTGTGTGTGGTGTGTGGTGGCAGATGCAATGGCAGTGGCCGTGGCGTAGAGTGTGTGTCCTGCATTCGACGTAGTGTGTGGTGGTGTGTGGTGTGTGTGTGTGTGTAGAACTTTCAAACCACGCCCCCTCTATGGCGAGGGAAGAGATGGAGAGCGTCCGGGTCAGCTCTGTGTGCACCAGCCAATTATAGTCAATATAAAAGCATGAAGCCGCCGTTAATATTCCCCCAGCCGCCCGATATACATACTGAAAACGTCAAACCACATTGACATGCTGAGTTTTCATAATGGCCGCATCCCTGAATTATGTGTCGGTTGAAGACTTGTTTTTTGTTCCCATGTTACAGGACTCGTATTAAACATAGAGAAATAACAAAATGTTGAACGTGTACATTTGTAAATCTGTTATTTTTATTATTCAGTTATTTCATCATTGGGTTTTACTGTATTGCCTGATGGCAACCTTGGCCAAGATTTCCTTCGGGGATTAATAAAGTTCTGTCTTATCTTATCTTAAACTGACATTCTGATGAGGTGAACATGCTTCTGCATTTCAATGCAGTAAAATGTACATTTACATTTAGACAATGTAAATGTAACTGTATGACAAATGCTAATTTGACAATTTTTAATTGTTTCTCAAATATGAGCTGTAAACTACAAACACGTGTTCTTTAAAAAGATGATGGTTGTGGAATATTGGTGAATCTGTGATTTTGTATAAGCAATAAATAAGTAAATAAGTAGTAATGAATGCACACCTGTAGGCTGTAGTGGTTTGTAACTATTGGAGGATCATCTGATTCTCAGGTAGCTGCTGTATTTGCTGTGAAATCCCTGCAAAAATATGGTGGCTCACACTCTCTGGGCACTGGTGTGCTAGAAACACAGAGCCTTGTCTTTACCTTTGTCAGAAGAAAACTTATCAACTTCATATCAGTCATAATACTTCTTCACGTTAATGTACCAATGTCTGCTGTGTTACCATCACCAGCGGCTGGTGATGACATTTTTTTTTTGGGGGGGGCGCATGGAAATGTTCCAATACCCCAGATTTATATAAAGTAACTGCTGAAGTCTGAATACTGAACACCGTCGATGAGAGATACTGTGAGAATATAATTTCAATATTAATGGCTTACAATTACAGACATTCTCCACAATAATATTTAAGCTCCACAGAATGACGAACACTTGGAACACGGGAGTATTGTTGTTGTCCTGTGCCCCGTACACCGCACGACTCCAGGAAAATATTATATACTATGGAACAGTTTTTTGAGTAATCAGCATCATCGTCATGGTTTCCTCCGCCCAAAACCATGGTTGGCTCATTGAGTCTGTGTCATGGTCTTGTCGTCTCGTCGGTCAGTCAGTTTACCAAGTCGTAGTCACCCCCACACAAGCAACACAACACACACTACAGGTGAGTGCCTAACACTAATAACACACACATCAATTTCCCACTCATTGACCCATAATCCTTTGCGTAAAAATCAAAAGCCGCCAATCAGAGAGCAGCTTTTGGTCACGTTACTGCAAAAGGATACTTTCTGCCATACACATTCCAGCAGACATCAACCAGGAAGTGTAATGGCTCCAGAACCACAACGACACCTACAGGTCGAGCTATAAACATATCATTACAGGACGAAGACGAAGAGTATTGTATTCAAATAACACATTTGTTATAAACAAATAACTAATTGGAACGAATTGGAACGATTTTGTAATGAATGCAGACTACCATGCTGGCACATTGTACAAGTAAACAGGTTTATTTAATAATTATTTTGCGGTGATGATAAGGTAATGATGATAAAACGATTTATTGTAGACTTTGTCATTGTCTGTGGACAGGGCAGGTGGGCAGGTGCTCTCTTGAGTGTGTGTGTGTGTGGTGACGGCTGGTTTAACCTGTGTGCACTGATTAGCCAACACCGGCAGCACCACAGGTGTGCAGCCTCACACAACCCCAGACTAATCAGCCTGACTGGAGCCAGGTGAGGCTGCTTAAACCAGCCGCCAACCACACACACACTGCACGGTCCCATAGTGAGATAGTTGTGGCTCTGAGGCCCATAACTCGACATGGGCCTCTTTACTTCGACACGGTCATTAACTTATATCCCACAAGTCCACAAGTACCATGTGTTTATCTTTTGTTCCTGCTGCAAAGTACAGATGTCGTCTCCAGGGGGTTTCCAGCATGGATCCTGGCTGCGGTTTATAAAGATGAGTGTGAGACGGTGAAATGAGACACGGTACCATACTGTGCACAGAGGTGCAGCATGGGTATTTTCAACACCCCAGAGGTTTTATCATGAAGAAGACTGAACACGGCATCGTGGAACGGTTCTTCATTTTCCTGCTCCGCCCCTCGCTCTGAGCCCACGGCCTCCAGTTCATTCCTTTCAACTCAGGGTTGGGCTAATTAGAACCTCCAAATGCAGGGAAGGGCTGAACTTTTATTGAATCTACTTCAGAATCTCTTCAGATTTCCACCTCCGCAGAACAAATGTAAATATAGAGCTAGCTTCAAAACAAAAGAAGCTGATGTTATTTACAAGTGAAAATGAATCACACACCAAAAAAGTAACAGAAAAAACGATCGATCACGGCTTCCTGCATTCCAGCTCTGCACTTTTACTGCATATCTCTGATATGCACACGCACACACGCAAGTACCCACACCCACACACACACACACACACACACACACACACACACACACACACACACACACACACACACACACACACACACACACACACACACACACACACGTAGCTGTAATCAAAATGGCTCCTCGGCCAGCAGCCAGCATGTGTGTGTGTGTGTGTGTGTGTTAAGGAGGGGATTGGAGCTGGCCGTGGTTCTGAACGTTGCCAGGCTCATGCTTCATGCTCCTACTCCTCCACCTCCTCCACCTCCTGCCTTCCAGAGACGCAGAGCCCTGACGCTGGCAGACTGCTGGCCGCGGTCACACAGCATACATCCAGCCTGACTCCAGCATGGTGGAGCTAGCAGCACCCAGGGGACACCCAGAGGTGCTGGAACGCTGTATGCTGCTTAGTGATGGAGCTTCACACAGCACTATACTTTACTACCACACAAGCTCTTCACCAAACACTGTTTTTAACAAAGTTCTGTAGAAATGAAGTAAATAAAAATATATAAAGTACATTATCATTATGCTGTTAATGATAATGATGATGACAACGACGATTAATATGATGATTATCATTATATTATATTATTATGATTATATATTATAATATTATATTATATTAAGTATTTCATTATGATTATTTGTATTTGTATTTTTTTTTTATTAATTTTTTTTATTTATTTTATTTGTATAAATATATGTCTCTTCTATGCGGACATTCCACCTTGCTGGATTGAACAGCGTATTGGGGGTGTACTGGTTCTGTATGACAGCGTCTCAGACAGGGATAAAGTCCGTCCCCCATCCCAGTAACAGCCATAGCGTTTTAGTGGTTATGTACTCAGTAATTTTTATTACATTCAATTACGTTTCATTACCTTGTATTACCAGCAGAAAAAACATGATGATGTGATATAATTAGTGTGTGTGTGTGTGTGTGTGTGTGTGTGTGTGTGTGTGTGTGTGTGTGTGTGTGTGTGTGTGTGCGAGGCTCTGTTTATATCAGTGCCTTCAGAAGCTAAGTGAGACTGCCACGTTCGATATGAAGTGATGAAGCGATGTCAGGGCGTTGATGGACGGGAAGCAGATGTGTAATCTACCGCCAATGACTGTCTCTCTCTGTGACACTAACTCAGACACACACACACACACACACACACACACACACACACACACACACACACACACACTCCCCCGGCTCCCACAGGCTACGGCTGTGTCACATTCAGCTCTGTTCGGCTCTGTCTCTTCTCCCTCCACCTCCTCCTTCTTCTTTACATTTTTTAATTGCCAGTTATTTAGTTTCACCCCACAGCATAAACATCAGCCATCAGCTCCATCATGCAACCAAAAGCCCCCACCCTCCCCCCCCCCAGGCCCACTCTCACCCCTCATGAGCAAACTCAAAGGCGTTAATCTGCACACACACACACACACACACACACACTCACTCACTCGGCAGAATCCTCTCCTGCCCACTATCCCGATGGATGTGGGGGTGGAGGTGGGGGTGGTGGAGCGTCGCTATTTAAAATACAGAGGAGTAGAGTTTCCCCGGGAAGACAGAGAGCTGGGAGTGGGAAGAGAGGAGGAGAGGGTGACGGGGGGGAGCTCAGCGCTCAGCAGCAGCAGTAGAACTCTATAGGAGGAGCAGAACCAGGAGGGGGGGGGTATGGTGTTGGGGCGAGACAGGGAGGCGGTCCGGCCTCCTAATTAACTTGGCTCTCGGCGAGTTCAAGGAACAGTTTCAATTTAGCTGATAAAGAACAGCGAGGGCAAGGGGAGGGGGGGGGGGGGAGGAGGGAAGAGATGTATGGAGCAGAAGGGATGGGGGGGGGGGGGGAAGAGATGTTGCGGCAGGGGGATGGGGGGGGGGGGGGAGAGGAGAGGAGGGATGGGGGGGGGGGGGGGAGGGAGGGAGGAGGGAGGGAGGGGGGGGGGAGGGGAGGCAGGGGAGGGGGGGGGGGGATGTATGGAGCAGGAGGGATGGGGGGGGGGGGGGGGGGGGGGAGGGATGTATGGAGCAGGAGGGATGGGGGGGGGGGGGTGTATGGGGACGAGGAGGGTGAGAGACGTTTCCAGAGGTTCATGATTGAAGTGGGGTTTCGTTCAAAACAGATTTGGGGTGTGGATGGGGGTCTGAGTCCCTGGCTCGCCGGGAAGCTGCTGTTGGTTGGTTGGTTGGTAGGAGTTCCCAGACTAAGATGAAGAGGAGGAGGAAGAGGAAGATGAAGTAGAGGAGTTAATGTATTTTCTTCGCTCAGGGGCTGCGGTGGCAGAGTTCAACAGGGGTTCACCCAACGTTCAGCCAAAGGTTTGGCAGCCTTTTCGCTTTCAATTACTGGGTGACCCACACCACGGCTGGTCCTCAGTGGCAGCGGGGGGGCGAGGGGGGGGGGACGTGGGCGAGGAGGGTGGGGGGGTGGGTATCCACGTCTATATCAGATGTTAACAAGGGCTTGGAGCACATACGCCGCATGAATCTACAAAACAGTCACCCCATTAATTTTGTACATTTTTTGTATATAATTAGCAATTTTTGTATTACTTTTTATATATATATATATATATATATATATATATTCTGACAGAATATATATTCTGTCACTTAGATAAAATATTTAATCAAATATATTCAAGTGCCTGAGGGAATATGGAATAGATTTTTTCATAGAAAACAGCCATAATTGCACATGATTCATTAATTAAATGAATTGATATCATCAAAGAGTTTGATGACTTAATCACATGCACACATTTTTTCTTCCTCTCTTTTTTTTAAAAAGAAAGTTAAGTGTTTCTGACACAGATCAGAACACACACACATCTTATCTCTCTCTTATCTGGAGGCTACACCGCACGCATTTTTAGGTGATTGAAATGTTTTAATATTTTATATCTATGGACGCATTCAACTCATGCAGCAATCGACAAAATTGTACGTAACTAAATATATATATCTATATACATCTAGATATATGTATATATATATATACTGTATATATATAGCTGTATGTACTCTTAAAGAATCAATGTCTTGCTGGAGTTCAATGAAGAAGGCAGGAGCAGGAAGGCTACCTTTAGTGAAGTTGTCAAGGGAAGATAATACATTCACGTGCAACCTTAGCTTACAATACGATACACCAAGTCACTGTCAATGCGTTGCTGACTTTGTTCATGGAAAGTAGTTACCTTCCCACTGGGGAAATAGCTGAATGTGAATTTGCATAAACAATACATTTGGAAAATGACTGCTAATTTAAATGGATTCGTACACGTTTCTAAGGTGTCCCCCCTCCCCCCCCCCTCCTCTGCGCTCACCAGAATAGAAATATAATATATTTGTGGATGGCGGTCTGCTATCATCTGCCGACAAAATGTACAAGAGTTTTGTTTTTCTCTTACAATGATGCGTTCCAGCCCAGTTTGTCAGCCATTTTACCACGGAGGTCTACCAGCGTCTGAGCCTCTCCCAACACCCTGCTTAACTTTAACTCTGATTGAGTCCTCACACACACACACACACACACACACACACACACACACACACACACAATCAATACAATTCAAACACACACCATTCCACCTTATTGCTCCACCATCCCAATTCTATTAATTTCTCAGCTATCATGGTCATTGTTTAGAAATAACCTGGGATCCTCATCTAATTTCCCTGTTTGTCTGGGCTGGTTTTTTTTTCACGGCAAAATTGCAATTGCCACAACTTTCGATTGTAAAACCTGCGATTACAGCCGTTTACTATCGCTCAGCGCGGCCGCCGAGACGGCCATGCATTAGCATACTTTAATTGTCGTGTTTCTTCCCACGTTAGGCAGACTTATGGAAATGTTCCGTTAGTGTTTACTCTCCGGCTGCAGTCACGAATGGAGCCAAAACAAAGAAACCGATAACTTACAAAAAAACATGTTTAATCTGTTATATATATGCAGGTGTGTGTATCTAAATAATGAGTATGTGTCTACATGGAGTACCCCCCCCCCCCCCCCCCAGTAGAGCTGTTAAGCTGCATAACTGTAACTACACAACAGATTCTCCACAGCCTTTAAGATAATGACATTGAATGAGAATAATGATGTGGGGGAAAAATGCACAAGCGGGCGTTCACGTGCCTCAACTGAATATACAGTATATCTGTGTGTGTGTGTGTGTGTGTGTGTGTGGATTTCCAGACGTGCCAGAGCTGACAACTGTTTGTGTACGGAATACGACAGGCGTCGGGTCATATGTGTTTGCATTTGGAAGTGAAAAAAAAGTCAATGTGGGAGACAAATATATGCGCATAAATCATCATCATTCTCTGCATACTTTGTTGAAGACTTGAGACTTGAGACTTGAGAAGACAGGTGACTGACCCTAAGCTAAACAATGTCTCTCTGTCTCCCTCTCTCTCTCCCTCTCTTTCTCTCTGTCTCTGTCCCTCTCTCTCTCTCTTTCTCTCTCTCTCTCTGTCCCTCTCTCTCTCTCTCTTTCTCTCTCTCTGTCCCTCTCTCTCTCCCCTCTCTACCTACCCTCTCTCTCTCCTCTCTCTCTCTCTCTCTCTCTCTCTCTCTTTTCTCTCTCCCCTCTCTACCTACCCTCTCTCTCTCTTTCTCTCTCCCCTCTCTACCTACCCTCTCTCTCTCTCTCTCTCTCTCTCTCTCTCTCTCTCTCTCTACCTTCTCTATCTGTCTCTCTCTCTCCAGTGGGATGCCATTAATGAGATGGACGAGTACTTTGCGCCCATCCACACGTACCAGGTGAGTAAGGCTCTCTCTCTCTCTCCCATGTTTGCTTGCTGCTCCTCAGGACTGTAGTCTGCCGCTGCTCCTCGTCTCCAGATGAGCTCGTCCACCGTCAGCTCTGGTGTGGTCACACGCAGGAACATTGTTCCTGCTGTGGCTGGTGTGATGAGGAGAGCTGCTACACCAATCATATGAATCAAGATGGAAGTTATCACTCTGTCCCTGTCTTTCCCCTCCATGAGATCACAAGTAGAACAAGTGTGAGCCAGCCAACCAATCACACGAAGGCCTCAGTGAAATACTATTGGCCCAAACAGAAGCAGGAAGCTTTTCTTCCTGTAACCACCGGGAAGTTGTTTGACTGTAGTCATGGATATACACTTAGATACCGCATCTGGACTTGGGATATGTGATATGTTCTGACCCGCTCTCTCCTGTTCTAGTAGTAGAACACGCCAGACTTTTGTGCTGCTTTTGGATATTCAAAAGGAAGAACTGCCAAAACTAAGCAACAGGGAATAACATTTCACACGTGAGAATTAGTTCTACAGTAGTTCTACATTCTACTGTCATGAGTTGAATGTAACAATCTATCCTGTATCATAAATACATGTCTGGTTCAAGATTCAAGATTCAACAACTTTAATAGTCACATACACATACAGGATATGCAGTGAAATGAAAAAGTGACGATGCCCAGTGGAATGTGCAACAGAACAAATACAAATAACCAGAGAATCAAATATCCACACTATTTACTGTCTTTACAGCAAAAGGAGCAGGGTTGTTTGGAATGAGAAATGTGAGCAGATAGTCAAATAAACAGCAAGCAAGTAGGCAAATGGTGTTTGTAACTAACTAAACTACTTGAGAATTGGTATTAATAACAGATCTCCTGATCGTCCTCCATAGACATAGATGCACTGGGCACTGCATTGCCAAATCGCTCCAATGCACAGCGGCGGTCATTGCGGTATCCTTGTGTCTAAATCTATGGACAAATTAACATGCCCACTCGCACATTTATAGACACAGCTCTGGGTGAGAGCTGCATTTAACACTTTAATCACTCCAGCACTGTAGGAGCAGTGGGCAGGCACGGTGCAGTACAGCGCCCCCCTGGGCGACCGACTCCAGGTCTACTGCCGGTGCCTTGCTCATGGGCACAGGCAGGGGTAGTAACCCGACAATGCGTTTTGTCTTTTGTCGTGGGAGCAAACGGAGGAAACCAAACCCAACGTGAACACACACACACACACACACACACACACGGAGAAACATACAAACTCTGGGATGGAGGTGTTAGTAAATGTATATTCCAAATCTCCGCAACAATCCTGTTTTTTCATCTCATCCTAAGAAGTTTAGAGGAGCCGAGAAAAACCTCATCTCACGTTTCATTTGCCCTTTAAACAGAAAGCAAACACTTGCGTCAAACTTCAGGGGCTGCCCCGTATCTGGTGAAACACAAGACGAGTCATTTTTTCGTGAAAATGACTGCGAGTGACATCATTTGGCACCAATTCGAACCAATCAGGAACAGGCCTCGGCATATTTCCCCCGCGGAGACAATGCATTTCCTGCGGTAAGCGCTGGCATCGGGTTTCTCTGACCGTCGTGTTCGTGTTGTGTTGTGTCGTGTTGTGTTGTGTGTTGTGTGCGTCTCCCTTTACGCGTGTCATTACGTTACGACGGGTGTGTGTGTGTGTGTGTCTGTGTGTGTGTGTGTGTGTGTGTGTGTGTGCGTGCCAGGTATGTAACGTGATGAGCCCCAGCCAGAACAACTGGCTGAGGACCGTCTGGTTGCCGCGTGACGGTGCCAGGAGGATCTACATCGAGGTCAAGTTCACCCTCCGAGACTGTAACAGCATGCCGGGCGTGCTAGGGACCTGCAAGGTAAACTGTACACGTTCAGCGACACACACATGTGAACACACACACACACACACACACACACAGACACACAGACAGTGGGAGGTGGGGAGTCGAAGTACTATAGGCAGAGAAACACCCAGAGGTGTCTTGTGGGCAGAGAGTGTCGAGGAAAAGTGGATATACTGTGAAATGAAAAAGAAAGCAATCTCTCAGATCTGGTACCGAGTCAAATATATCTAAATTCCATTCCATTCCAATATCCTGATATCATGTATGCTGTCCCATGCCAGGTGATGACATACTGTTTAAATATACATCCATATTTTGGACATCTGTGTGTGCTGTGTGGACCCCTTTTTAAAATATACTTTTTTTTCACAATCACCAGCCGCACTTTTCTGGTAATCTGGTAACACAATCCCAGAATAATTTGGTTACCCCTATATTATTATTATAACCAATTATTACCATTTATTTATGGTTATAAAAACAAGAATATCAGAAGAAATCTACATCTATTGAACATTAATTTATTTTCATCTCTCTTTTCTTTTGTTTTGTCCTTTATACTTTTCTTAAATGCATGTTTACATTCATCCAAAATGGCAATAAAATAAAATAGTCAAATATCCAACCGTTTCAAATAGTTTCGTCCCAATTTGTTATTTTACTCCAATAAAGTTGGTGCATTAGTATTTTCCAGGATTTCAACTGAACCCAAAGGTGTATCGTGGGCAGAGTGTCCTGAGGAAGCGTGGATACGCTTTAAAATGAAATTATTTGTTTGTTTGTTTTTATTTGCGCTCTAGGAGACCTTCAACCTGTACTACTATGAGTCAGACAGAGCGGTGGGCTCCGCCATCAGGGAGAACCAGTTCATTAAGATCGACACCATCGCCGCCGACGAGAGCTTCACGGGCGCAGACCTGGGGGTCCGCAGGCTGAAGCTTAACACCGAGGTACCGGCGCTAATCAAAGCGCTCGCTAATCACCCTTAGCTTCTTAGCGTGCACTCATTCATAAAACATGAAGTCAAAAATAGATTGCTCTGGGGGAACTTAGCTGTCATCGATGAGATGACACATTTGCTCCGTTACTTTGAATTGTTGTTCCAATTATTAGCGTCCATTAGCATAATCCAGGTTGTCGGATTTGAATTGAAATGTGGCAAGCAGGCAATTAGATGGTGCCATCCAAAACATTTTTGAGGAAATAATTCTGAATATAGCTCTTTTCTCAAAGTTTTCAGCAGAACTCATGGAGGTTAGCACATGTAAGCTCCCATCTGGAGAGGAGATTTGTTCTGCCCTTCAGTGATATTTGAAGGAATACAGGCGGTGTTCGGAATATTATACCTACACCATCTTTTATATCATATAGGGGTCAACTGTACCATTGAATTAAATCAGCAACCAAAGTGTCTTTTTGAAAGAGGCCCATCCGGCAAAAAGAACAAAACTTCTTAACCTCCACCCCGCTTCCATCCCCTCTCGGGCAATGCAATGCATTCTGGGAAATATAGGCAATTGTGCGTGTCTTCTATTTTTAAACCCCAGCCTCCCTAGCCCACTAACGAGCCTGATGGTGTGCAGGTGCGGGGGGTGGGCCCGCTGAGCCGGCGGGGCTTCTACCTGGCCTTCCAGGACATCGGCGCCTGCATCGCGCTCACCTCCGTGCGCGTCTACTACAAGCGCTGCGTGGGCATCGGCCGCAACCTCGCCGTGTTCACCGACGTGGTGACGGGCGCCGACTCCTCGTCGCTGGTGGAGGTGCGCGGCCGCTGCGTGGACCACGCCGAGGAGCGCGACACGCCCAAGATGTACTGCAGCGCCGAGGGCGAGTGGCTGGTGCCCATCGGGAGGTGCGTGTGCTCCGCCGGCTTCGAGGAGCACAGAGACTCCTGCGTCGGTGAGTTCGAGCGCCGCTACGCGACTTACCCAGAATGCTTTGCGGTGTTTGTTGTTGACTTGTTCCCGATTCGGGAGCGGAACGAGCACACGGCCGAGGCTGCGTGGTGCAATGTTCTTTTGGGTAAGTCCGCCCGGTGCAGGAACAAGCAGAACAGAACACGAGGAGACAACATGTGAGCAGACATGGCACAACAAATGCAAGCGTATAAAGCGCAGCGCACATTGTTTTGGAAAGGCAGCTGGATGGGAGATGGGAGAAGCGTTGGAGGATTTCATGTCCGTATTGCAGTGGGAAAGAACGTGTGCTATGGTTTGTGTTCTGTGTGAACATCAGTAGTGGAAGAAGTACTCCAGATATTAAATGTTACTTTTTTTAATTTACAAAATGAACAAAATAATTTGCATCAAAATACACTTAAAGTACCAAAAGTAAAAGTACAAATTATGCATATTGTCCCATTTCATAATATATATATATTATATTATTGGATTATGATTATTGATGCATTAATGTGAAGCTATTTTAATTTACAGTATATGACTTTACATATTGCTGGGTAGCTTGTACATTTCTATGGACCAATAAAGCCTTTATATAATAATACTAATTCTAATTTATTGATTGATTCTATTTTGTATTGTTAATTTTAATTTGCAAAGTAACTAGTAACTATAACGGTCAATGTACTGGAGTAAAAGGTATATTTGCCTTTGTGATGTCGTGGAGTAGAACTATAAAGAATAAAATAGAAGTAGAAAGTACAAGTCATTTGGACAATATTGTTTGTGTTTTGATTTCAATAGCCTAGCTCACCAACCAGTGTGTCTACAATCAAGGAGTGTTAATAATCACTTTAGAAGTTAAGCTGAATAGCTTTTTCTGTCAGGAGGCTAATTAATTATTCAGTCGTTCAAATGGACTGGTTAATGATGTGAAATGTATTGGTCAAGTGTATTAGTTCTGCATTCGGTCAAGAGACTTGTGAGCGGTGAGGAATATGAAAGTGCCTCGTGGTGCTGCTGCTTCATAGAATGATGTTGTGTGTGAAACCCGAGCGCCT
This sequence comes from Coryphaenoides rupestris, assembly GCA_002895965.2. NCBI lineage: Eukaryota > Metazoa > Chordata > Actinopteri > Gadiformes > Macrouridae > Coryphaenoides > Coryphaenoides rupestris. Next base: position 73,497 of record PIJE02000532.1, on the reverse strand, counting down.
CAACTCCGGGATGTGAGTCGACAACTTGATGTTTGTTTGTTATTTATTTATTTTTATTTTCTTATCTTCTCCTCATTTGCTTTTTGTTCAATTTTTGATGGCTTGACCTCATTTGGGGGGCCTTAGCATATTTCAGGTTGCCACGGGTTACATTAATTAACCTATTAATCAACAGAGCGATGGGTAATTAAACGCTAAAAGCATTTTGTCAGCTGAACCAGGCCGACGAGACACGCAACACCGCTTTCACTAGCTCCATCTCTCAGAGAGACCACGCCGCCACCCCCCCTCTCTCCCCTGTCTGGTCTCCATACCACCTTAATACACACACACACACACACACACACACACGCACACACGTTTGCTCACACAATCATAATTACAAATCTCAACAGTTTAATCAGACGCAAAGCGAAAATCAACACAGTCCACCTCTGTAGACGTGTGTTTACTGTGGTCGGCAGTATAAGTGTGCCTACTTATGCATGTTTGTCTGTCACCAATGTGCGGAGGCAAACGTAATAATTAGTAAATATATTGCGTGACAACTTAATTAACATTAGCATACACGTTGAAATCCAGGGCCGCTGTGTGTGTGTGTGTGTGTGTGTGTCTGTGCACTGTGGGGGGGGGGGGGGGGGGGGGGGGGGGGGGGGGGGGGGGGGGGGAGAGAGAGAGAGAGAGAGAGAGAGAGAGAGAGAGAGTAAAAAGAAGAAAAGAGAGGGACAGAGCATGAATGAGAGAGGGAGGATGGAAAGAGAGAGAGAGAGAGAGAGAGTGAAAAAAAAAAAAGAGAGGGACAGAGCATGAATTAGAGAGGGAGGAATAGAAGGAGAGAGAGAGAGAGAGAGAGAGAGCGATAGAGAGAGAGAGAGATGAAAAGAGAGAGAAAGACAGAGCGTGGGAGAAAGAAGGAGGAATACAGGGAGATGTTGTCATGGTCTGACGTCTTGTTCCTCTCTCTCTCTCTCTCTTTCTCTCTCTCTCTCTCTCTCTCTCTCTCTCTCTCTCTCTGCGTCTCTCTCGTCGCGCCAAACTGGGTCGGCGTGCTAATTCGCCCTTCACCAAACCCCAGCCGCAGTCACGCACAGCCAGCCAGACAGCCAGTCACACACACAGCCAGCCAGTCACACACAGCCAGCCAGCCATCCAGCCAGCCCAGTCAGCCAGCCAGCCAGCCCAGCCAGCCAGTCACACACAGCCAGCCAGCACAGTCAGCCAACCACCCAGCCAGCCCAGTCAGCCAGCCAGTCACACACAGCCAGCCAGCCAGCCAGCCAGCCCAGCCAGCCCAAGCCAGCCCAGTCAGCCCAGTCAGCCAGCCACCCAGCCAGCCAGTCACACACAGCCAGCCAGCCAGCCAGCCAGTCACATACAGCCAGCCATCCAGCCAGCCAGCCAGTCACACACAGCCAGCCAGCCAGCCAGCCAGTCACACACAGCCAGCCAGCCCAGCCAGCCAGTCACACAGAGCCAGCCTGCCCAGCCAGCCAGTCACATACAGCCAGCCATCCAGCCAGCCAGCCAGTCACACACAGCCAGCCAGCCCAGCCAGCCAGTCACACACGGTCAGCCAGCCCAGCCAGCCAGTCACACACAGCCAGCCAGCCAGCCAGCCAGTCAGTCCACCACCACAGCCAGCCAGCCAGCCCCGCTCCACACGGCTCACTGGGACTCAGAGACATGTAGCCTGCAGCACCGGAGAGCAGGAAGTGCACGAGACCGGAGAGAGAGAGAGACGAGAGAGAGAGAGAGAGAGAGAGAGAGAGAGAGAGAGAGAGCATGAAAATAGCAGTAAAAGAGCAGCCAGCTGTAGTGCTTAAAGACTTGTACGTGGGGCGGCCGGGGGAGGGGGAGGGGGGGGGAGCGGGGGAAATGATTAAGAAATGAATGTGTGTGCGCACACAATGTGCCTGCCCCACTGCGTGGAGACTGGCGTGCACGTTTGGTTTGTGTGAGCGCACGTCTAAGTGATCCACCGCCGCCCCCCGTCACACACACACACACACACACACACACACACACCACACACACACCGCCCCCCCCTTGGGCCAGCAGCACGCGATGATGTGTGTGTGTGTGTGTCTGTGTGTGTGTGTGTGTGTGTGTGTGTGTGTGTGTGTGTGTGTGTGTGTGTGTGTGTGTGTGTGTGTGTGTGTGTGTGTGTGTGTGTGTGTGTGTGTGTGTGTGTGTGTGTGTGTGTTTTGTGTGCACGTGTAGAGAGGGATTGCGTGACACACCCGTAAAAGTGTCACAGAGAGGAAATGCGAGGAGAGAAAGAGAGAGAGAGAGGGGAGAGAGGGAGAGAGGGAGAGGAGGACTCAAGTGGAGTAGTCGGCCAAATCCTTGTGTCCATTTGAGTTTACATCAAAACACTGAGCGTGCATGTGTGTGTGTGTGTGTGTGTGTGTGTGTGGGCAGAGTGTCCTGAGGAAGCGTGGATGTGCTTTAAAATGAAATTATTTGTTTGTTTGTTTTTATTTGCGCTCTAGGAGACCTTCAACCTGTACTACTATGAGTCAGACAGAGCGGTGGGCTCCGCCATCAGGGAGAACCAGTTCATTAAGATCGACACCATCGCCGCCGACGAGAGCTTCACGGGCGCAGACCTGGGGGTCCGCAGGCTGAAGCTTAACACCGAGGTACCGGCGCTAATCAAAGCGCTCGCTAATCACCCTTAGCTTCTTAGCGTGCACTCATTCATAAAACATGAAGTCAGAAATAGATTGCTCTGGGGGAACTTAGCTGTCATCGATGAGATGACACATTTGCTCCGTTACTTTGAATTGTTGTTCCAATTATTTGCGCCATTAGCATAATCCAGGTTGTCGGATTTGAATTGAAATGTGGCAAGCAGGCAATTAGAAGATGCCATCCAAAACATTTTTGAGGAAATATTCTGAATATAGTTCTTTTCTCAAAGTTTTCAGTAGAACTCACGGAGGTTAGCACATGTAAGCTCCCATCTGGAGAGGAGATTTGTTCTGCCCTTCAGTGATATTTGAAGGAATACAGGCGGTGTTCGGAAATATTATACCTGTACCATCTTTTATATCATATAGGGGTCAACTGTACCATTGAATTAAATCAGCAACCAAAGTGTCTTTTTGAAAGAGGCCCATCCGGCAAAAAGAACAAAACTTCTTAACCTCCACCCCGCTTCCATCCCCTCTCGGGCAATGCAATGCATTCTGGGAAATATAGGCAATTGTGCGTGTCTTCTATTTTTAAACCCCAGCCTCCCTAGCCCACTAACGAGCCTGATGGTGTGCAGGTGCGGGGGGTGGGCCCGCTGAGCCGGCGGGGCTTCTACCTGGCCTTCCAGGACATCGGCGCCTGCATCGCGCTCACCTCCGTGCGCGTCTACTACAAGCGCTGCGTGGGCATCGGCCGCAACCTGGCCGTGTTCACCGACGTGGTGACGGGCGCCGACTCCTCGTCGCTGGTGGAGGTGCGCGGCCGCTGCGTGGACCACGCCGAGGAGCGCGACACGCCCAAGATGTACTGCAGCGCCGAGGGCGAGTGGCTGGTGCCCATCGGGAGGTGCGTGTGCTCCGCCGGCTTCGAGGAGCACAGAGACTCCTGCGTCGGTGAGTTCGAGCGCCGCTACGCGACTTACCCAGAATGCTTTGCAGTGTTTGTTGTTGACTTGTTCCCGATTCGGGAGCGGAACGAGCACACGGCCGAGGCTGCGTGGTGCAATGTTCTTTTGGGTAAGTCCGCCCGCCGTAGGAACAAGCAGAACAGAACACGAGGAGACAACATGTAAGCAGACATGGCACAACAAATGCAAGCGTGTAAAGCGCAGCGCATATTGTTTTGGAAATGCAGCTGGATGGGAGATGGGAGAAGCGTTGGAGGATTTCATGTCCGTATTGCAGTGGGAGAAAGTGTGTTATGGTTTGTGTTCTGTGTGAACATCAGTGGTGGAAGTACTCAGATATTAAATGTTACTTCTTTTAATTTACAAAATGAAAAAAATAATTTGCATCAAAATACACTTAAAGTACCAAAAGTAAAAGTACAAATTATGCATATTGTCCCATTTCATAATCATATATATATTATATTATTGTATTATGATTATTGAGGCATTAATGTGAAGCTATTTTAATTTACAGTTTATGACTTTCCATACTGCTGGGTAGCTTGTACATTTCTAGGGACCAATAAAGCCTTTATATAATAATACTAATTCTAATTTATTGATTGATTCTATTTTGTATTGTTAATTTTAATTTGCAAAGTAACTAGTAACTATAACGGTCAATGTACTGGAGTAAAAGGTATGTTTGCCTTTGTGATGTAGTGGAGTAGAACTATAAAGAATAAAATAGAATTAGAAAGTCATTTGGACAATATCGTTTGTGTTTTGATTTCAATAGCCTAGCTCACCAACCAGTGTGTCTACAATCAAGGCAGTGTTAATAATCACTTTAGAAGTTAAGCTGAATAGCTTTTTCTGTCAGGAGGCTAATTAATTATTCAGTCGTTTCAAATGGACTGGTTAATGATGTGAAATGTATTGGTCAAGTGTATTAGTTCTGCATTCGGTCAAGAGACTTGTGAGCGGTGAGGAATATGAAAGTGCCTCGTGGTGCTGCTGCTTCATAGAATGATTTTGTGTGTGAAACCCGAGTGCCTCAACTCCGGGATGTGAGTCGACAACTTGATGTTTGTTTGTTATTTATTTATTTTTATTTTCTTATCTTCTCCTCATTTGCTTTTTGTTCAATTTTTGATGGCTTGACCTCATTTGGGGGGCCTTAGCATATTTCAGGTTGCCACGGGTTACATTAATTAACCTATTAATCACAGAGCGATGGGTAATTAAACGCTAAAAGCATTTTGTCAGCTGAACCAGGCCGACGAGACATGCAACACCGCTTCACTAGCTACATCTCTCAGAGAGACCACACCGCCACCCCCCCTCTCTCCCCTGTCTGGTCTCAATACCACCTTAATACACACACACACACACACACACACACACACACACACAGACACGCACACACGTTTGCTCACACAATCATAATTACAAATCTCAACAGTTTAATCAGACGCAAAGCGAAAATCAACACAGTCCACCCTCTGTAGACGTGTGTTTACTGTGGTCGGCAGTATAAGTGTGCCTACTTATGCATGTTTGTCTGTCACCAATGTGCGGAGGCAAACGTAATAATTAGTAAATATATTGCGTGACAACTTAATTAACATTAGCATACACGTTGAAATCCAGGGCCGCTGTGTGTGTGTGTGTGTGTGTGTGTCTGTGCACTGTGGGGGAGGGGGGGAGAGAGAGAGAGAGAGAGAGAGAGAGAGAGAGAGAGAGAGAGAGAGAGGAAGAGAGGGAAGAGAGAGAGAGAGAGAGAGAGAGAGAGAGAGAGAGAGAGAGAGAGAGAGAGAGAGTAAAAAAGAAGAAAAGAGAGGGACAGAGCATGAATGAGAGAGGGAGGAATAGAAGGAGAGAGAGAGAGAGAGAGAGAGAGAGAGAGAGAGAGAGAGAGAGAGATGAAAAGAGAGAGACAGACAGAGCGTGGGAGAAAGAAGGAGGAATACAGGGAGATGTTGTCATGGTCTGATCCTCTCCTCTTCCTCTCTCTCTCTCTCTCTCTCTCTCTCTCTCTCTCTCTCTCTCTCTCTCTCTCTCTCTCTGCGTCTCTCTCGTCGCGCCAAACTGGGTCGGCGTGCTAATTCGCCCTTCACCAAACCCCAGCCGCAGTCACGCACAGCCAGCCAGACAGCCAGTCACACACACAGCCAGCCAGTCACACACAACCAGCCAGACAGCCAGTCGCACACACAGCCAGCCAGCCAGCCAGCCAGCAGCCAGCCCAGCCAGCCAGTCACATACAGCCAGCCAGCCAGTCAGCCAACCACCCAGCCAGCCAGCCAGCCAGCCCAGCCAGCCAGCCATCCAGCCAGCCAGTCAGCCAGCCACCCAGCCAGCCAGTCACACCAGCCAGTCAGCCAGCCAGCCAGTCACATAGCCAGCCAGCCAGCCAGCCAGCCAGCCAGTCATCCAGCCAGCCAGCCAGCCAGCCAGCCAGCCAGCCAGCCAGTCAGCCAGTCACACACAGCCAGCCATCCAGCCAGCCAGCCAGTCACACACAGCCAGCCAGCCCAGCGAGCCAGTCACACACGGTCAGCCAGCCAGCCAGCCAGTCACACACAGCCAGCCAGCCAGCCCAGCCCCGCTCCACACGGCTCACTGGGACTAAGAGACATGTAGCCTGCAGTACCGGAGAGCAGGAAGTGCACGAGACCGGAGAGAGAGAGAGAGAGAGAGAGAGACAGAGAGACAGAGAGAGAGAGAGAGAGAGAGAGAGCATGAAAATAGCAGTAAAAGAGCAGCCAGCTGTAGTGCTTAAAGACTTGTACGTGGGGCGGCCGGGGGAGGGGGGGGAGCGGGGGAAATGATTAAGAAATGAATGTGTGTGCGCACACAATGTGCCTGCCCCACTGCGTGGAGACTGGCGTGCACGTTTGGTTTGTGTGAGCGCACGTCTAAGTGATCCACCGCCGCCCCCCGTCACACACACACACACACACACACACACACACACACACACACACACACACACACCGCCCCCCCCTCACAGCAGCACGCGATGATGTGTGTGTGTGTGTGTTGTGTGTGTGTGTGGTGTGTGTTCTGTGTGTGTGTGTGTTGTGTGTGTGGTGTGTGTGTGTGTGGTGTGTGTTGTGTGTGTGTTGTGTGTGTGTGTGTTGTGTGTGGTGTTGTTGTTGTGTTGTGTGTTGTGTGTTGTGTGTGTTGTGTGTGTGTTGTGTGTTGTGTGTGTGTGTGTGTGTGTGTTGTGTGTTGTGTGTGTGTGTGTGTCTGTTGTGTGTGGTGTGTGTGTGTGTGTGTGTTTGTTGTGATGAATCAAACTAAACACACACTTACCCGTAAAAGTGTCACAGAGAGGAAATGCGAGGGAGAGAAAGCGAGAGAGAGAGGGAGAGAGGGAGAGGAGGACTCAAGTGGAGTAGTCGGCCAAATCCTTGTGTCCATTTGAGTTTACATCAAAACACTGAGCGTGCATGTGTGTGTGTGTGTGTGTGTGTGTGCATGTGTGCATGCGTGCATTGTGCACGTGCGCGCGTACGTTGCTTGCGTGCCTCCAGAAGCCGGTGAAGAATGTACTAAGTGCTTCCGTACAGCGAGGACACACTGATAGGAGACACACACACTTAGGCTGGTCACATTAACTCAACTCAACCGGCCCACCCTAGCCTGTCGCAGCACACACACACACACACACACACACACACACACACATGCCTACATGCACACACTCACACACGCCCACAAACGCCCACACATGCAGACACTTGAACACACCCACACGCATACACATATGCGCACCTGTGCAGACACATGCACAGCAGCAAAAGAAGAGAAAGTGTGATAGAAGAGAGAAAGCGAGAGAGAGAGAGAGAGAGAGAGAGAGAGAGAGAGAGAGAGAGAGAGAGAGAGAGAGAGAGAGAGAGAGAGAGAGAGAGAGAGAGAGAGAGAGAGAGAGAGACGGCGTGCTCACTCAGACATGTAGGTTAAGTGGACCACGACCTACTATCTAAATATACACACACATACTGTATATATACAGTATACAGTATATATCGTGTGTGTGTATGGTGACCTGGAGTCTGGATGGGGAGTCACTTCATGGTCATTTGTTTGTGTGTGTTTGTGATGTGAGATCCTCACAGATGTATTTCATTCATAGATCAAGAGCTGAAGCACTGTGCGTTTGAGGGCAGCCAAACTTTAAATTGACCAAAGTTACAACTCAGCGCCGTTGATCACGGCGACAGCTAAGCACAAAGCACGTGACTAACGCTAAACTAACGTGTTTTATGTGCTCTAATGAAGTGGCAAGGGTCCCCTTTGTGACGCATTCAAGCTGTTTTAAGTGACGAAAAGGCACTGAGGGTATTGTTGCCAAAAAGAAAGCGTGAACATAAATACAAAAGCGTTTACTGTTCCTGCCTCTGAAGATCCTTTATCATAATATTTGGTCCTTTTGATTTATTCATTTAGTTATTCTTGCTATTTCAAGCAACATTAGTACTGCCAGCAGTTATTAGGTCGTGAGAAATGGAGAGGAATGGACAGCTAAACAGTCATTGATCTTGCGGCACAAATATGCAACATTAGCATTTCACTGTCTCTTTTTTTTCCATTTTAGTTTCCAGACTATTGGGTTAGCGAGGACCACCGATGCTCCATTTCCAAGCTATTTTCAAAGTTGACTCTCCACCAATATGAGCCTGTGCTAATAGAACTCTATTTTTGGAAATGTAAATGAACAAAAGAGAGGATTTAGCTACCTGCTACAAAATCACTACTAATCGCAACCCTATTGTTTTACGAGTACAAGGTAATTACAGCCGTTTCTGTTTCATGTCTATATCCATTGCTTCCCGAGCAGAGTCTGAAGTGTGTGTGTGTGTGTGTGTGTGTGTGTGTGCATGCACGTGGGTGCGTGCATGCCTGTGTGTGTGTGTGTGTGTGTGTGTGTGTGTGTGTGTGTGTGTGTGTGTGTGTGTGTGTGTGTGTGTGTGTGTGTGTGTGTGTGTGTGTGTGTGTGTGTGTGCACGCGCCCAGCTGTCTGCGAGCAGCCATGTCACCCGGGCGCCTGGCAGCTCTTGTAATTTGTCACTTCTCCTTCTTAAGCAGACAACAATTATGGTCTCCTCCCGTCACCGAGGGGCTGAAGGATTGTTCAGGGCCTCTGACTCTCCTGTCAGCACACTATCTCCTCTGTCACTCAGCGGGAGGGAGAGGGCGAGAGACACACACACACACACACACACATGGTGTGAGAGAGAGAGAGAGAGAGCGGTTGGCAAGATTGTGACAAACCTATGTGTGTCTATGTACGTGTATGTGCACATGTGTGTGTGTGTGTGTGTGTGCCTGTGCACGTGAATGTGTGTGCTTCTGTGTGCTTCTGTGTGTGTGTGTGTGCTTGTGTGCATGTGTGTGTGTGTGCACGTGTGTGTGACAGTGAGGACGGACGGGAAGATGATGATGTGTGTACCCGGGGAAGGAAGAGAGAGAGAGAGAGAGAGAGAGAGAGAGAGAGAGAGAGAGATGAATAAAGAAACAGAGAAAGTAACATGGAGGGAGGGTGAAAGGAGGGTATTGATGTGGCCCAGCGAGGGCGGTGCAGGGAGGGGGCGGGGGAGAGGTGTGACACACCCACCACATAATGTGATCATTATCTGTCGCTGTGTGTGTGTGTGTGTGTGTGTGTGTGTCGTCGAGGAGAGGGTGGTGCGGCCCGGCGGTGGGCGACAGGTAGGAAGGGGATCTCATATTCATATTGCTGCCTTGACTTCCACATGTATTTAACCTCAACCGCCGCTACAGACGCCCAGACGAGACAACACCACCACCACCCCGGCGGAGCGAGGGGCTTTCAGAGCCCAAACCCCCCCCCCCGCCCCCCCTTATCTCTCTCACTCTCTCTGTCTCCCCTCTTCCCCTCTCACTCCCTCCATCACACTCCCCACCGCCTTCACTCTCTGTTTTTCCTCCTCTCACTCCGACTGTCAATTCCTCTCTCTGCTTTGGTCCACTTTTTTTTCTTTTTCTCTCAATCCGACGCCGTACACAGTCTCGGCACGAGCTCTCTCCAACGCTGTGTGTGTGTGTGTGTGTGTGTGCGTGTGCGTGCGTGTGTGCGTGTGTGCGTGTGTGCGCGCGCGTGTGTGTGTGTGTGCGTACGTGTGTGTGTGTGTGTGTGTGCGCGTGTGTTCGTGTGTGCGCGCGCGTGTGTGTGTGTGTGTGTGTGTGTGCAGATGTACTCGCTCTCCTACGTCATGGAGAACAGCGATCGCCTCATCAACTATCTTCGTCTTTA
>PIJE02000532.1:54603-62826 GCA_002895965.2 Coryphaenoides rupestris | reverse complement strand
CAACCAGAATGAGGAGGATGACGAAAGGATCCAGCCGGCCGTTACCGAGGGTACGCAGACACACACCATACCACACACACACACACACATGACGCACACACACACACGTACATGCACACACACACGATACATCTCCAGCATACAACACACACACACACACACACACACACACACACACACACACACACACACACACACACACACTGTGGACGCTAATCTCTTTATATGTCATTTCCTCTGAGATTCGCATCAACCCATTTGAACCACACTGAGGGTAATCATGTTTGTGATCAGACGAGGGCAGCGTGTTGCGAGGCGTGCTGGCGTGTTTACCAGCTAATTGAACGTCCCTGATTAAGTAGAGAGCTAACATAAACATAATGTTGACATCACCATTTAAACGCTACAGTGACTCCCTAAAGCAATACAACACATACACACACACACACACACACACACACACACACACACACACACACACACACACACACACACACACACACACACACACACACACACACACACACACACACACACACACACACACACACACATGCATACATGCACACACACACACACACACACACACATACAAGCATACATACATACCGTACATGCATACAGATACTCACATGCACACACTTGCTGAGGTGGGCACACACAACACACAACACAACACACACACACACACACACACACACACACACAAACACACACACACACACACCAACACACACACACACACACACGACATGCCTTGGAACGGTTCCAGGAAGACATATTTATTCACAATGTGTCTCATATGTTGAATCAGAATTTATGCAAATGCCACATTTTCTCATCGAGACAGAGATACAAACGTTGGAGTGAATCCAGTTTAGTTGCCGTGAATCCAGTTTAGTTGCCGTGACAACTCGTGCCCTCTGAACCCAACCTGGCTTGCTGGCATGCTCTGCCCGGGTTAACCCCGCATATCCTGCGGTAGCTAAGCAACCAGGACGTGTATCACGCATGCCATTGGTGAAGATGTCACCAGAAAGGGAATTCTGATGACCAATGATCAATTTGATTGTTATCATATCAGCTTATAATTAGTTTTTATTTTTTGTAATCTATGGGGGCACCATCTTGAGGATTGCTTGGCTGGTACAAATCCACATTTACATTTATTCATTTAGCAGATGCTTTCATCCAAAAGCGTCAAATCAAATCAAAGCAAAGCATAACGATCAACATTGGAGCAGATATTCTTTAATCACGTCTAAACAATGGGAAAACACATTGCATTCTTTGTAAAAATCTCTAAATACTGACATTTTTCACAGAATTAATTTCCAGTTGCTCCGATTAGTTCCAACTGCCTTTTCCAAATGTAGGAAGCACAAATTTCACACACACCTCGCTCGCTCGGTACACGGCTTGTAGTCCTAAAGTCTGTGTTGGATGTGAAAAACTATTACGCAATTATTTAGGGCATTATTAGCTCTTTTTTGTACATCTACATTATTAAACCCTTCCTAAAAGCTCACATCTCAATGGACCTCGACATCCTCTGCAGGATTGTATCTCCTCATCTTGTGTGTGTGTGTTGTGTGTGTGTTGTGGTGTGTGTTGTGTGTGTGTGGTGTTGTGTGTGTTGTGTGTTGTGTGGGTGTGCCGTGTGTGTGTGTGTGCACAAGTTCCAAGCCGCTGCTGAGACTTTGTGTTGTGTGTTGTCCTGCTTGCGTCGAACCTAATTACCTCTCTGTTGTGTTGCGTCTGGGCTGGGGTCCGGTGGAGGAGTGGATTTTTGACTTGGTTATTCCTGATGGGAGGCCAGATAAACGGTGACACTGGGAGGATGAGGGGGGGGTGATGAATGGAAAAAGAAAGACAAGAAAAGAATGAGGGAGAGAGACAGAAATAATGAAAACAAGGACTTGCTGTTAAAAGGTCTCTATTTTACCACCAGGTGTGAGTGGGATCAGCCATTACAAGCCGTTTCAAAATTGTCATGTGACTAAAAGTGTCATAGTGACATCACATGTGGGCGTGTCCACCCAGATGTATGATGACTAGATCAGTTTACCAGCCTACCCAGTGGAGGTAGATAGCGACGTCCTTATCTGTATCTGTATCTGTTCAACCAACAAAATAATCTGTGTCTGTAGTGAGTATCAAATGTACCTTCTAACAGTAATGCGTAACCTTTTCAATTCACTATTGCTTGCGATCAATTTTTTTTTTACATTTTTGGGAGAATGGTTGGAGAGACGCACAGCAAGGCAGCAGTGATTTTGTGTTCTGTCACGAGATTTGGAGGGAAATTAATAATTCTCACGGAAAATTACGAGTTTGACTCCCCGACAGGTCCAGAGATGAAACAAACGAGATGTCCTGAGATTGGTCTGCGACGCATCAGCGAGCCTCTGGATGACGCTCACAGGACCGCACTGTGTTATGCTCCACTTTGGGGCTTTTTGTCTGTGACTTCCGAAAGCTCGTCTGCGACTGGAAAAACAGTCTCAAATCATGTAGAGTGACTTAGTGAAATCAAAGTCAGATGCTTCCAACAGAATGGAAATTTTTTATCATGTTGCCACATATCCACAATGATATGAATGGATTTGAAGAAGTAGCTGGTTGGTACACAGTCAATCATGGACTTTTTCCCCCCCCCGAATAATAACGCACCTATTCAACAAAAACAGATATCTGTTAATATCGCATTTATCTGTGCTTTCCCGAATAACATTGTCACATTGGAGTGTCACATCCCTACTACCTAGTGGACTGTACCAACCGGCAAACTGATCTAGCCATCATACATCTAGGTGGACCCTCCCACCTGTGATGTCACAATGACAATTTTAGTCACGTGACAATTTAAAAAAAGGCTTGTAACGGGTTAATCAAGCTCACACCTGGTGGTATAATAGGGCCCCTTTAAGTCATTAGCCAGAATGACGTGTGTGGTGGTGGTTGTTGTTGTTGTTGTTGGTGGTGGTGGTGGTGGTGGTGGGCATAGTGGCAGTAAAGGAGGGACAGAGAGGATGAGAGAGAGAGAGAGAGAGAGAGTGAGCGCAGCAGCAATATACAAGAAAAGAAAGAGAGAAAGAAAGAATCATATCTTGGCGAGACACGGCGCTGTTGTGTCACTCAAACTTCTTCCCCGGCCATCTCCGCCGCCATTGGCCAGAGTCCGATCTGCGTGGCAGGTGCTGAGTGGCACACATGAGCGCACAAAGCAACCGACGGGCAGTTTCACCATCGTGAACACACACACACACACACACACACACACACCAACACACACACACACACACACACACACACACACACACACATCCCACAGGAAAGCAGAGGTGTGTACAGTGCATTTGACACAAGCCTGAGGCAGACTGAGTGTGTTCATATCGCACAGCAACAGTGGTCACGTTTACATGGACAGCAATATTCCGACCTTTATTATTATTGATATATTATTTATATATTGACCTTATTCTCCATAAGACGATATTATGATTACGGTGTTTACAGAATTGACAATTGCAGAGTTTTTTATAGAATATTCGATTCTTATTCCCATTTACCTGTTACAGAGCATAGTCCGATTAATGATGCACACATTATGTCTCGTACGTTCGACTTTCAAGTATAAATAATATAAATCTCGGTTGTTTTTGGGAGGGGCGGTGTTAGGGGGGGTTGAGGTGAGACCCAGGCGCACAGCAAAATGGAGGAGGTGTAGGTTGAGGTTCAAGCCCAAAAGGCTTTTTAATTCCACAAAGGATTTGCCACAGAGGATGCCACATAAATAATGGATCCAGGGGGGAATGGCTCGAACTCAGCAGGAGGGTCCGGGATTCTGGAGAAGAAGAACTTTATTAATCCACACTTTCATGGTCACAAACACAGCATGCTGGAAGTGGTGACCGCCAATCACACACATGCAGGGAGGCCTGCGGAAATTAAGTCTCTGCATTTGACCCATCCCTTGTAATGATGCCCCTCCAGGGGCAGTGGGCAGCCGTTTACGTTTACCAGCAACTCCAGATCTTGCATCCACGTCTTGGTCAGAGATTCTTCGCATGTTTTTAATTGGGGTTCTTACTGTGGAAGGAGACCCCGCAGAGCACATGCAAACTCCACACAGAAAGGCCAGGAGATCACCCACCTGGGCAACCCAGAGTCAATAGCGCCCCAGGCGGGAATTGATCCCAGAACCTTCTTGCTGTGAGGCAGCAGTGCAAGCACTGTGCCCCCGTGCCCCCTATGGGGTGAGAAGGGATGAGAAGGAGAAGGGAGGTGAGGGATAGAGATCCCGGGTGAGGCAAAAAGGCAAAAAGTGCTTGGCGCAACAACTGCGAAAAGTTACGTTGGCGAGAGATAACTACTACAGTGTGTGATACGGGAGATACGTTACCACCTGTAGTTTAGGGAAAGATCTGGCGCTGAGTGGAGTGCAGGCCAGGTTCTTGTAGGGCGAGGGCAGGTGCGGTGGTTGGGAATGGGGCGCCGGTGCGGAGAGTCGCGCTGTATGCAGCGTCACTGCTGCTCTGCCGTTGCGCCCCGCCGAGTGGGAGGAGCCTGTCGAGAGGACAGGGCCGGCGGGGGATGGGGAACGTGAGCGCCTGACAGCCGGGGGGGGAACTCCGGGGAGTCGGAACGCCGTATCCCCGGACCACGGCGGCGCACAGAGGAGCGCGAAGGGCGCGTAGCGGGAGGGGAAAGGGGCGGACGTGGAGGCGAGGATAGGCGAGCCGTAACAGGCGGATGACCATTAATTGATATACACAACATTATTAGTCTACATTAATATTATTCAATGGAATGGATGGCTTCATTTAGGATGAAATGTATTTCCTGGATTAGGCTACCTTCGTTTTAAAATATATAATCTTAATTTCACATTCCATGTATGAAATGGCCCAAATGTATCACTTTGAATGTAGGCTACTTGATTAAGTCTTACCAAATGATTTAAACAACAGCTTGAAATGATTCCATCCGACGCGTTTTGAGCCCATTACCCATTGAGGGGGAGAAAATCCGAGCCGTGCAGGACTCTGATGCCAGGCCCTGCGCCGCCAAGCAGGTGGCGACTTCTGTACGTGACGCAAAATGCTGCGAAATCTCCAATAAGACGTTATAGTGCGATTAAGATGTATACATGTCTACATAATGCGAAGATCAGAATACTCCACTTGTCTTATTCCGAGTCCCTTATTCGGGTTAAGGTAATCAAAAAGTGCTGTTTGTCTTAATCAGTTTAGATTCAAGATTCAAGAAGTTTAATCGTCACACAGTGAAATTAAAAAGTGGCGATGCCCAGTGGAATGTGCAACAGAACAATACAAATATCATAAATATCACAATTGAAGGGAAATCATTAAATAATATCGTTAATATCGGAATATTGCTGTCCATGTAAACGTGGACAATGATTGGCAAACATCCTCTTACAACACATTTAAAAACACACCAGGCAACTTTACTGGCAGGTTCTTAGAGATTGGGCAACAAATCCCTCTAGTAAACTACCAGGACACACACACTATTTGGGCTGAAAATATGTGCTTTCTAATCGGTCCACACACACACACACACACACACACACCACACTCTCACCCTGACTTAACAGGCACTCACACACACACACACACACACACCCTGGCTCAACACACACACACACACACACACACACACACACACACACACACACACACACACACACACACACACCACTCAACACACACACACACAGTCACACACCCTGACTCAACACACACACACACACACAGACACACACATACCCTGAGTTAACACACACACACAGACACACACATACCCTGAGTTAACAGGCACACACACACAGACACATCCCGACTCAACACACACACCCTGGCTCAACACACACACACACACACACCCCGCGACTCAACACACACAAAAACACACACACACACACACACACACACACACACACACACACACACAGCCCCGACTCAACACACACCACCCCCCCACCCCCCCCCAACACACACACACACACAAACACACACACACACACGTGGCAAATCGGTTTTAATCTGGTGAATTATTGATGGGCAGATAGCGTGGCACCCTAGGCCAGCGGTGTTGTCAGAGGGCGTCTCTCTGAGCTGTTAGCGGTGACAGTAAAGAGGCAGGCGACGGGGAAGTGGATCCCCGCGCCGCTGGCAGACCCCCCCCCCCCCCCCCCCCCACTGCAGGGACCACAACGCTGCGGCCAATGATTTCCTGCCTCCACCTCTTAATGTGGAGTTAAACTGATGGACATGCGGTGGGGTGTGCCCTCCGTGTGTGTGTGTGTATGTGTGTGTGTGTGTGTGTGTGTGTGTGAGATGGAGAGGGAGGGAGGGAGGGAGGGAGGGAGGGGGCGAGAGAGAGATAGAGGGAGAGAGAGAGAGAGAGAGAGAGAGAGAGAGAGAGAGAGAGAGAGACTATTAGAGAGTGCACATATTGCTTCATGTTTGCTCGTCTTGTGTGGGTGTGTGTGTGTGTGTGTGTGTGTGTGTGTGTGTGTGTGTGTAGTAGAACTAGAACGAACAATCAGAAAGTTTTGATTCATCTCATTATCATCTTGAAGCTTTCATTGTGTTCATAGGCTGTTTATCAGATTCTTATTTGTATTTTGCCCACACAAGCAGACTGTATTCCTGTGGGTGTGTTTATGTCTATACAGTATGTGTGTTGCTGGGTGGAAAGGATGGAATGGGAGTATGGGATCGTAGTCTAGACCAATGGGATGAGAGAAAAGCTCCTTAAACAATTGTGTCACCAGGTGGTTCTCATCTCAGATCTGTGGTGGAGTCCTTTATGAAGAATGTGTCGTTAGGGTTAGGTTTTGCTGATAAAGTTTGTTTCAAATCTTTCTTTTTTTCGCACAATCTATTGTCCCTGTTGATTAGCTTTGTAATCAATGTGTCTTGTGTAAAATGTTGAGTTTTGTGTAAAACTGCCTGTGTTACACCTTTTACCTTTATGTATCGATAATATAAAATCAAATACAATATAATAAATATTCCAAATGTGGTGAAATAAAAAGCTGAAAGAAAACAAAGCCATCACACACACCCACACACACGCAAGCTGTCGATAAGCTTTTAAAGCTTCACGCTCCAGGTGACTCGTGCGCCTCTCTCTCTCTCTCTCTCTCTCTCTCTCTCTCTCTCTCTCTCTCTCTCTCTCTCTCTCTCTCTCTCTCTCTCTCTCTCTCTCCAACCATATTGCCCGTGACCTGTCACCACTCCCCTTCCTCCACACCTTCCACTTCCTCCCTCTTGTTCCGCTGTTTTACCCTCTGTCTCGCTCCCTCACACACACACACACACACACACATGCACACACACACACAAATTACACACACACGCTCCCCCCATCAGACAGAGCGTAATGGTGACAGGCATTGAATCGGATAATTAACATCCGTTTTAATGCTCATTAGCCAGGGTGCTTTTGTCTCGTTTGATTTTGTAATTACCAGTTGTGCGTTGTGTTGTGCTGTGTTGTGTTGTGTCGTGTTTTTGTTTTTTCTTCCACGGAGGAGAAAGTGTGCGATGTTCGTGTTGGGACGGCTTAATCAATGCCATTGATTTGATCCCAGCGGGAGAGAGGCTGGCTCTGCCTTATTCCTGTCTCCGCCTCTCCTCCTCTCCGCCTCTGCGTTGACGTTCCCCGAGCAGAGGAACAGGGAAACGGGGAGAAATTAGCTCATCGACGACCGGGTGGCTGCCACACGCCCCCGATAACCACATGATTAAATACCAAGTAAACGTATACGATCGCAGCGGGCTGCTACACATCCACACACACACACACACACACACACACACACACACACACACATGTACACACACATGTGCATGCACACACACATATGTACACACACATACTTACTCCGATAAATCCTCCTCAGTCCACACGTAGTTTACACACTATGCGTTTGTTCTGTCTCAACGAGGTCATTCCATCAGGCGCTGAATGAATGTGTAAATGTGACATCACAGCGGAGCAGGGGAACCCCACTAGCCACCCCACTAGTCACCCGACTAGCCACCCGGCAAGCCACCCCACTAGTCACCTGACTAGCCACCCCACTAGTCACCTGACAAGTCACCTGACTAGCCGCCCCACTAGTCACCTGACTAGTCACCTGACTAGCCACCCCACTAGTCACCTGACTAGTCACCTGACTAGTGG
>PIJE02000532.1:49603-52103 GCA_002895965.2 Coryphaenoides rupestris | reverse complement strand
ACACACACACAGGCACACACACAGGCACACGCACAGGCACACACACACACACACACACACACACACAGGCTCACACGCACAGGCACACGCACAGGCACACACACACACACACACACACAGGCTCACACACATAGGCACACACACACGCACAGGCACACGCACACACACACATACACACACACACAGATGCACACGCACACAGACACACAGGCACACACACACACACACACACACACACACACACACACACACAGACACACACACACAAACGTACACACACAGACACACATGCTCACACGTACACACACACACACAGGCACACACACACGAGACGAGCAAACATGAAGCAACATGTGCACTCTTCAAACAGTTTTACCATGAATGGACACCTCCCTAATAGAGTCTTTCTCTCTCTCTCTCTCTCTCTCTCTCTCTCTCTCTCTCTCTCTCTCTCTCTCTCTCTCTCTGTCTTTCTCTTGCTCTCTCTCTCTCTCTCTGAATTTCCCTTCCATTTCTTCTCTGCCCTCTGACCAGACGTAATATTTAACAATCCGATACGGCCGTATTCAGCACAACAGAAATATTGGAAAATGATGTTGTTATTATTTAAATACGGCCCAACATATTATTTTGGAAAGTAAGAATGAATAAGGTCACGATCATAGTCAGGTGTGTAGAATATTCTCACCGTCGTCGCCTGTGCTATCTATGTGTACAAATGGGTAATATCTTCCTCCTTCATAACCCCCCCCCCCCCACACACACACACACACACACACACACACACAACCTGTGTCGAGTGCATCACCACGGCGACAGTAGGCTGTTGGCTCCCAGCACCCCTGCAGCACCCCCCTAACCTCCCACACCGTGGGGAGATGTGTCTTACTGTGGCAACGTGTGGCTTTGTGTACGTGTGTGTGTGTCTGTAGTATATTTATGTGTTTTTATGTTTGCATATTTTTGTGTCTAATAGTGTGTGTGTGTGTGTGTGTGTGTGTTTTAAATGTGTGTGTATATCTTTTGTTTGCTTACTTCCATGTCTGTTGAAATTGTTGTGTGTGCATATCTGTGTGTGTGCACGCGCGTCTGTGTATGTACGTACTATATTTGTGTGTTCTTATGTTTACATATTTTTGTGTGTGTCGAATAGTGTGTGTGTGTGTGTGTGTGTGGATGTGTGTTTTAAATGTGTGTATATCTTTTTATGTTTGGATATTTACATGTCTGTTGAAATTGTTGTGCGTGCATATGTGTGTGTGTGTTTTTATATTTGCTTATGTTTGTGTGTGTTGATTAGTCTCTGTGTGTGTGTGAGTGTGGATGTGTGTTTTAAATGTGTGTGTATGTCTTTTGATGTTTGCATATTTCCATGTCTGTTGAAATTGTTGTGTGTGTGTGTGCATGTGTGTGTGCATGCGTACTATATTTGTGTCTCTTTATGTTTGCATATGTTTGCGTGCGTCAAATAGTGTGTGTGGATGTGTGTTTTAAATGTGTGTGTATCTTTTTACGTTTGCATATTTCCATGTCTGTTGAAATTGTTGTGTGTGTGTGTGTGTGTGCGTGGGTGTGTGCGTGGGTGTGTGTTCCCGTTAAACTGGTGCGTGTGTGAGTGAGACTTCAAAGGGCTGTCTCTCTCTCTCTGCCTGATGAACCAGTTGTTTTCTCGTGTTTATTGTGACCCGCTTTTCAACTTGCGGGAAGAAAAATGAAATAAAATCAAAAGAATGGAGGGATTATCCAGATGAGGGAGAGACAGAAGCAGTCTGGGATAAATATTGCAGCTACAAATTGTTTCTTTTCTGTGTGAAGGCTCCTGTGAGATAACGCTGCTGCCCCCCAATCTGTTCTGATCTCTCACACACACACACACACACACACACACACACACACACACACACACACACACACACACACACACACCACACACACACACACACACACACACACACACACACACACACATGCCTGTGTGCTGCTTGTGCTTGTGTGCGTGTGTGTGTGTGTGTGTGTGCACGTGTGTGTGTGCACATACAGTACTTGTGTTTGCGTGTGCATCTGTGTCTGTTTGTGTGTGCATGTGTGTGTGTGTGTGTGTGTGTGTGTGTGATTGTGCTCAGACAGATCCTAACCTAATCCCCATGCAGCTTGATCATGTTTTGTACACTTTGTCGACTTGCTTTTATCTACTCAACCCGCCAAATGTATATAATGTTTGCCTTGTCCATTTCCTACTCCACTTCAATCTATTCTGCTGTGGCTCGACATAAACGGACGGTGTGTTGTGTACGGGGATGTGTAGGCTCTCCACTCTCTACCTTTTGAGGACAAATTGAACACAGGAACATTTATGGGGGAAGTGCGGGTGAATCTATGCACAAAGCATTCGTTCGTTCGACAATAGCATTCGTTTTTCTTTGAAAGACAGCTTATCAGAAGTCCCAATTTCAACAGAGTGCCTCGATGTAGTTCAGAGAATCTGTGGACGAGCGGAGAA
>PIJE02000532.1:40000-45807 GCA_002895965.2 Coryphaenoides rupestris | reverse complement strand
TGCAATCAATTCTTGAAGAAGAAGAAGACAGGAGAACTGCTGGCAGAGAAAGCAGTATTCCATCGCAAGATCTTAAGGCTCCAGACTCTTCTCTCACTTTCTCTCTGTCCACGCTGGCGTTGGCTCACTCTGTGTGTGTGTGTGTGTGTGTGTGTGTGTGTGTGTGTGTGTGTGTGTGTGTGTGTGTGTGTGTGTGTGTGTGTGTGTGTGTGTGTTGTGTCAAGTCACCTTCCTTTTTTTTAACAAGGGCCTTCCCCCCCCTGTGTAATACCTTTTGGGGACATTGTGTATCACTTCCCGGCCAAGTTTAACAAATAGTGGGAAATATGCCATATTTTCTGGATGTTCCAATGAAAGATAAAATTCAAGCTTTGCAAAGAGTACAACAATTATTTTATATTCTCTTTATTTTGGCACTAACTTGCGTGTTTGCACGTCTTGGCATTATTGTTCAAACTGTGGTTGCGACCCATAAGTGGGTTGTTGCAGGAGAGCAAACAGGTCACCAGATGGCCACAATAAAAAGATTTCTAAAAAAATAAATGAAATAAACTAAAATATATGCAAGACTGTTTCATCTGATGTTTCATCTGATGTTTGATGTTTGAGGGCTAAAACAGGGAATACCGTATTGAATAATTAGCATATTCAATCTCAAATATCTAATCTCTTTTTTTTGCATAGTAAAGAGGGGACTGTATTAAATGTGAAATGATCGTGACCTTATTCATTCTTACTTTCCAAAAAATAATTGTACGATATCCACTCAACATATTTAGAGGGTCCTGGTACCGCCACACATGGTTCACCACGTTGGAAAAGGTTCCAGCAGGGTAGAGATTTAGATTTAGCTTAGCTTATACCTACAAAATAACATATAAGGATGAAATATTATTTGTTGAACGTGTTAAATATTGTATGTGTTCATTGTTGTTGGGCATCAATAATTTATTGATGCAAACTTGTCAACTTTCGTGAGATTTGACGTTTTGAATGCAAAATAGGTCATTCAAGTGAATCGTGTAGCTCTGCAATAAAAGTATTTCTGGGGGTGGGAGGGCGGTCTCGTTCCTAAAAGTCATCTGCGGTAGTGTTGTTCTGCTGCTCTGTAATCTGTTCAATACTAAACCAATAGAAACAAAGGTTTGACTCACAAGGCAGATTCCCCATGAATATATAATCCTGATTGGCAGATTTACAAAAAAATTACCTGCTAAAAATCAGCTAAACTCAGCTGTGTCCCAACAGAGTGACCGCATTGAGGAGGGTTGCCGATACCGTTGTTTGTCGGACTCCAGATAGGCCGGTACCTTAAGGCTCTCAAACTATCTTTACTAATGTTGAAGATATCTTTTCAGCCATGTACCCCTTTCACCAGTACAAACCATTTGGGCTCTTAGCATCACTTTCAGCATCACTTCTCATGACCTGAGCTGAAGTCACAAAATGTTCTCTTTTAAATAAAATGTGGGTGCCTCAGCAATGTGACTCTGCTGCCATTGTGTTAGATAATTTCTCCCCTGAAAAGCACCAAGCCAGAGGGGGTCGGAGCTCGGTCGTTCTCCTTCTTTCTCCTGGTTTTTAGAAGATTTGAAGTACCCCTAGGGGTACATGTACCCCCATTTGAGAAACACTGCCTTATGGCACTGATATGACTAATTTCTAATGCTGTAATGATAATGTGTACTCTGTAGTAGCTGGAATTATGTATACATAGTTACTTTCTTGATGTGTCAGCTTGCTAATTAACGCACTAACTTCATCTCGTTCCACAAATGTGTTTAGCTGTACTTTAGAGCTAATCTGCTCCATGTTTTCTGCCTCCATTGGTTCTAAACACACCAACAATGGATTGTTTACAAAGAGTTTGACAGTGAAATATCTATGAAGGCTTCGAGTTTCCTGGTTTAAGATGAGATGTTTTTATTTGATTGGATTTATTATTGACCTTGGACTTCAGGCCTAGCGAGAATAGACTCTTTTCACAGCAGGAAAGAACCCAGGAGTAGCTCATAGCATTATGTGTCCGTTTGATTTAGGTCTGGCAGTGTACCGCTGCAGACACAACTCGTCCAGTAAATATACATTGACTGTGTTGCAACAGATAAATAATACAATGGATGCTATGTTTTGTGGAAGAGACCACTCTCAGCCAAAGTCCAAAAGTAGGCCTGGGTTTTACATGAACTATAAGCATGTACAGGGCTGCAAATATGGCCGGAATTATTATCTTTAGAGATAATAATGACACCAATAATAGTAGATATCATATTTTATTGATTTATGAATCTCTATAAATGTATCCTTTTGACTCGACAGACAATGAAGTTTGTTTGTTTGCAAAAAAAAATGGTGATCCTAATGGGGGTTATCCACAATGGCTGAATTAGTTTTTAGGCAGATGCAAATGAACGTAAAAGTTATATAAAGCAGATAGCTTTCAAGTTGTCACCTTTTAAACCCCTGAGCCGTGTGCATGCTTGAACACCAGAAATAGTATGACTGCTTCTACAATATTACTAATTATTATCAACAATAATAGTATAATATTAGTTCCTATATGGCCACTGCAATATTAATAATAATGCTAAATGAAAATAGTATAATATTAGTTAGTAGGTCACTACAATATTAATAATAATGCTAAATGATAATAGTATAATATTGGTTCCTAGGCCACTACAATATTAATAATGATGCTAAATTATCATAGTATAATATTTACGTTTGTGAAACCTTACTCTAACCCTAACGACTAAACTCACTGAAGCGTAGTCGATGGAGACACTTCAGTAGAAGACCTCCACTGAAGTGTCGTGGATAGGGTTCCAGTGTTTGTTGTGTCTAATCTCTGCCTTGATGCGCGCTTTCATCTCCACCTGCGACAGAAAAGAACGATGGAAATGAGCAGCTGTGGGAAGTCTCACACAAAGACCTCGCCGGGTCCTCGCTCTGCGCCGCGTGGACCTGGCGAGGACAGCGAGAACACGACGTCTTTGTCTTAATAAATAAAAACGGAAAGGTTGCTTTAGTGGCTGCAAGGGAGGGTGTCTGGGTAGACGCTGCTGGATAACTTCATCTGAGGACAGAGTGCAGATTAATTGAAAGGAAAAAGGGGGGCGAGAGACACAGACAGAGAGAGTGGAGAGAAAGCGAGAGAGCGGGAGAGAGGATTGCAGATTCCAACTTAGTGGAACTGACAATGACAGCATGTGTTCCACAGCCACATGAGCCTGGGAAGAAGTTAATTGCCGCTATGTGTGTGTGTGTGTGTGTTTGTGTGTGTGTATGTGTGTGTGTGTATGTGTGTGTGGGTGTGTGTGTGTATGTGTGTGTGTGTGTGTCTGGGTGTGTGTGTGTCTGGGTGTGTATGCGAGCTCAAAATATTCAGAGCATATCTCATGTGTCTGTGTGGATGTCTGTACCTATGCGTCAATGCCCATGGGCATTCCTTAATGTTGTTTGGATGCTCAAATGAATTTCTGTGTTTGTGCACCTGTAGGCAGACAGTGTGTGCGTGTGTGTGTGTGTGTGTGTGTGTGTGTGTGTGTGTGTGTGTGTGTGTGTGTGTGTGTGTGTGTGTGTTTGTGTTTTTCTTGTGTTGTGCAGTTTCTCGTTGTGCTTTGTCGTTTGCTGTTGTGGTTCCTATTTGTTATTGTGATTCCATTGTGTTTTTTGATTTGATGTTGAATGGGGAAATAAATGTTGACTATAACAGAAACATAGTGGAACTGGTGCTAAGTAAGGATGAGCTACTGTGTAAAATAGAGGAAATATATCGACTTAATGTGCAAACATCAAGGCGAGTATTTTATTGAAACTGCTGATAAAAGATGGTGGTCGTCTTGTTCAAGTCTCTTTATTCCAATGTGACGACGCACACATTAGCTCTGGCTTCTGTGCGAAAGCAAAACAGATTTTTGTGCATTTGTTCCTTTTTCAGTGACGTGCTCGCACAACGGAACAGCAGAGACCTGCAAGTCGTTTCAATGTGATATGTTTTTAGTGATGAAATAATTTCAACAGAAATAATTTGCAAAGCAATTAAATACCCATTACCCATTCTCTTTTTTTCCCCCCAGAAAACTTGGAAAGTGAAAGAGTTTGAGACAGGGAGGGATGATGTTAGTGAATGATGTTAACAGCTATATATATAGTTTTGGGTTTTTTTGGACTATTATTTGATTTTTTGGGTACTATTGTATTATTGGACTTACAATGACATTAGACTGACAGGGGTAGACCTTCAATTACACGAGGAACTCGGCTACATAGCATGCAGGCTCTCTCACTGCACTGGTCACTTATCATTTATCATTATACTTTATCATCACCCATTTTTTGCTAGTATAAGAATATTACTGTGCTGCACACGGACACGTTTAATACATTTTTGCACCAAGAGCCAGAGTATTGCTACTTTACTTGTCACTTTTTACTTTTTACAGTACTTATTAGGTTCTATATTACTAATTGTTCAGAGTTGTTTTCATATTTATGTTTATAACAATATTGTTTGGAAGAAAACTTTTTGTTGTACTTACTCGGTACTATTACCAATTGTTTAGAGTTGTTTAGAATTTATGTTTAGAAAAATAGTGAAGGAGTGAATGGGGAGTAAGCATTCCATTGTACTTACGTATTACATATGGCAATAAAGGAATCTTGAATCTGGAATATATATATCCTTATATATATGGGATAATCAAGACGTAGGTGTAAAAGTTCTGAAGGCACGACGTGGAGGCAAGGAGCTTCTACTTAATGCACACCAACAAGTTGATTATCCTATACCATGGTCCTTTGCCAACACTATTAAAAAACAGTTTTTACATTTTTGTAAAAAACCTGTTGCACTGAAAATCAAAAGGTTATGAAGCAAGACCTTACTGGAAATGATACAATTCAAGTCCCTTTTACAAACAAGCCGATTATGGCCACGGTATAAATCACACCAGGGTGAGGTTAGCAAAGGTTATGTATTAATAAACAATTTCCTCTGCTGCATCCAATTCTTCAAAATTGATTGAAACAAATATTAAAATCAGCCATCGGTGTCTTTTCCTTCTGGGTCGTCAGTTTATCAAGTTGATAACTAAGGTTACAGGTTGGCTAGCAGAGGAATTTAGAAGTGATTAAACTTAAAATTATTATATTCATCAGAATTATATTCATAATCATAATGCATTTGACTTCAAGCGCTTTTCAAGGTGCACAATTCTTCACATTTCACATTTAAAATAAATATATGTACTTATTTTTGGTATTTTTACATGCATACCTATTCTAAGTACCCTTGTGATCTCCACTCCATCAGGACAACATACATCACAACTACTCCACTCTGAAGTCTAAGAGCACCAGTGCTGTGGTCTCAGGCCTGAAGCCCGGCACCAAGTACATCTTCCAGATCCGGGCCAGAACCTCGGCAGGCTGCGGACGCTTCAGCCACAACATCGAGATCCAGACTGGGAAAGCAGGTGTGTGAGTGTGTGTGTGTGTGTGTGTGTAAATGTGTGTGTGTGTAAATGTGTGTGTGTGTTAGGCTTTGCGTCAAACGTTAAAATGTCAGAACAGAGAAAGTATGAAGCAATCATTCCCTGAAAGAGATCCCGGCCTTATATTTTTTGTAATCCATAGCCCTTTAGTCCGGTTTTGGGGGCGGTGGGGGGGAGGGGGGTGGAGGACTTGTTTGTTTCTGATCTGGCACAGATACAGAGCTTCCCCCTCACACCACACACCCCAGTCGGTCTGCACAGCAGGGGCGGGGGGGGGGGCGGGGGGGTGCTCTGGGCCGTGGACTTGGC
>PIJE02000532.1:17500-35000 GCA_002895965.2 Coryphaenoides rupestris | reverse complement strand
TCCGTCCGAGGTGCTCGCCATCCGCCAGGAGAACGCCAGCCAGAACACCGTCAGCCTGCAGTGGCACGCGCCGCACCAGCCCAACGGCGTCATCCTGGAGTACGACATCCAGTACTACGAGAAGGTGATGCGCGCGCACACACACACACACACACACACCCCTACACACACAACACGGGATCAGAGGCAATGAAAACAATAATTTAAGTGAGGATGTTGGGGGCTTTTAAATGGCCCTGTAAAATGTACATTTTACAGGGCCATTTACATTTAAGGCATTTGGCAGACGCTTTTATCCAAAGCGACTGACAAAGAGTACATTTATTGAAGGAGAGGCAGCAATATATCACTGTGGTACCTGAAGATAAGAATAGAGCTGTTTTCGAGCATTCATATTTACGAGACGAATAGAACGAGTTTCATAATTGCTAAGTTGCCTGCATAAGTAGCTGGAATAAGAACAGACGTGCCATTCTGAGCACACTATCAACATCTAAGAACGTACAATATGCTAAGCAATACTATTAATAATGCCAAGACGTGCAAACACGCAAGTTAGTGCCAAAATAAAGAGAATATAAAAGAATTGTTGTACTCTTTGCAAAGCTTGAATTTTATCTTTCATTGGAACATCTAGAAAATCTGGCATATTTCCCACTATTTGTTAAACTTGGCCGGGAAGTGATACACAATGTCCCCAAAAGGTATTACACAGGGGGGGGGAAGGCCCTTGTTAAAAAAAGGAAGGTGACTTGACACACACACACCACACACACACACACACACACACACACACACACACACACACACACCACACACACACAACACACACAGATGTGAGCCAGGACCGGGAGGGGGGAGGGGGGGGAGGGGCCGTCAAACTGTGGTTGCGACCCCATAGTGGGTTGTTGCAGGAGAGCAAACAGGTCACCAGATGGCCACAATAAAAAGATTTATAAACAAAATTAATAAAATAACTAAAATATATGCATGACTGTTTCATCTGATGTTTCATTTGATGTTTGATGTTTGAGGGCTAAAACAGGGAATACCGTATTGAATTAATTTGCATATTAAATCTCAAATATCTAATCTCTTTTTTTGCATAGTAAAGAGGGACTGTATTAAATGTGAAATGATCGTGACCTTATTCATTCTTACTTTCCAAAAAATAATTGTACGATATCCACTAAACATATGTAGAGGGTCCTGGTACCGCCACACATGGTTCACCACGTTGGAAAAGGTTTCCAGCAGGGTAGAGATTTAGATTTAGCTTAGCTTATACCTACAAAATAACATATAAGGATAGAATATTATTTGTTGAACGTGTTAAATATTGTATGTGTTTCATTGTTGTTGGGCATCAAATAATTTATTGATGCAAAACTTGTCAACTTCGTGAAATTTGACGTTTTGAATGCAAAATAGGTCATTCAAGGTGAATCGTGTAGCTCTGCAATAAAGTATTTCTGGGGGTGGGAGGCGCGGTCGTGTTCGTAAAAGTCATCTGCGGGTAAAGTCATCTGCGCTAGTGTTGTTCTGCTGCTCTGTAATCTGTTCAATACTAAAACCAATATAAACAAAGGTTTTGACTCTACAAGGGCAGATTCCCCATGAATATCTAATCCTGATTGGCAGATTTACGAAAAAATAACCTTGCCAAAGAATCAGCTAAACTCAGCGATGTCCCAACAGAGTGATCGCATTGAGGAGGGTTGCCGATACCGTTGTTTGTCGGACTCCAGATAGGCCGGTACCTTAAGGCTCTCAAACTATCTTTACTAATGTTGAAGATATCTTTTCAGCCATGTACCCCTTTCACCAGTACAAACCATTTGGGCTCTTAGCATCACTTTCAGCATCACTTCTCATGACCTGAGCTGAAGTCACAAAATGTTCTCTTTAAAATAAAATGTGTGTGACTCAGCAATGTGACTCTGCTGGCATTGTGTTGGATAATTTCTCCCCTGAAAAGCACCAAGCCAGAGGGGGTCGGAGCTCGGTCCTTACTGCGGATTCTCCTTCTTTCTCCTGGTTTTTAGAAGATTTGAAGTACCTCTAGGGGTACATGTACCCCCATTTGAGAAACACTGCCTTATGGCACTGATATGACTAATTTCTAATGCTGTAATGATAATGTGTACTCTGTAGTAGCTGGAATTATGTATACATAGTTACTTTCTTGATGTGTCAGCTTGCTAATTAACGCACTAACTTCATCTCGTTCCGCAAATGTGTTTAGCTGTACTTTAGAGCTAATCTGCTCCATGTTTTTCTGCCTCCATTGGTTCTAAAACACACCAACAATGGATTGTTTACAAAGAGTTTGACAGTGAAATATCTATGAAAGGCTTCGAGTTTCCTGGTTTAAGATGAGATGTTTTTATTTGATTGGATTTATTATTGACCTTGGACTTCAGGCCTAGCGAGAACAAATTGCCTCCAATAGACTCTTTTCACAGCAGGAAAAACCCAGGAGTAGCTCATAACATTACGTGTCCGTTTGATTTAGGTCTGGCAGTGTACCGCTGCAGACACAACTCGTCCAGTAAATATACATTGACTGTGTTGCAACAGATACATAATACAATGGATGCTATGTTTTGTGGAAGAGCCCACTCTCAGCCAAAGTTTGTCCAAAAGTAGGCTGGGTTTTACATGGAACTATAGCATGTACAGGCTGCAAATATGGCTGGAATTATTAGATACCAATAAATAGTAGCAATCATGTAATATCATATTCTATTGGTTTTATGAATCTCTATAAATGTATCCTTTGATCTCAACAGACAATGAAGTTTGTTTGTTTGTTTGCAAAAAAAAAATGGTGATCCTAATGGGGTTATCCACAATGGCTGAATTAGTTTCAGGCAGATGCAAATGAACTTAAAAGTTATATAAAGCGGATAGCTTTCTAGTTGTGCCGATTTTCTTTACCCACACAACGTTGTCACCTTTAAACCCCTGAAGCCGTGTGGCATGCTTGAACACCAGAAATAGTATGACTGCTTCTACAATATTACTAATTATTATCAACAATAATAGTATAATATTAGTTCCTATATGGCCACTGCAATATTAATAATAATGCTAAATGAAATAGTATAATATTAGTTAGTAGGTCACTACAATATTAATAATAATGCTAAATGATAATAGTATAATATTGGTTCCTAGGCCACTACAGTATTAATAATGATGCTAATTATCATAGTATAATATTTACGTTTGTGAAACCTTACTCTAACCCTCACGACTAAACTCACTGAAGTGCAGTCGATGGAGACACTTCAGTAGAAGACCTCCACTGAAGTGTCGTGGATAGGGTTCCAGTGTTGTTGTGTCTAATCTCTGCCTTGATGCGCGCCTTTCATCTCCACCTGCGACAGGAAAAGAACGATGGAAATGAGCAGCTGTGGGAAGTTCTCACACAAAGACCTCGCCGGGTCCTCGCTCTGCGCCGCGTGGACCTGGCGAGGACAGCGAGAACACGACGTCTTTGTCTTAATAAATAAAAAACGGAAAGGTTGCTTAGTGGCTGCAAGGGAGGGTGTCTGGGTAGACGCTGCTGGATAACTTCATCTGAGGACAGAGTGCAGATTAATTGAAAGGAAAAAGGGGGGCGAGAGACACAGACAGAGAGAGAGTGGAGAGAAAGCGAGAGAGCGGGAGAGAGGATTGCAGATTCCAACTTAGTGGAACTGACAATGACAGCATGTGTTCCACAGCCACATGAGCCTGGGAAGAAGTTAATTGCCGCTATGTGTGTGTGTGTGTGTGTGTGTTGTGTGTGTGTATGTGTGTGTGTGTGTGGGTGTGTGTGTGTATGTGTGTGTGTGTGTGGGTGTGTGTGTTGTCTGGGTGTGTATGCGAGCTCAAATATTCAGAGCATATCTCATGTGTCTGTGTGGATGTCTGTACCTATGCGTCAATGCCCATGGGCATTCCTTAATGTTGTTTGGATGCTCAAATGAATTTCTGTGTTGTGCACCTGTAGGCAGACAGTGTGTGTGCGTGTGTCGTGGTGTGTGTGTGTGTGTGTGTGTGTGGGTGTGTGCTGGTGTGGTGTGTGTGTCTGCCGCATGTGTGTGTGGTTGTGCTGTGCGTGCTGTGCATGTGTGTGTGTGCCTGTGTGTGTGTGTGTGTGTGTGTGTGTGTGTGTGTGTGTGCATGTGTATGTGTGTGTGTGTGCATGATATAAATCATCTAATTGCTGATAGTGTAGCTCTGAGGGTCCGCGGTGCGTCCCACACCAAGCGAGCAGAAAGACCTGAGAGGACGTTCTCCAGGATTAGCAGCCCCTGCTCCCTCTACAACCGGGGGTCTTAATCTGGGGCCCGCTCCGGAGGGGCCACGGAGCCCTGAGGGGATTTCAAGAGGACCAGTCAGCAGAGTGGAGACTTAAGACAGCAGAGTGGTTGCAGCCCAGTACACAGTTGCACTCAGACATACTGTGCTCTGTTCAATGCAACATGAGAGAAGGAAGTGTTCTGAGCTCTATCTGACTTCCATCGTTTGCGGAGCGGGATATGAGCGCAGAACGAGGCGCAGGGTGGAATCCTGATTCCATTCTTAAGGATCTGATTGGATCGTGCGGATACTGCAAAACACGCTAGCCTAGCCGTTAGGGGTGTCACAGGTGTTTGTTGAGGAGGAACTGCAGAGTCATTTCAATGTGATATGTTTTTAGTGATGAAATAATTTCAACAGAAATAATTTGCAAAGCAATTAAATACCCATTACCCATTCTCTTTTTTCCCCCCAGAAAACTAGGAACGTGAAAGAGTTTGAGACAGGGAGGGATGATGTTAGCGAATGATGTTAACAGCTATATATATAGTTTGGGGTTTTTTTGGACTATTATTGGATTTTTTTGGTACTATTGTATTATTGGACTATTATTGGACTTACAATGACATTAGACTGACAGGGGTAGACCTTCAATTACACGAGGAACTCGGCTACATAGCATGCAGGCTCTCTCACTGCACTGGTCACTTATCATTTATCATTATACTTTATCATCACCAATTTTTTGCTAGTATAAGAATATTACTGTGCTGCACACGGACACGTTTAATACATTTTTGCACCAAGAGCCAGAGTATTGCTACTTTACTTGTCACTTTTTACTTTTTACAGTACTTATTAGGTTCTATATTACTAATTGTTCAGAGTTGTTTTCGTATTTATGTTTATAACAATATTGTTTGGAAGAAAACTTTTTGTTGTACTTACTCGGTACTATTACCAATTGTTTAGAGTTGTTTAGAATTTATGTTTAGAAAATTAGTGAAGGAGTGAATGGGGAGTAAGCATTCCATTGTACTTATTACATATGGCAATAAAGGAATCTTGAATCTTGAATATATATATCCGTATATATATATATGGGATAATCAAGACGTAGGTGTAAAAGTTCTGAAGGCACGACGTGGAGGCAAGGAGCTTCTACTTAATGCACACCTCCGTGTAACACACACCAACCAGTTGATTATCCTATACCATGGTCCTTTGCCAACACTATTAAAAACATTTTTTTACGTTTTTGTAAAAAACCTGTTGCACTGAAAATCAAAAGGTTATGAAGCAAGTCCTGACTGGAAATGATACAATTCAAGTCCCTTTTACAAACAAGCCGATTATGGCCACGGTATAAATCACACCAGGGTGAGGTTAGCAAAGGTTATGTATTCATAAACAATTTCCTCTGCTGCATCCAATTCTTCAAAATTGATTGAAACAAATATTAAAATCAGCCATCGGTGTCTTTTCCTTCTGGGTCGTCAGTTTATCAAGTTGATAACTAAGGTTACAGGTTGGCTAGCAGAGGAATTTAGAAGTGATTAAACTTACAATTATTATATTCA
This sequence comes from Coryphaenoides rupestris, assembly GCA_002895965.2. Taxonomy (NCBI): domain Eukaryota; kingdom Metazoa; phylum Chordata; class Actinopteri; order Gadiformes; family Macrouridae; genus Coryphaenoides; species Coryphaenoides rupestris. Next base: position 29,127 of record PIJE02000532.1, on the reverse strand, counting down.
TCAGAATTATATTCATAATCATAATGCATTTGACTTCAAGCGCTTTTCAAGGTGCACAATTCTTCACATTTCACATTTAAAATAAATATATGTACTTATTTTTGGTATTTTTACATGCATACCTATTCTAAGCACCCTTGTGATCTCCACTCCATCAGGACAACATACATCACAACTACTCCACTCTGAAGTCTAAGAGCACCAGTGCTGTGGTCTCAGGCCTGAAGCCCGGCACCAAGTACATCTTCCAGATCCGGGCCAGAACCTCGGCAGGCTGCGGACGCTTCAGCCACAACATCGAGATCCAGACTGGGAAAGCAGGTGTGTGAGTGTGTGTGTGTGTGTGTGTAAATGTGTGTGTGTGTGTGTGTGTGTGTGTGTGTGTGCATGCGTGTGTTAGGCTTTGCGTCAAACGTTAAAATGTCAGAACAGAGAAAGTATGAAGCAATCATTCCCTGAAAGAGATCCCGGCCATATATTTTTTGTAATCCATAGCCTTTTAGTCCGGTTTTAGGGGGGGGGGGGCGGAGGACTTGTTTGTTTCTGATCTGGCACAGATACAGAGCTTCCCCCTCACACCACACACCCCAGTCGGTCTGCACAGCAGGGGCGGGGGGGGGGGGGGGGGGGGGGGTGCTCTGGGCCGTGGACTTGGCCTCCTGTCAGAGAGGCCAATTACGACCCCAATCAATTGGCTCAGAGTGTTTCTGCCAGCAACAGAAGAACAGCTGCCAGTTGGAGCTTAAAACAATGGCGGCACACACAAGTCAAGTCAGGTTTATTTGTGAAGCTCTTTATCATAATTATGGTCTTAAAGAGCTGTGCAGACCCACGTTGGATTGGCCGTGGACTTAGAGAGAGAGAGAGAGAGAGAGAGAGAGAGAGAGAGAGAGAGAGAGAGAGAGAGAGAGAGATGTGGATGGTCCAGTACTGGAGCAGGCCCAGGTACTACTTAAGAGTTTTGGGCGGAAGCAGCACTGTGATGGATTTTAGTTGTGAACTCGCTATTTTTTGTGCGTGATTTGTTTTCTTCACAAGGCAAGTTCAACACATTGTACTCCATTGTAATGAATGCAGCCTCGCTGTGAGCATGAGCACAGCGGTGAGCCAAGCACGTGTGACCCCGCCCACTTCAAACAGACGATACACGGCAGGTCAGACGAAACAAACACACAAACTAAGCCTGGATTTTCTCATTCATTATTCATGCTTGGGTTCACATATTGATTTCCAAATTAATTATTGATGTATTTATTGAGGAATAAATTCAGTCGCCCCAAATAAGTAGTCAAGATGATGATTCTATTCCTTTTTTCTGCCTGAACCTCCACCTAAGCCTGTTTTTAAAGAAAACGTGTCACACTGAGTGTCACTCAACACTGAGTAGCCGACGAGGCTGGTTCAGCGCAGAGAAGACAGCGGTGTTGATATTCCTTCTATTGTACAACATGTCGACAGAGCTGCTGCGCATCCTAACAACAATATCCTGGCCTCACTTTCTTTACTGCTTGAAGCTGGAAGGCTGGCAACTTTTGATGGAGGTAGCACAGCAGGGGCTTCTGTAGAGGGAGAGAGAGAGAGAGAGAGAGAGAGAGAGAGAGAGAGAGAGAGAGAGAAAGAGGGTAAAGAGATATTTGTTTTCGAATGTAGGAACACATTGTTATGTCTTTTCTGCTATCAGGAGTGGCAGGATTTTGCTCAATGCACCATTTAAAATGGGTTTGGCGAATTGCCACACTTGCACAAGTCTCTCCAAAAACAAACCCAAAAAAAAACAGGAACCGATCTCTATCAAAGGACTTTTTTCATAATCTCAGCGATTCAGAGACTAACTTATATCCTTAATAAGTAACTTGTATTCTTATGTTCTTAATGTTCTTGCTGCTGCTCTGTTCTGTATGGACCCTGAGCACCGGAGCCCCTCAGGCCTGAGTACTCAGTCCACTCCTGTACGCCCTGTACACATATGACTTAAGGATGGACAAGCATATGACACCATCCTTGGTCCCATCACCAACAATGATGAGACCGCCTACAGAGAGGAGGTCAGAGACTTGGCAACATGGTGCCAGGGCAAACAACCTCTCTCAACATCTGCAAGACTAAGGAGTAAGGAGATGATCGTGGACAGGGGGGGTCATGCCCCCATACACATTGACGAAGCAGAAGTGGAGAAAGTCTCCTGTTTAAAGCTCCTCGGTGTGTTCATCACCTGGTCCAGGCAAGCGGACTCGGCTGTAAAAACTGCCCAGAAGCACCTTTACTTTCTGAGGAGACGAAAGAAGTTCTGCATGTCTGCAAAAACCCTCACTAACTTTTACAGGTGGACCATTGAGAGCATCCTCTCTGGCTGCATTACTGCCTGGTTCGGCAGCTGCTCCGCTGCTGATCGTAAGGCCCTCCAGAGGGTGCTGCCATCCCACAGCCGTGTAAAGCATCTACCACACGATGCCTTAAGAAAGCACAGAAAATCATTGAGGACTACAGCCACCCAGGCCATGCACTGTTCACACTGCTGCCGTCTGGTAGACGTTACCGGAGCATCCAGGGACGGACTACCAGACAGAAAAACTGTTTTTCCCCCGCAGGCCATCAGGCTTCTCAACCAACACCAATCTCATTGATCATATTGATCATTTTACATCACTTTAGGCTCTGGATACATGTGCTTCTGATTCTCTTATCTGATGTATATTTCTGCTGACATGCCGTATGCCATATTTGTGCTACTACTGCCCTCACTAAGTAAGGGCAGATGCACACTGCATCTACCATTACTTACTTTAGTAAGTATTTATAATACTCAATATTCAATTCTTCTGGATTCATAGGCTATATCCCCCATTCCTCCATTTTGTAGAACAGCTTGTGTTTTCTTGATTTTCATTACATTACATTTTTTATTTTTGATCTGAATCATAATCACTTGGCCTGTAAAGCCCTTTGACTGTAACTGACTTTAACTGTGGTTAAGGTCTTATACAAATAAAATTGACTTGATTTGACGTATTATGTATATTGTGTTATCTTTATTATGTATATTGTGTCGTTCTATATGTATATGTGTGTGTGTGTGTGTGTGTGTGTGTATATATGTAGATGTATATGTGTGTATATATGTATATTTTCAATGCATATACTGTATGTAAAAAAAAATTATCTTGTTATTTTTTGCCTACTTCCTACATACCTGCCATGTCACAAGAGTTTCACTGTTCAGATTGGCCTGTGTTATGATGTACATGTGACATTAAAACACAAACACTTAGACTTGACTTGTATGAACATTTCATTGTCATTATTATTTCACAGGAATGACGAATTAAATGTTTAATTGTTGCACCTATTAAACATCTACCTAATAAAGAAATCAATAATTTTCAATAAGTTTGTTAGTCAGACATTAAAAAAAAAAATTATTGCCTCCAATAAAACAATATTCCATTAGTTTCTACGCTTGGTCCACAACAACAGTCTGTTATTTATATTGCAATGATTGCATGAAAATGCTGTAATTAACTGTAATTATCAGAATCAAGTATGAAACAAAGTTGTATATTCAATCATTTCAAACATGCTCATTTAAATGTACATTTTTCATAATTGTAAATTGAAAGCTCAGTTTATTTTACGCTGGTAAATTTTTTATCTCAGGACATGACACCGGAGAACAACTAGGGAGATATTCAAGGACATCAGAATATTCAAATCTAAGTGGTCTGTTATTTCTGAAACAATGCCTATATTCAAGCATCCACTTTAAAACACTGGGCCTTAAGGCAACAATCTTGCTACACTCCTTAATCCTGCGTTGTGTGTCTGTGTGTCCTTTTGAAATTAGTTTGTTACACAATGTTCATTATTCACTTTGATCACATGTATGTTCTGAATGTGTGTGTGTGTGTGTGTATGTGTATGTGTGTTATATATGTGTGTAAGCATATGTATGTTGTCACAGGACTATTTTATTGCAGTGCAGTAGAGATTAGTGCTCTTGTGTGTGTGTGTGTGTGTGTGTGTGTGTGTGTGTGTGTGTGTGTGTGTGTGTGTGTGTGTGTGTGTGTGTGTGTGTGTGTGTGTGTGTGTGGTCCGTCATCCGCCCTTGGTGTTGGAGAAAAGTTAGACAAAGGTACTAACACTACATATGGACTTTATGTGTGTGTGTGTGTGTGTGTGTGTGTGTGTGTGTGTGTGTGAGAGAGTGCATATCTGTGTGTATATGTGTGTGTGCCTGTGTGTGTGTGTATGTGTGCATGTGTGTGTGTGCGTGTGTGAGTGCATATCTGCATGTGTGTGTGTGTGTGGGTGTGTGTGTGCGTGTGTCTGTCTGTGTGTGTGTGTGTGTGTGTGTGTGTGTGTGTGCATATGTGCGTGTGTGTGTGTGTGTGTGTCTGTGTCTGTGTGTGTGTGTGTGTGTGTGTGTCTTCCCAGTGCCCCTGCGCTACAGAGCCATCAGCATCACGTGGATCTGTGTGGCGCTGGCGTCGGGCCTGCTCACCTTCCTGGCCGTCGTCATCTGCAGGAAACGGCAAGGCTACACTTTACCACACTACCCGTCGCTGCTGTGTGTGGAACACTTTTCTTACGCTATTCCCCCCCGCCCCCCCGACCCCCACCGCCGTCATGACAACCCCACCATACCTGTGATGTCACATCTTGTTCTGTTGTGCTGCCTGGCTTTTCCCTTTCCTTGTGTGTGTGTGTGGTGTGTGTGTGTGTGTGCGTGTGTGTGTGTGTGTGTTGTATTTGGAGTCGAGACCAAAAAAAAACAAGCTAGCTCTGAGCGCTCAGAAAGTACTAAAGTAGAATAATAAGACCTGACAATCCTCATAACGGTGTGGAATTTGCCGTGGCGAATATGAGATCGAATTTAATTTCGGGGACATTGTGTAACGCTGCGGCTGTATCGCCACACCCTCACTCCTTCCTCTACTCACACCTTACTCGCGTTCTCGGTGTCGGTAGCGGCGTGTTTGATGCGGCCGCGTGTGACTTTATTAGCGTGCGCGCGGCCGTCTGCAGTTACGAGGGAGAAGATCGAGAAGTTGCGGATCGGCGAAGGGTACGACCTCTCGTTCCCCGCGTTCCGTCTCCTCGCTGGTTTATTTATTATTATTTATTTTTCCCCCCCCCCGCTCTCCACGCTAAAACGGCCCAGCTGTAATTTGCGCCCGAGACAATTATGTTGATTTGTGTCCGGGAATTTGCAAAGCCAGCGTTCTCACTCCTATGAGGATTAGTCCACGTCCAACCCCCGACCCACACCTCCCCATCCCCCCTCCCCCCGCCCCCCCCTTCCCCCCTCCCCCCTCCACCTCGTCTATGACCAACATCTTAACAACAACGACTACGATGACGCCGACAACCGCTTGTTGTGTTGCTGTTCATTAATTTGCTTCTGCGGCACACGAAATCTGTGTTTTTTGTCAGAAAATAGAAAAAACCGTGGCCTCCATGAGAAAACATACAGTACATGTTCAGCAGCGAATGAGTGGTAGTGGACAGCTAGGCTTCGTCAGTGAATATACTCACAATATTTATACATTTACAACAGTAGAGATATACAGTATTTACACTCCCGTCTTATATCTACATACAGTAGATTCATAAAGATACTATACTATATATACTATATTATACTAATATATATTCTTATACTTTTTATTATATCTTATATTGTGTATATTATTATTACAATATTTGTTTATATTAATTCTGATATTATTTAATTTAAGTAAGAATATATTGTTATAATGTAATAGCCTATTCGTTTAATTGCGATAATAAATTAATTAACGGCCAGCATAAAAACAGCATGATTCCATGATGAAGAGCTAAGGGCAGGAGTGATTATTATTTTCAGCATCAAGCCAATGACCCTTGACCCTTGACCTATTTGTCAGGCGTACAGTATACAAGATTGACGTGCTGCTTAACATGTTTTGCTAGTCTTTCCTCATTATTGTGACACCTCTTCGGTGTCTTTGATTGGCGCTGGTTGGGGGAAAGACTTTGTGTTTGTGTAGAACTGCGCATGGAATGTCAAGAAACCCGCATCCTCTGTACACTGTCCTCTGTACATCCATCGTTCTGTCTCCTCCTCTAATCCGTGTCGATTGCCGCATGTTACGTGTTTCTTTGTGTGTGCGCGTGTGCGTGCGCGCGTCTCTGTGTGTTTACGCGTGCACATATGCGTGTGCTTTGCTGCCAACAGGCACTGCGGCTACAGCAAGGCCTTCCAGGACTCCGACGAGGAGAAGATGCACTACCAGAACGGCCACGGTAGGCCCCGCCCCTATCCTTCCATACTCCCCCCCCATCCCCCTCTCCCTTCACCACCCCCCCCCCCCAACACCCTCCTTTTCCTATTAGAGCCTAATAGATTCTATCGCGGCCTCCTGAATAGGTTGCATTGTCATTTCACATGTAATGAAGTGCATCCGCTGTGCAAACAATTTCATCAGCCGCCGCCCATTACCACACGTGATTACAGGAGAAAACCCTGCGCCTTATCCCCAGCATGCTGCCTCTCTCTCTCTCTCTCTCTCTCTCTCTCTCTTTCTGTGTGTGTTGTGTGTGTGTGTGTGTGTGTGTGTGTGTGTGTGTGTGTGTGTGTGTGTGTCTTTCTCTGTCTCCCTCTATAGTTCTCCATCACTCTATCTCTCTTACACTCTGGGTCTCTTTCCTTCTCACTTTAGATCTGTCCTTAGCTCTCTTTGTCTCTCTCACTCCTCTCTCTCTCTCTCTCTCTCTCTCTCTCCTCTATAGCTTCTGTGTGTCTCTCTCGCTCTCTCTGTCTTTGTCTCTCTCTAGCTCTTTCTCTGTCTCTCTCTCTCGTGGCGCTCTCTCTCTCTCTCTCTCTCTTCCCTCTCTCCCTCAAGCTTCTTTTCATGTTCATTGTCTCTCTCTCTCTCTCTCTCTCTCTCTCTCTCTCTCTCTCTCTCTCTCTCTCTCTCTCTCTCTCTCTCTCTCTCTCTCTCTCTCTCTTCTCTCTCTCTCTCTCTCTCTCTCTCATGTTCATGCTCCGTGTCTTTAACTCTGTTAAAACACATGTTCTATCCAATGCATCCCAGTGGTGGAATGTGTGTATGTTTGTGTGATTGTCTGTGTGTGTGTGTTTGTGTGTGTCTGTGCGTGGATATGTGTTTGATTGGCTGTGTGTTTGTATAGGTGTGTGTGTGTGTGTGTGTGTTGTGTGTGTGCGTGTTGGGGGGTGATCAAAGGGGGCCTTGGTCCTAGTTCTCAGTAATAGCGAGGGAATGCTCACGTTGTTTATCTTAGTGTCGTTCCCCGACGCACGGTTCTACATCGACCCGCACACATACGAGGACCCCTGCCAGGCCGTCCACGAGTTTGCCCGTGAAATTGAGGCGTCCAGGATCAAAATAGAGAAAATCATCGGCTCAGGTAAAAAAAAAGTGTGTGTATCTCTCTTTCACACACACACAAACGCACACACACACACACAAACACACCACACACACACACACACGCACACACACAACGCACACACACACAAAGACAAACATTGGCACACACACACACACACACACACACACACACCACAGACGTGCAGGACCGTTGGCTGAGCTAACTCTAAAATTCATTTGGCGGGAGCAGAAGGCTGTGGTGTGCAGCAGAGAAGAGCAATCAGAGCGTTGCACCGGAGCTGTCAATCAAAAATCCTCCCTCCCCCCTCCACCCACCCCACCAACACCACCCCACCCCCACCACCACCACCACCACCAAACCACCGCACTCACAGCAGGCGGCCAGGAAACGTGAACACGCCACTGTCTGGACCGGACTCTAAACACACACACACACACACACACACACACACACACACACACACACATACATAAGGACACACACACGTACACACGTACACACACACACACACACACACACACACACACAAAATGCCTCGGGGAGGAAAGTGAAATGTATAATAAATAAATAAGGCAGCGACAGCAGCAGCTACATCACAGGTGGAGCGAAGACAGAGATCTCACTGGCAGTTGTGCCCCCCGGCGACAGAAGGGAGCGCTGATGAAAGTGGCGGATGAAATAATGACGGTAGCAGCCTCGGCTTTACACGCAGTTATGGAATTAAAAGTGAAATCTGCTGGAAAATATTGGAAACCCCTGATACCGACGGGAGGAACATCACCATTCAGAATCTGGCAAATGGGGTCTCATTTACCGCTGTCTGTCTGTATTGAGCCCTTTGAAAGTCTTACTCAACATGGGAATGTTGACAACTGTTACAACTCAATGTGGAGGTTAAATAATTAAAATTAGTGACTTTCTCTCATTTACACACACACACACACACACACACACACACGCAAGCACACACCAACTCTGCCATGACCCATCGGACAGGCAATGGTATCTGTGTGCCTGAGCCTTTGCACTCCTACATTTCCTATAGGAGATGTATACGTAAGTTAGGAAACTTAAGTATTCAGATAAAGTAGTCTGCATCATAGCGTTGTGTGTAAAGTACTGACAACCGAATCAAACTTTGAAATCAATCGAGAATTAAGAATATAAAAAGTGTATTGCCATTTCTATTGTGAGACATATACTGTACATATGTCTCACTTATTTGAATTCATTATTATTTATTTTATACTCATCCATTTGTGTGTGTGTGTGTGTGTGTGTGTGTGTGTGTGTGTGTGTGTGTGTGTGTGTGTGTGTCTCTCTCTCTCCAGGGGAATTTGGCGAGGTGTGCTACGGCCGGATGCGTCTGCCGGGGAAGAGGGACATCCCGGTGGCGCTGAAGACCCTGAAGGCGGGCTACAGCGACAAGCAGAAGAGGGACTTCCTGTCCGAGGCGTCCATCATGGCCCAGTTCGACCACCCCAATGTCATCCGTCTGGAGGGCGTGGTCACGCAGAGTATGGCCCCTCCCACACACACACGCACACGCACACACACTCACACATACACACTGTCACACAATGAGGTTTCCACTCATCCAAAAAGAACTTTTTTAAAAAAAAAATTTAACAACAGTGATGAGAAGGTCATCCCTGCACTGTACTTGCAGTGTGAGCCAAATCCCCTTAAGGCTGCAGTCAGCATTTTTTGCTCACTGCACTTAATTTGGAATAACAATTCTGCTTTGATTGCTGTCTTTGAGTGTTTGATTGAGACCTCAATCAACAATGACAGTGGGGGGCAGGCCAGTAGCTCAGGAGGTAAGAGCGGTTGTCTGGCAACAGGAAGGTTGCCGGTTCGATCCCCGGGCTCCTCCCCCTCTAGCTAAGTGTCGAGGTGTCCCTGAGCAAGACACCACCTACCCTAACTGCTCCTGACGGTGTTGGTGTTACCGTTGCATGGTTGACAACCACCGTCGGTGTATGAATGGTGAATGTGAGGCAATACTGTAAAGTGCTTTGGATAAAAGCATGATATATAATGCAATCCATTTTACCAAGTGATGCCGTTAAAAAACAAATCATTGCAGCTTTAAATAATCATGCTCACCCTTACCTTATAATATTATTAATTTATCTTATAATGTACTGCATATATACTGTAATATTATAATCCATCTAGTGTTGAATTGTATACTTTTGCTCGTTGCATTTCATTGACACAAACTTTTCTTGTGGGTCTCCCACGTGATGCCGGAGTTCCGTCAGCGTTGTGGAGCATCAAACATTGCGTTTGGAAACAAGCGTCAAAACACAACCAAAATGAGAGAACATAAAACATGCATGCATTAGCACCCACGCTTCACAGACAGTAAAACAACTCCGCAGACACCCGGCGCGCGGCGCGTGAGGAGCTGTTTTATATGGATTTAATTTATTTATGGATGTGTTTTTTGTTTTTTTCATCTATTTATTGATGGCGCTTTGTTGTCCTCAGGTAAGCCGGTGATGATCATCACAGAGTACATGGAGAACGGATCTCTGGACTCCTTCCTCAGGGTTGGTATCTGTCTGTCTCTGGTGCTCAAGACGTTACAGATATTGTTATTAAAATGAAAGACCTTGTCATGAATGTATTCCACCCTTTCATCTTTTTAACGCTTTCCCTTGTCTTCTGTTTTCTGCTGGGATTCTCTTTAGTAGACAGTGTTTTGTGTTTTATATACAGGATATATACTGTATATATGCACACACACACACATACACACACACACACACACACACACACACACACACACACACACACATGCGTACATTGTTTATAATGACAGCCTGACAAAAGCATGGTATATGGGATGCCTTGTCTATGTGGATTTCTGTGTGTTGTGAATGTATTTTTGTTGTTAATTTTACCTTTAGAATTTGAAGCTGGACATTCTATTCTAATTACTAAACTGTGAGTGAGATCTGACATCTGGAAATACTATTACCATAGTTACTGTGAGGTTTAACATGAGTTATGAGTGCAAGGAAGCACTCAGAATCGATTTAATTGTGATTAATCGCATGATTACATTAATCACGAATTGCAAATTAACTAATTTGCCGAAATTCTGCATAAGGGAAATTTTTCCAAGTTTTTAATACTCTTATCAACATGGGAGTGGACATAATGTGCTCACTTTATGCAATTGTTTGGATATGTATTATTGGAAATCAGTTGACAACACAAAACAAATATTGTTCAGAAACCCTCACAAGTACTCCATTTAGCATACAAATATGCTCAGATCATAACATGGCAAACTCAAGCCAGTTAAATATGACATTACTTAATATATATTATGACTTAGTATGGGGAAGGAGCCAACCCCCGACCTCACAACGTGCGCAGAGGAGACTCACTCAAAGGGGATATTTTTTTCCACCAGTAGGCCTATTTACTGAATGTCAATTGTCCAATCACATGGACAAGCCATCCCAAAATCCTTTTCCCTTACGCAAAATACACCTGTGTTAATGCCAATCACCTGAAGCTTAACCTAGACAAGACTGAGCTTCTCTACTGCCCTCAGAATCTACCTACCTCTCGGACCTACTTGTCACCATTGAGGACATCGAAGTCTCCCATTCACCCACTGCAAGGAACCTTGGCGTGGTACTGGATGACCATCTGTCCTGACACACCAGCATCATCTCTGTGGCCCAATCTTGTGGAATTGCTCTCTAAAACATCAGCAGGATCCGGCCCTTCCTCACACGTGAAGCAGCACAGATCTTGGTCCAAGCGCTCGTCATCACACGCGTTGACTACTGCAACTCTCTCCTGGCTGGACTCCCAGCCTCCGCAATCAAACCCTTACAACGCATCCAGAACGCAGCAGCGCGCCTGGTGTTCAATTTATCAAAATTCTCCCATGTAACCCCCCTCTTCCGTGACCTCCACTGACTCCCGGTAATCGCTTGCATTACAAGTGCATTACATGACACTAGTTCTGGCCTACAAGTCTGTCAGCTGAACTGCCCCTACCTACCTCCAAACATTAGTCAGACCCCACGCCCCAGCTCGGGCCCTCTGCTCAACAACTTCGGCTAGACGACTGGTACCACCTTCACTAAGAACAGGCAAACATCGCTCTGCCAAGTCCCAACTCTTCTCTGTTCTGCACTGCAGTGGTGGAATGAGCTCCTGGCTGATGTCAGGACAACAGAGTCGCTCACCAGCTTCTGGAAGAG
>PIJE02000532.1:0-7500 GCA_002895965.2 Coryphaenoides rupestris | reverse complement strand
CTGGGTCTCTGGATGTCTGGGTGTCTGGGTGTCTTGGTCTCTGGAGCTCTGGGTCTCTGGGTCTCTGGGTCTCTGGATGTCTGGATGTCTGGATGTCTGGATCTCTGGATCTCTGGATCTCTGGAGCTCTGGAGCTCTGGGTCTCTGGGTCTCTGGATGTCTGGATCTCTGGAGCTCTGGGTCTCTGGGTCTCTGGATGTCTGGATGTCTGGATGTCTGGATGTCTGGATCTCTGGAGCTCTGGGTCTCTGGGTCTCTGGATCTCTGGATGTCTGGATGTCTGGATGTCTGGATCTCTGGGTCTCTGGGTCTCTGGGTCTCTGGGTCTCTGGATGTCTGGATGTCTGGATGTCTGGATCTCTGGATGTCTGGGTCTCTGGGTCTCTGGATGTCTGGAGCTCTGGATGTCTGGGTCTCTGGATGTCTGGATCTCTGGATGTCTGGATCTCTGGATCTCTGGATCTCTGGAGCTCTGGGTCTCTGGGTCTCTGGATGTCTGGAGCTCTGGATCTCTGGATCTCTGGAGCTCTGGGTCTCTGGGTCTCTGGATGTCTGGATGTCTGGATGTCTGGAGCTCTGGAGCTCTGGATGTCTGGGTGTCTGGGTGTCTGGGTCTCTGGGTCTCTGGATGTCTGGATCTCTGGATGTCTGGATGTCTGGAGCTCTGGGTCTCTGGGTCTCTGGATGTCTGGATCTCTGGAGCTCTGGGTCTCTGGGTCTCTGGATGTCTGGATGTCTGGATCTCTGGATGTCTGGATCTCTGGAGCTCTGGGTCTCTGGGTCTCTGGATGTCTGGATGTCTGGATGTCTGGATCTCTGGATCTCTGGAGCTCTGGAGCTCTGGAGCTCTGGAGCTCTGGGTCTCTGGATGTCTGGATGTCTGGATCTCTGGAGCTCTGGGTCTCTGGGTCTCTGGGTCTCTGGATGTCTGGATGTCTGGGTGTCTGGGTGTCTTGGTCTCTGGAGCTCTGGGTCTCTGGGTCTCTGGGTCTCTGGATGTCTGGATGTCTGGATGTCTGGATGTCTGGATCTCTGGATCTCTGGAGCTCTGGAGCTCTGGGTCTCTGGGTCTCTGGATGTCTGGATCTCTGGAGCTCTGGGTCTCTGGGTCTCTGGATGTCTGGATGTCTGGATGTCTGGATGTCTGGATCTCTGGAGCTCTGGGTCTCTGGGTCTCTGGGTCTCTGGATGTCTGGATGTCTGGATCTCTGGAGCTCTGGGTCTCTGGGTCTCTGGGTCTCTGGGTCTCTGGATGTCTGGATGTCTGGATGTCTGGATCTCTGGATGTCTGGGTCTCTGGGTCTCTGGATGTCTGGAGCTCTGGATGTCTGGGTCTCTGGATGTCTGGATCTCTGGATGTCTGGATCTCTGGATGTCTGGATCTCTGGATCTCTGGAGCTCTGGGTCTCTGGGTCTCTGGATGTCTGGAGCTCTGGATCTCTGGATCTCTGGAGCTCTGGGTCTCTGGGTCTCTGGATGTCTGGATGTCTGGATGTCTGGAGCTCTGGAGCTCTGGATGTCTGGGTGTCTGGGTGTCTGGGTCTCTGGGTCTCTGGATGTCTGGATCTCTGGATGTCTGGATGTCTGGATGTCTGGAGGTCTGTATGTCTGGAGCTCTGGAGCTCTGGAGCTCTGGGGGTCTGTGTGTGTCCGTGTGTGTCCGTGTGTGGGCGTCGTGTGATTACCACTCGGCCACCCCGGCTACATATATGAGTGCACCCCGTAAATGAGTGTCATTTCACGGGTACAACTTATTGAGTCTACCGCTTAAGTAAGTCCACGGCTACATATATGAGTGCACCCCGTAAATGAGTGTCATTTCACGGGTACAACTTATTGAGTCTACCGCTTAAGTAAGTCCACGGCTACATATATGAGTGCACCCCGTAAATGAGTGTCATTTCACGGGTACAACTTATTGAGTCTACCGCTTAAGTAAGTCCACGGCTACATATATGAGTGCACCCCGTAAATGAGTGTCATTTCACGGGTACAACTTATTGAGTCTACCGCTTAAGTAAGTCCACGGCTACATATATGAGTGCACCCCGTAAATGAGTGTCATTTCACGGGTACAACTTATTGAGTCTACCGCTTAAGTAAGTCCACGGCTACATATATGAGTGCACCCCGTAAATGAGTGTCATTTCACGGGTACAACTTATTCAGTTATTGCTAATATACTTTTAAAATACTTTTGAGGAAATAACAAAGAAGTATCGATATAAATATATAAACGTAGAATACTGAATAATTTTTATATATCCGTACATAGTGAGTGAGAATATAAAATAAAGTGTGAATCAGAGTAATGAGAAATGTAAAGAAGGTTATTGTTAGTGTTTATATCAAAATATATTTTAAGACTATGAAGACTACCCCCATCAAGAGAATGTCTTTTTATTATACAGAGTTAGGGTTAACCCTAACCCTTTGTCTTTTTATTATACAGAGTTAGGGTTAACCCTAACCCTTTGTCTTTTTATTATACAGATTACCTGTAAACCGTTGGTTGTCCTGTTTCTCCACCCATTGATTTGTCGAAGATAAACAACGTATTTCCTGATAATGTCATTCACAAATGAATTCCAAAATGTTTTCCTCTATTTACGATGCTTTTGGATACACTGGACCTGAATCTATATACTGGTATATATATATATATATATACTGTATATATATATACTGTATATATACTGTATATATATAAACTTTGTAAAGTTAGCATATTTTTTGGTTTTTGTTTGCTAGATGATTTGATTCATAACATGTACAGCAACAAGTACAGTCACTGGAAAGAAGGCAAAAAAAACCCGATAACAGTCCGACTTATTCACTTCCTGTTATTTATTCATATTCATATTAGCTTTTTTTTTAATAATACAATTCTGAAGGCTTTTGATGATCCATCCTTGTTGCTATTGATACATCATGAATGTGCAAATTGTTCATAAATTCACAATAAAAGAATGTTTGTGTGGGACTGAAAAGCTCATTTCTTTATCCCTTCATTCAAATATGAATGTGTGTATGCAGAGCCCTAATGGGAATGTCCATAGAGTCATAATAGAATACGGATGTGAGAGAATGATTGAACGCAGATGTGATAAATACGAATGTGGTTGAATGATTGAATATGGAAGTAATTGAATGGTGATGAGATTAAATACAAATGTGATTGAATACGGATGTGATTAAACGACTGAATGCACAAGAGCGAGACAAGCGGTGAGTTAGCTGCCCCTTTTCAAACCGAGACGAGAAGATCAAATCTGGAGCAAAACAAATGTGTTCACATGAAACGGCATGAAAACATAACACGTGATGGTTTGATATTTGTGAGACTACTTCGGTGGTGGTCAGGGGTGAGAATATGGATAGTGCTCCACAGATTATAGAGTATATCCACAAGAGGAAGAGGAAGAGTCAAACCTTTTGATGATGATGATGATGATGATGATGATGATGATGATGATGATGATGATAATGAACTGATTATTCAGTCACACATAGCACCAATATAGCGCTGAAGGCTTGGAAGCCCCTGGTGAATACATTAACACATTTTTAATTAAGTCGTCGTCATCTATCGAGTGTCAAATTGTGAGCTTGGTTCTGTCGCTCATCGACTGCCCCTCATGAACGACCGGGAGAGAAGAATGAAGACAGAAAACATCAATGTGCTCTGTTTAAAAGCCTCAGTATTTGGACACTGTTTAAAGGTATAAAATGCCGTAAAAGCATTACAACTCAGTGAATAATTGAGCTGCTTATGTGCCTCTTTCTTCTTCTTGTTTGACACAAAACAGTACTCAATTAATGTGATTGACAGTAGGACAGAAGTTACAGTGTATATTTGGAACTCTGTAAATGTTTGCTTACTTCAATCAAAATCAAAGCAAGCACAAGTGCACGATAGCTCGTCACGTGTTCGCATGGTTATGGAAATGCAGGCGTCAAAATGTTCATAATGTAGCCTACTAGCGTGTGTGCCAGCATGTTAGCAGTAGCATGTTAGCATGCACATGGAAAAGTGTCCAAGTTCACCGAAGCATCTGAGTAAGTCAGCGTGGTCGCACAGTAGCATGTTGGCATAAGCATGTAAGTATGCTAACAAGCATTTTAAGGGAGCGCATTATCCTGCCAGCATGTTTAATGTGCTGTGTACAGTGATGCCCACATGTGTGGTCTGAGGTACACAAACTACATCATCTGTCCAAGATTGCAGCCGTGCGTAATTCCTCCATAAAATGCTGCACCCTCGAGTTTATTAGTATGGTCAGTCCTTCATGTGATTACCTTGGGTGGGGATGGAGGCCAGTAGTGTGTGTGACCTCCATGACCTCCCATAGCATTGGAGGGGAGACTTTCTTGACCTTCAACAGAGAGAGCAGAGATGTCTTCATGGAGGAGAGTTGTGGTCAACTGGCTCAGCAAGTCAGCACTCCTGAACACTACATTCCCCAGGAGCCGCTTGGATTGAGCGATCCTGCATCATGTTCTAAGGTTCTAGATAAATATATGCTCATCTGCTCGATGATTGGATTGTATAATTGGACTATTGAAATGAAATGCAATCAGCAGAGTTGTCTTTCTCTTTTCAAACACATCTTTTCCCAGTGCTGTACGGAGGATTTAATGTGCTGAGTGGTCCACGGTTTGGCAATGGAAACCAGTCCTACCTGGCGAGATGCCCCAAAGGACTTCATCATCATCACCAGCGCTGTCTCCTGATGTCCCAGCCTGGGTAACCGTGGCGATGATGGGAATCGTCCTCAGAGTCTCCAGGATTGGACCACTCAGCTGGGAGAGAGGGAGGGAGGAAGAATCAGAGGGAGGAAGAATCAGAGGGAATGGAAGGGAGGGAGTGGAGAGACGAATGATAGAGATGGAGGAAAGAGGGGTGGAGGAAACCAGAGAATAGTAACAAAAAAGAGTGAGAGAAGCAGAAGGGGAGGAAGGGGAGTAAATGTGTGGTTTTGTTTATCATTATTATATATTTACAACTAGCCGTGACAGTAGGAAGCTTCAACATAAGTGGGGGTGACTGAAGAAGTACCTGTGAGCCACCACAACAGTCCAACTCTATATTCCAGCTCCCTGATCTTCAACGTAAATCCACATTTCTAATCACAGATCTCAGAGCTAGCAGTGTTACTCTGAAAATGAATGTTAGGTTGTAGACATACTGTATGTATGGACTGTAGACAGATGTCCTGTGTCAGGGCAATAGTGGTCAGGTGTACGGGTCAGACAGTGAGGGTCCGTGTGAAGGACAGCCTGAGTAATGTGGATACCTGAGGCAGCAGCCACTTAATGATCTCTTCATGACACCTCTTTGAGGGCACGGCAAGGCTAATGTGTTGCCTTCGCAGTGTCTCAGAGAGGCTGGTTTATCAATGATGCAATGCATGATCAACAGCAGCCAAGATTCAAGATTCAAGAACTTTATTCGTAACATACAGGATATGCAGTGAAATTAAAAGTGCCGATGCTCAGCGGAATGTGCAAAAGAATCCTACAGATAACACAAATTGGAGGGATCAGAATATTTACAATATTTACAGTGAAAAAACCCAGCAGGAATGAGAAATATAAAAAATATAAAAAAGGTCAAATATAATGTATGTGTGTCAGTTTCATCCAATTGAAATTCCAATCGATCAAGGACTTTATATGAGTCATTTTTATTCTGATTGACCTATAAATCTGATGACAATCGGATTATAACCATATCCATGTAAACCTGGCTATTGATGCACACTACTCATCTAGCAGTCTCACTGATCTCAATAAACTTCCACTTTTACTTTTCAATGTAAAAAATTGACAAGTGTTTTACAAATGTAACACAAAGCTGCTCATAGGAACTTACTAATCTAACGAGGTTAAAAATACTCAAAATCACACATTATAGTGGAATATTATTATTGTGTAGGAGAGGTGTAAGAGAGGCCCTGGAATAAAATGTTTATTGTTTCTGATTCGTTGTTTTGAAGAGTTTTGTCATTTTACATATGAGTGCATAACAACGCTGTGGTGTTGCTCTTTGCTCATGTAATGGTCTCTGCTCATTAAAATACGCTCCGCCTCGATTTGTGCGGCCGTTCATGTGACACATCTGAAATGTAGGCCTATGCATTAATCTGCCTTTTTTCGGACACATATTACCGATGTCTCCTGTTGCGCGTGAACACTCTTTTGGTGTTTCGGTTCATTGTCACGGATGCAATGCACTGTATTTGACCATAAAACGTGATGCAAGACGGCATGAGGGAATAATCATGTAAACATGCATGTTTAGATGATTAGATTATATATTTAGAGTATTACAAACGTTTAAAAATAACTTATGTTTATAAGGATGTTTTGCTCACCAGGAAGCATATTCTCTACTACAAATTAAATCAGGCAACCTGAGGTGTAGAGGGTGACAGCACACGGTACTCAAGACACAGAAACAACAATAAAGCATGACAACCTAATTATAGAACATATCAGCCGTCGAGACTGAGAGATATTTCACACGATGTGTGTTGGCATGAAGTCATGAAGACATAATATAGTCCCTCACACAGAGCAGGCTGAGCTCCACGATGCACATTGAAAGGCATTGCATGTCAACACCGGCTCGTTTCGTCTAACAGCCAACGTATTCATGCTTGGAAGCCCCTGGTGAGAGATTTGTCTGAGTGCTCCTGCACCATTTAACCCCTAATCTTCCCGCAGTCAAAAGTTAATTTGCCGTGCATATCTTTTATGCGCTCAAAGATGAGTATAAAAAAAAAGGCATCGCTGGGTGAAGCTGTGTTGCTGTGCTTTTTCTTGCCTAGCCTTAAAAAGTAACTGTTAGTGATAAAAAAAAAATGTTGTGGACGGTCTGGTATTTTATGTTTGGTCCATAAAGTACCACAGTCTGGCAGGTTTTGCCCACGCAATCCTGACAGTAATCATTGTGAAATTGTGCCCACACAAGACCCACAGAAGGAACTGTGGTGCAAAACAATTGACTTCGCCTCCTTTTATCCGAACACCATTGTAAGGTGGTTTTGGAGTAAATTGCTATATTTCTTTTTTCCGTTGACCCAGCAGCAGTGAAACCTCATTTCAATCATAAGCGGACTAAGGAAGCGCCTGATGAATCTCATGTCTGAGTAATTGTCCTTTCCTTCACCTCAGGAGTGGCCGCTGGAAGGTAATCCATGCTCCTTGGCGAAGGGAGAGCTAACACAACATCATTAATCTCCTGACCGGGGCCACGTACGCCGCGCTGCCACAGAGTCCCACGGCCAATTATCAGACAGAGCCAGCCCACCCGCTCTGATGACGGCGCTAAGCCCCGCCCACATGTCACATGACCTGCTCCCCCCCCCCCTCCATGCTTGGCTCCTACAGTGAGAGAGCTACATTGACACAGTGTCTTTATGGGGGGTATGTCCCCCGCATGTCCCCTCGTTGACTGGGGGGTGGGGGGGTGGGGGCGTGGTGTGAGACGTGACA